>QARZ01000290.1:54026-266348 GCA_013407115.1 Glycine latifolia | reverse complement strand
ATGCATGCATGTCTGATTTCTTTAATGACTGCAAAGGATTATTGGATTTTAACCTTAATGAACGAAGCTTAACCAAAAGGAAAAATTACAAATGCCATCATCACATGAGTGGGCATGAAACAAATATCAAAACACCACTTGTCTTCTGATTCTTCTAACACTTGAATCTAACACTAATATGTATGAGTTTATGTTTACAATCAAACACCACATGTAAATAGCACATCCAAATTTTGACAAGACTCTAATTCATTAAACTTGAAATACACATGCATCAAAAGATCAAATAGACTTTATTGGTATGTAATGTATGGGTCAGGTAAAGGGTGGATAAGAGAAGGATATTTAGGCTAAAACTAAGAGAAAATAGGGGCAATGGAGAGTAAGCCAACAAGTAAAAAGAGAGGTAGAAATAAAGAAACAAGGTGGAGAACAACAAAATTAAAAACAAAAGAACTTATAAGGATGAAAATGAACCACAACAACTTTTATTGCATTTTTTTCTCTTTTTATTTGCTTGTACTTCTTTTTCTTTGAAACCCACTCCCAAAACAATTCCAAGGCCCATTTTCTCCCTAAAGTTAGGATAACATGGTTTTCTATTTATTTAGTTTGTAATGAGCTACACAAGAAAGAAAAAGTTAAAGGCTTAAAAAGGGTGACAATGGATATCAATGCAAGGATAAGTTTATTTGGCTACTGGATAAAAGAAAGAAGGTCTAAATCATCTCAATCAAAGCATGTGCAATAAGGAATGTAAAAAGAGGCAAGGCAAAACATAGATTAATCTAGCACAAGGGTGAAATCACACATGAAAGAACATGAATGAAATAATGTGATTCATCCACAAAGGCCCAAAAACTCACAAGGCATAATTCTATCACACATGATATATCTTAAGTTCTATTTGCCAAGCCTACTCATCACTTCTACAATTACAACAATGATTCACATCAAACATGAAACCTTTCAATCCAACAAAAATTAGTACATTTCTCACAATTTATACAAGTTAGAAATCCTATGAAAAATATGAAAAAGTGCCTAAATTTTAATTTTTATTTTCTGAATGTAAAAACAAAATAACAACAAAACAAAACAAATACAGCAAAACAATAATAGAAACAACAACAAAAATAGAAAATAGAAACAGATAGAAACAAAAACAAACAAAAATAGAAAGAAACAAAACAAACAGAAACAGAAAACAAAAACAGTTTTTGTAATCCTTCACCCCACACTTGAAATGCACATTGTCCTCAATGTGAGCATACAATGAAATGCAAACAAAGAGACAACAAATAAAAGAAGGGAAAAGGAAACTCCCCAAATGTCATTCAAGGCACATCATCACATAAAATTGGCAAGACCAAAGAGAGGTCTGCCACAAGCTCTTCCTCTACTTGTAGACTCTCATGAAATAGCTTGAGTTGGTGACCATTCACTTTGAAGACCTTGCCGGTAACTTCATTTTTAATCTCAACTGCACTATGGGAAAAAACATTAGTAATAACAAAAGGTTAATCCCATCTAGATCGAAGTTTACCGGAAATAAGCTTAAGGCGAGAGTTAAACAATGGCACTTTTTGGCCAATATGGAACTCCTTCCTAAGAATCCTAGAGTTATGAAATCTCTTCATTTTCTCCTTGTAAATTTTGGAGTTCTCCTAGGCTTCTAAGCAAATATCTTCAAGTTCTTGCAATTGAAGCTTCCTTTCCATACTCGCTTCATCAAATGTCATGTTACAACTCCTCACTACCCAATAAGCACGGTGCTCAATCTCCACCGGAAGGTGGTATGCCTTACCAAAAACCACCCTTTAGGGAGACATCCCTAAAGGTGTTCGATAATCGGTCCTGTAAGCCTATAAAACATCTTCAAGTAGCTTGCTTCAATCCTTCTTGTTGGGTTGCACTACCTTCTGTAACACTTGCTTGATTTCCCTATTAAAAACCTCTGCATGCCCATTAGTTTGGGAATGATAAGTTGTAGCAACTCTATGCACAACCCTATACTTCTGAAGTAAGGATGTCAATGACCTGTTACAGAAATGGCTCCCCTAGTCACTGATAATGGCTCTAGGTACACCAAACCTGCAAAAAATGTTGGATATCACAAAATCCGCAACAACTTTAGAATCATTAGTTTTGGTGGCCTTAGCTTCAACCCATCTAGAAATATAATCAACAGCAAGCAGAATATATGAAAAACCATAAGAAATAGGAAATGGACCCATAAAATCAATACCCCCCACATCAAAAATCTCACAGAAAATAATGGACTGCTGAGGCATCTCATGCATATGTGTAATGGTCCCTCCTGCTCTCTGACATTGCTCACAAGTGGTGGTAAAGTGATAAGCATCTCTAAACATGGTGGGTCAATAGAACCCACAGTCCAATACTCTCCTAGTGGTTCTCTTGTTGAAAAGTGAACCAGTATAGTTCTTGGTGTTCTATTATTCTCATCTTGCTGTCATTAATTGCTAATCTTTTGGTTAATCTTTTCAAGATCAACAGATAATCTTTTTCTGCTATTGCTTTCTGTGAAGAGTAAGTCTTGATTGATTGAAAGGTTTCTTTTTCTAAAAGGGTGTACTTGTGATACGATTCTAAATTCGCTGCTTGTTTCAAAGAAATTTTTAACGACCCTATTTTGACCAATTCACCCCCCCTCTTGGTTAATTATGTGCGTTCATATTGTTTTCAAATTCGTCAGAAGAAAGTGCAGAAGTAAGCATGTTCTTAGTTTTACAATCATATTGAACAACTCTCTTTTCTACATCTGTCATCTCATCCCATTCCTTGGGAACCATTTCATTATCAACAATTTTTATAGGAATCAAATGACCTTTTTCTATTGCATTCGAAGCACCGAGGTCAATTGATTGAATGAAAATCTGAATTCTGTTTTTCCAAAATCTGAAATGTTCTCCTTCGAACATCGGAGGACGATTGAGGAAGGCACCCTCCTTGAAGGTAATTTGTGTGGTATTTATTTTATTTTTAAAAAAAGATAGTGATCTTGAATAACACTCAAGAACCTGCTCTTGACACCAATTGAAAACAATATAAACACACACAATTAACCAAGAGAGGGATGAATTGGTTAAAGCAGGGTCTTTAAAAGTTTCTTTGAAACAAGCAGCAGATTTAGGATCTTATCACAAGGACACCCTTTTGAAAAAAAAATAAAAGAAACTTTCAATTAATCAAGACTCACCCTTCACAGAAAGCAACAACAGAGAAAGTTTATTTGTTGATCATGAAAAGATTAACCAAAAGATTAGTAATCAGTGACAACAATATGAGAATAAGAGAACACCAAGAACTATACTGGTTCACTCCTCAAAAAGAGAAGCTACATCCAGTTTCTTCTAACCAAACTTTGGCTAGAGTTCCACTATTAACAAAATATGTTCTTTACAAGCTTACAAAAGATCACCCTTTATCAACCCTAGATAAAGAACTGAAATCTGAAAACCCTTTAGACTTCTAATGATCAAGACATAGAGAAACCCTTCTCTACTCTTCCCTGTAGAGAACCCTACTCTAAACAAGCTTAAAGAACCCTTTTGAAATAGCAACTTACAAGCTGAAATGTAAAAATGAATTACAACCAGAGTTTAAAGGAAAGATACAACCTTATGATCCAAAGAATGAAAATGCATGTGTTTACCAATATGAAATTAGGTTGAAAGAAAGCAAGTTTCAGACCAAGCTCTCCAAGAAACTCCTTTGAAATCTTGTCCAAAAAGAATTCTATCAATGATGCATGAAGATCTTGAATTATAGGACAAGAGCTTTCAGACTTAGTGTATCTTCTCTAAATTCAGAAGCCTTTTGAGAGCAATGAAAAATTTTGAAGTGTTATGTTCTGCACAAATCAAAAGACTCAACAACTTTTTATAGAAAACTATTTCAACTGAATGTAATCGATTAAATCGTCCATGTAATCAATTCTTCTCACTGAAGTAATCAATTAATATCCTATTTAATCGATTAAAGTGTTCTTTGTTCTTTCTGGAAAAGATACATGAGCAAAATAATTGATTAAACTGTTATGTAATTGATTAACACAGATAGTCTTGCTTCAAAAATGTGCTAATGTAATCAATTACGATTAGATGGTAATTGATTAACACAGGAAAACTTATTCTGTGTTTTGTACTGTGTAATTGATTAATTAGTTCTTCATGGCTAAAGTAATAGATTTCTATATTCTGGTAATCGATTAAGTCAGTGTAAAAAGTGGTTTTTCCAAAGCTTAACCATGAGTACTTGGCATCTTTATGGAAACATGAAACCTTTAACCTTTTTCACAAAACATGTGACTTGATAAAACCATGTATGCATGCCAATGAATGATGTTTATGCAATGCAAGAGATCAAAGGATGAAGCTCTTAAACAACTAACAAATTACATATGCCTTTAATTAAATGGCATGTAAAAAGCTAAAATATACCTAATACAAATAGCCTCATCATCATCTTGATCCTCTTTAAGCTCCCCCTATATCTAACAGCATTGGTCAGTAAAGACAGTGATATGGAAGCAAAGCAAATAAGATCTAAATTTATCTAAAGCAAAAGCAATAGCCAAAAGCTCCTTCTCAGTGGTGGTGTAGTTAACTTGGGTTGCATCTAAAGTGCATGAAGCAGAAGCAATGACATGGGATAATTATCAACTCTCTGTGACAACACAGCCCCAAGTTCATAATTAGAGGTCGTAAGCTTCTTCCTCAAGTCCTCAAATGCCTCTTTGCAAGGTTGGTCAATCATAAAGTCTATGTCCTTTTGGAGAAGCATGGACAATGGCAGTGCAATCTTGGATGAATATCCTATAAAAACCTGCATGTCCAATAAAAGAACGCACTTCCTGCACAGAAGTGGGGTAAGGTAGAGAAGTAATAACATCAATCTTGGCCTTATCGACCTCAATACCTCTACTAGAGACCAAATGTCCTAAGACTATACCTTCATGTACCATAAAATGACATTTCTCAAAGTTAAGAACAAGGTTAGTCCCAATACATCGGTCAAGAACTCCAGAGAGACTATCCAAACATGCATCAAAAGAGGAACCATAAACAGTGAAATCATCCATAAACACCTCTATGCAACTCTCTAATAAATCAAAAAGGATAATCACCATGCACCTTTGGAAGGTAGTAGGTACGTTGCATAGGCCAAAAGGCATCCTAGTGTAGGCAAATGTGCCAAATGGACAGGTGAATGTGGTCTTGTGTTGGTCCTCCAGTGCAATATGAATCTGCATGTAACCTGAAAAACCATAAAAAAAAAAAAGTAATAATGTGATTTACCTACCAACCTCTCCAGAACCTAGTCAATGAAGGAGAGAGGGAAATGGTCCTTGCTAGTTGCCTGGTTAAGTCTCCTGTAGTCAATGCAAACTCGCCAATTGTTGGTTACTCCAGTCGAAATCAACTCATTATCCTGGTTTTTCACAACAGTGATACGCGACTTCTTAGGGACCACTTGAACAGGTGAAACCTAAGTGCTATCTGAAATGGGATAGATGATCCCTGCACCTAGTAACTTCATCACTTCCTTCTTCACCACATCAAGAATAGTGGGATTCAGCCTTCTCTGTGGTTGTAACACCCTGAAATTTCGATAACTGAAAATAGACGTTTGATGTATTTGTTGTGATTGTCTGATTATTTGATGAATTTAGATTGGTTGATTTGTTGTGCAACTGGTGCAATTGCTTGGTATGTATGTTAGGTTGTGCCATGTTTGTTTAAGCTACGCTGAAAATTGAGTGCTTCCGAATTTGACCCGAAACCTAATTTAGTAAAATCACCATTCAAGGCTTTTTGGCTCGCCTGGGCGAGTCAAGTCGGCATTAAATAGTGTAGCAGCGTCCAAAATCACAAAAATTGGCCTCCTTCCTCCCAACATCCACTCCACCTCCCACAATCATCCTCCACCACCCAAGACCACCGGTGACCACCACGAGCTGCCATTGCTTGCCACGAGACCACCGCACAGAGATGAACCCTTTAATCAGAGCGAAATCTTCGAAACTCTTCTCGAAGTTTCGGTAGAGAACAGAGCCTCAAATCCTCCTTTCTTAGTTTCCTTGAGGTCATCTTAGTTTCATTTGTCTTCTTCTAGCTAGTTTAAGCTTTTCTTAGTGTCTCTTGTGTTTTTGGTACCGTTGGTTGGAGTTTTACACATCCTTTAAAAACCCTTTAAAAATAAGATGTTGTAAAAGTCTCCTTTTTATGAAATTGATGTCATTTCTGTGATCCTTGTTGAACCCCGATCACATTGGTGTGATCGAAATTTCAAAATGATGTCTTTCAGTGTGAACTCCCAAAACACCCTTTTAGCCCCTTTTTGATTTGAGTGGGTATTTGACCCCAAATGTTAATATTGATTTTATCTTGGAAATATATACTAAATTATCTTCAATTTGGTATATAGAGCTCTATGTTTGGGCCAAAGCACATGAACTTGAAATATCCAAAAATGACGTTTCAAGGAGCTAACAGAGAAATATAGATAGGTAAGGGGAGTTTATTATTTGGTTATAGTTTTGATACCATAGTTAGGGGTCAGGGAGTCCAACTATGAAGATATCTGTCTGTCCCTGTTGTGTGCTAATTTTCAAGAAAATTTATGTTTTAAACTAATGGGATGCGATACATTTATTATTGATGTATGTTTGTTCCTGTTGTGTGCTCACTTTCAAGAAAAACTGTGTTTTTAGCTAATGGGATGCAATAAACTTGTTATTGATGGATAAAACTGTGAATGATATTGTTATTGTAATGATTTGATTTTTGGGAAAAATCTTAATTACAGAGGAGACTCTGCCCAAAATTTTATAATATGTTTTCCTATTTAATTCTTTATTAAATTTTTAAATGGGCATAAGAGTGTGTTTTATATATTGTAGTTCTCCTTAATTTAGAATTTTCCTAAAAATATCAGTCATGTGATATGATGAATTGTGAATGTATGAAATTTGGGTTGTCTGAAGACCTGAGGAATATGAATCTCAGGCATATGTATTATGTATAGATGTGAAATGTGATTGCTTATGATGTCGTTGATGATATTGAAATTGAGATGCCATTGATGTAGTTGGTGATGTTTAAATAAGATAATGTTGATGTAGTTGATGATGTTCAAATGAGATAATGTTGACGTGGTTGATGATGTTGAAATGAGATAATATTGATATGCATGATGATGATATTGAGATGATATGATGTTAAGGTTGATAATGACATTGATGAGAGATAATGTTGATGTGAACAATGTCATTGTGTGATGTGGATATACATGGATACCCATGGAGGGTGTATAACGGGTTACCCTTGTGATGAAGGATTTGTTCCTAGCCAGGTCATACATTGATGGTGCCCATGGTTGTAGGCTGTGTATGTACACATGTGGTGCAATGATCGGTTGGTTACCATTGCGAGGATGGATTTGTTCCTAGCCACGATCAGTGCATCGGTGAGCCCACATTGGTGTGTTATGTATGTATATGGGGGTGCATGATGGGTTACCCTTGCGAGGAAGGATTTGTTCCTAGCCGGGTCATGCATTGATGATGCCCATGTTTCATACTTCATTTGCATGGATGGAAATAGAATGAAGACACGCGCGTACCTGTGGGTTTCAGTGGGTTAAAAACGCAGGTACTAAGGGGTCATCAAGTTTGAAATTCCCTAGTGACGCTGGCTGATCACCGTGGGGGGATGGCCAGTGCTCGACAGGGTGGCCCTAATAGGCGATGAATCATTTTTCCTGTGAGATGCTATTTCCGGGATATGGTACCACATTGCATGCTGATAGATGAGTCAGGTGCATGCATCATTCTATGCATGATTGTTTGAGTTGTGAAATACATTGGATGATTGGTTTGTTGAGTGTGTATTGGAATCATGGATTTTTGTTAATGATTGTGGTGGGTAATGTTGTTTCCTTCCTAATTACTATTATCTGATGCTTATTGGTTTTATATAATAAACTCACCCTTGTTTTTGTTGTACCATGTGGTTGGTACCTGTGATGATCGTGAACTTTCATTCATGTGAGCAGATGAGCAGTAGTAGGTATCTCTGGAGGGAGATTCTTTTTGGTTGGAGCCGCCAAGCCGACGTGATGACGTTGGAGTTCTTTTGGGAAAGAGTTGTGCTTTATTAATCAACTCTTTCTTAGTTAGTTCCTTGAATTCTTTTGTAGACATGTAAGATTCCAGGTGTAATTACATGTAAAACTGAATTAAGTACTGATATGTGAATGATATGCCTTAATATGATATATATATATATATATATATATATGTATAAATTCAATTATGTGAATGATATGCCTCGAATGTTAATGTTAAGTTTGTCTTTGAAAATATTAAGTTATCTTCAATTTGGTATATAAAGCTCTGCGGTTGGGCCAAAGCACTTGAACTTGAGAGATCCCAAAATGACGTTTCAAGGAGCTAACAGAGGGATATAGTTAGGTAAGGGGAATTTATTATTTAGTTATAGCTTTTGTACCATAGTTGGGGTCCAGGGAGTTCAACTATGAAGATAACTGCCTGTCCCTGCTGTGTGCTAGTTTTCAAGAAAAACTATGTTTTTAACTAACGAGATGCGATCTATTTATGATTGATGTGTGTTTGTTATTGTATGTGCTCATTTTCAAGAAAAATTGTGTTTTAACTAATGGGATGCGATGAATTGGCTTGTTAATGGATAAAACTGTGAATGATATTGTTGTTGTAATGATTGGATTTTTAGGAAAAGTCTTAATTACAGAGGAGACTCTGCCCAAAATTTTATAATGTGTTCTTCTATTTAATTCTTTATTAAATTTTTAAATGGGTATAAGAGTGTGTTTTCTATATTGTAGTCATTCTCTTTAATTTAGAATTTTTCTAAAATAGTATCGTGGTAATATAGATTATGAATGGATGAGATGATGGTGAAACGGGATAATGTGATTGGGTTGATGATGATGTAATGGGATAATGTCGATATAGTTGATGATATTGAATATTGTTGTTTATGATGACGATATTGAAATAAAATGATGTTGATAATATTGAAATTGAGATGTTATTGATGTGGTTGGTGATGTTTAAATGAGATAATGATGATGTGGTTGACGATGCTCAAATGAAATAATGTTGATGTGGTTGATGATGTTGAAATGAGATGATATTGATATGCATGATGATGATATTGAGATGATATGATGTTGAGGTTGATAATGACATTGATGAGAGATAATGTTGATGTGAAAATGGATTGTTTAAAATTTCGGTCCCTATCTATCCATGGTCAGTGCATTGATGGTGCCCATGTTTTATACTTTATATTTGCATGGATGGAAATAGAATGATGGACAGTAAATACCGGGGTACTAGGGGGCAATCACTCTGTTTTGAACTCCCTTATGACTCAGGGTTGATCACCTCGACGAGCTACTGCATCATTTTTCGTGAGAGAGGCTATTTCTATGAGGATGGTACCACATTGCATTCTGAGAGATGAGTCAGGTGCATGCATCCATTCTGAGCATGAATGTTTTGATTTGTGGAATAAAGTGGATGATTGGTTTGTTAAGCGTGTAATGAATTGATGAATTCTTGAGGGTGAGTGTGGTTGTTATCGTTGTGTTCTTTTCTAATTATTGTCACTTGATGCTTGTTGTTTATGTATAATAAACTCACCCTTCTGTTTGTTGTACCGTGTGATTGGTACCTGTGATGATCACGAACCTTCGTTCGTGGGAGCAGATGAGCAGCAATAGGTGACCTTGGAGGGAGATCTTCTTTTGGTTGAAGCCGCCGAACCGATGTGATAACGTTGGAATTCTTTTTGGAAAAGAGTTGTATTTTGTTAATCAAGTCTTTCTTAGTTAGTCCCTTGATTCTTTTTGTTGGTAATGTAATTCCAGACATAAGTATTTGTAAATACAACTAGATTATGTTCTGACATGTGAATGATATGTAATGTTTTAAATATACATCCATATGTATTCATTTATGTATTTGTTCTGTTGTATGATAATCGTATTATCACGAAAAATTTATTACCATTTTCATAATCAAATTAATAGAGTTTTCGTTAAAATTTGAAATTCACACGATTAGAGTCAATGATATCGTAGCAACAAGGCAGGTCGTTACATGATGCATGCAAATGGAAGGATTTATTCCAAGAAGGTCAGTAAGTGTCAATCCAATGACCTTTTGTGGCCTCTCAAAACATGCAATAACTTTTCTTCATGCTCAAGTAACAAGCTGCTAGATATGATGACTAGAGCTTTTGAGCATCATCTAAATATACATATTTAAGGTGGTCAGGTAGTGACTCCAACTCCAAGGAAGGTGGCTGAATGGTGGAAGGCAAGGAAAGGTTGGTGGTTGAGGGAAGGGAGATAGGAGAATCAGAACCTGTATCTGTACCTGCACCTGCAACACAATCAGAGTGAAGTGCGGAAGAAATCTCCGCACAAATACTACATACAGTAGCAGAATCATCACAGGTACAATTAAAAGAACTAAGATCAAAATCAGAAAAATAAGAAAAATGAAAAAGTAAATCTGTACAAATATCTACACTATCTACTGCAACATCAATGATATCAACAAGGAAGACAAAATGCTCCTCTACAGGATGTCTCATGGTCTCAAAAATGTTGAAATGGACAACGACATCACCAAACTCCATGGAAATAGTTTATGTGTGCACATCACTTTTGGTCCTGTTGTCATCAAGAATGGTCTCCCTAGGATCAATGTGGGACCATGGCTGGAAGACTCATTCTTCATATCCAAAATGTAAAAATCTGCTGGAAAAATCAAATCATTAACTCGCACCAGCAACATTCAGTTTCAACAAAATGTCAGAGTAACCATCCAAGACTTGCAGACTCAGATTGGACAGTTAGTTACAACTGTCAACCAGATGCAACAACATCCAACATGAAAGGAAGTGAAACAGGTATCATCCTTGAAGGGCTTAACAATGTCACTCTAGAGCAAGCCCTCAAGCTCAACTTCAGAGCTTCAAATAACCAAGATGAATTCGAGGCACTCATAGAAGGCCTCAAGCTTTCAAAATAAGTTGGAGCTAAATGAATGAGATGCTACACTAACTCACAACTGGTCCAAGGACAGGTCGCCAACAAATATCAAACTAAAGAGATGATCATCCTCCAGTATTATTACACTGCAAGAACGCTCATAGATAGCTTTGTGTTTCGAGATGTATCACATACCAAGGGAGAGCAACACCAGAGCAAACCTGCTCTTCAATTTAGCCAGCACCAAAAAGACCGGGCATCTCAAGACTATCATCCAAGAGATACTCTAAGCTCCCACCATAGACACCTAAGAGGTCATGGCAGACGATGAGGAAGAATCAAACTGGATGACCTTTTATAAGAATTTTCTAATGCAAGGGGCGCTACCGTCATATGAGAATGAAGCTCGACGACTAAAAAGGAAGGTTATTTAGTACGTCATCCAAGATGGCAAATTATTCAAAAGAGGATTGACATCATCTCCACTCAAATGTTTGACAACCAACAGGCAGACTACGTCATGAGAGAACTCCACGAAGGGATCTACGGTCTCCATTCAAAAGGACTCTCTCTTGCCACCAAAATAGTACAAGCAGGATACTATTGGCCGATACTTAGGGTCGACCCCTTGATTTCACTAGGAGGTGCAAGCGATGTCAAGAATTCGCAGACATCCCATGTACTCCTCCTGACAATCTCTATAATCTAACCTCCTCTTAGCCTTTCGCCATGTGGGGAATGGACATACTGGGACCTCTATTGAAAGCCCTAGGAGCAATCAAATTCCTATTTGTTAGATTCAAGTGTCAGAAGAATCAGAAGACAAGTGGTGTTTTGATATTTGTTTCATGCCCACTCATGTGATGATGGCATTTGTAATTTTCCTTTTGGTTAAGCTTCGTTCATTAAGGTTAAAATCCAATAATCTTTTGCAGTCATTAAAGAAATCAGACATGCATGCATTCATTCTTAGGATAAGAATCATATTAGTATATGCAATTGATTAGAAATACATTGATAAGTCTAAACTAGCATAAAATGTTTTCTTACTGATGTAATCGATTACACAAGTCATATAATCGATTACATAAGGCATCTGCATAAATCTTTTTAGCCTATGAACTGGTTTAATCGATTACCAAATAATTGTAATTGATTAAATATGCTATAGAGTACTATGTATACTTCTGATTGTGTGCATTTAAGTTTTGATTTACATTTCATTAATTGCTTGAGATATTATTTTGTGTATCAACTCAAACTTTGATTCAACACAAGAGTTAATTGATTGGAGAAGAAAATTGTTTACTAAATTTGTTTTTGATTTAAGATACGATCCAAATTAATTCTTTCGCTGAGTTTTGATTTCCAAGAAAAGTTCAAAAAGGATTAAAAACCAATTCACCCCCCCTCTTGGTTTATTGGATTAGGTATTCATTGTATTTTCACTATTGGTTGCCATTGATTACTTCACCAAGTGGATAAAGGCAAAGCCATTATGAGAAATATCTGCCAACAAGGTAGAAAGTTTCACTTGGAAACATCTCCTATGCAAGTATGGTCTCCCCTACGCCATTGTCACCGACAATGGCACGCAATTCAAAGCTCAGACCTACGAGGATTTCCTCATAAGGTTAGGTGTTAAACACCTCGTCACTTCTGTCGAACACCCTCAGACCAACGATTAGGTGAAAGTAGCCAACAGAGTCATCCTTTGGGCCATGTGCACTAGATTCGACAAGTCTAAGGGTCTTTGGAAGGAGGAACTTGCTAGTATAATTTGGGCTTATCATTGTTCACCTTAGACAACTACTAATGAGACTCCTTTCAGACTCACCTATGGCAGAGATGCCATGATCCTCGTTGAAGTCGAGGAACCATCGCAAGGAGGTTGTTGTTCCAAGAACAACATAATAAAGAAAACATAAGGGTCGAACTAGAAATAAAGAACAAAATTCAAGACGTGGCCAAAATCAAAGAAGAAGTCACTAAGCTCCGAGTTTTAAGAAGATACAACACCAAGGTTCAGCCTTAAACCTTTCAGCCAGGCGACCTCGTGTGGCGAGTTCGGGGTGAAGCCAGAAAAAATCCCCGAGCGGGAAAGCCTGACCCAACTGGGAAGGCCCATTCAGGATCATCACAAGCTTGGACAATAGAGCCTACAGACTACAAGAACTACATGGTAAAGCAATTCCAAGAACATGGAATATTACCCATCTGAAGGTTCTACTTTATTTGACTTGTTGAAGCCAGATAGTGTACTCTTTTTCCTACTCGAGTCTTTTGTCCCAAGAAAAAAATAGGGTTTTGGCTTGAGAGGTTTTAACGAGGCACATTCGAAGAAGAAAAGGGAATATGTACTCAAATGCTATATTGAGTAAAATGTATCTCCCTTTAAATTTTATTTACATGTGTTAATCGTACAAAGACTCAACAAAACCCAAGGTCAACCCTTGGTGAGCCTAGACAAAACCCAGGACGAGCGTGTTCCTAGTCACACCTTTGAAGGCTCGACAAAATCCAAGGTCCACCCTTGGTGAGCCAAGGAAAAATCTAGGACGAGCGTGCTCCTAGTCACTCTCCAAGAGCTTGTCAAACCCAAGGTTCACCCTTTATGAGCCCCTCCGAGACAAATATCACCTTCACAAAAATCTAAGGCATGCAAGGTACACCCTTCGCTATTCTAGTATTCCTAAACTTTATCTATACAGGAATAGAAGTTTGCAGAAACCTTGCCAAAATCCAGGATGGACGCGTTTATGGTCATTCTCCAAAGGTTCTTAAAATCCAAGGTCCACCCTTGGTGAACCTCTAGCCAAATCTAGGACCAGCTCCTGATCGTTCTCCAAAGGTTCTTAAAACCCAAGGCCTGTCCCTTGGCGAACCTCTAGCAAAATCCAGGACCAGCTCATGGTCGTTATCCAAAGGTTCTTAAAACCCAAGGAACACCCATGGTGAACCTCCAAAAAAATCCAGGACTAGCTCCTAGTCGTTCTCCAAAGGTTCCTAAAACCCAAGGTTCGCCCTTGGTGAACCTCCACCAAAACCAGAACCAACTCTTGGTCTTTCTCCAAAGGTTATTAAAACCCAAGGCCCGCCCTTGGTAAACCTCGCTCTTCAAAGGCTCATCAAACCCAAGGTTCGCCCTTAGTGAGCCTCAACAAAACCTAGGATGGAAGATTTCCCTATTCCAAGACTCAACAAACCCAAGAATCACCCTTGGTGAGCCTCCTCTGATAGAGGACTATCCAAAGATCATGAAGTCCTAGAAGCACTCCATAAAGGGTCCAATGACAAGATCCGAAGCCAAGCTTCTACAAAAAGAAATGACCAAGAGAATCATGGTTGGACTATTTACCAAGGGCAAGGATGGAGGAAAACACAAGGAGCTAAATTTGAACATCTTGAAGATTATTGGTGAGCTTGCTCAGCGCGTCTTACTCACTTAACACAATTCCTTGGCTCACTCAGCGCGCCTGCCACACTCAGCCCAATTCCTTAGCGGAGAGGTTTTTGGGCTCAATGCCCCACCTCTGCGAGGACTTTTATAATTTTGTTTATTTTTGTAATGGGCTTTAATGTTACCAAAAATAGGCCTAAACTTACGATTTTAGGAGTTTATTAGAGGCTTAGCTCTATAAGTACTCAGTTATTTGCTATTTTTGGACAACTTTGATTAATGAAATTAAGCATTTGCATGAATAGAGAGATTTGCCTCTTATTGGTTCTTGACTGAAATCAAATCGATTATTATCAAGGAAGCTTTCCATTGTGATAAATCCTCCTCCAACTTATCATTCCGTTACGGATCGTGGCGTCATTCATCATCATTTCTTAATCTTCTCCATTTTTCTGTTTAAGTTTCAAACAACAATTCATGGAATCTTGAAGTTTGCAATTCAGAAATGATCCAATCCAAGCATTCATGTCTTGGTAGTCATCATGTGGTAATCAGTGCTTGATTCTGGAGAGCATTTCATAAAGATTTCTATCTATGTTAGGTACATTTTTGTTTTTTATTTTATTTTCCAAAAAATGAAAAACTGAAAATTCATGATTCTTGCTTGTTTGTGGTTCATTGTGTGTGTCTTGTGTGATTTTTGAGTTTATCTTGCAATTGCCTTCAATTCCCCTATCATTTTGTTGAATTCGGAGTTGTTTTAAATATGGGTTGTTCTTCATGTTCTTCGTGTTCTTCATGAAACTCATAGCGTTGCTGGAAAATTACTGAGTTTAATTCTTAAAATTCTATCTAGAGAACATTAGGGTGTTTGTACAAATATCAAAAGTTTTGGGTCCTAAAAGTGAAAATACGAAGGACCAAAAGGCAATTTTTAAAAAGTATATTGGGGTCAAAATAAAAATATCAAAAAATACAAGGACCCAAGTATAAAAAAGTTGACAGCCAAAAAAAAATTTAACAGCCCTCTCTCTTAGTGTGTGTTTATTATTGCTTTGTAGCACTGTCTTTTTGCATAATTATAGTGGTTTATATTTAGTCAATATTTTTTTCTATCTTCATAATTATCTTTCTTTGACTTTCCTTTTGAGTTGTTTTTTTCTTGTTGAGCTTTTATTGTTTGTATTCTAAATTTTCAAGGTTTTGTCTTAGAGTTTTCTTGCTTCATTGACCTCTTAAGTTGAGTTTGGATTTGTTTCATCTTTCACTTTGGATATTCATTGAATTGGAATCTTTGGTTGATTTCAAGAGTTGAAGAAGAGTTAGAGAGTGGAAAAAGACAAGTGTGAACCTTATAGAAGGAGTCTTACAAGTGTGAAACACAAGTGTTGAAGAGTGTAAACACTTAGTGAGTGGTAAGGTCCATTATTGTTTTGTTTTACTAACCTTTTTCTTGTAGCAATGGTGTCCGATAGTGATAGTGATACACCTTCACGTAGAACTGCTAAACTAATGACTTCATTGGCTAAGCAAATAGATAGGTTGCAAAGAAATGTTGAAAGGAGGATGGGAGAACGTTTTTATAAGATACAAAGAAGCACTCAAGAGTTGAGTGGGAGAATGGAAAACATGGAGAGAATGAGACATCATAGGTCACCTCATTCTTCTCAAGGGAGTGATGATGGCTATGAAGATGATAGAAGGCATAGACATAGGAGGAATAGGGATGGAATGGAAGATGTGAAATTCAAACTTCCCAAGTTCCTAGGTACTAATGACCTAGAGGCTTACCTTGATTGGGAGATAAAAGTCGACCAAGTTTTTGATTGTCACAATTTTAGTGAAGAAAAGAAAATGAAGTTGGCTAGCTTAGAATTTGAGGGGTATGTCATGGCTTGGTGGACTCAAGTGCAAATGGAAAGAGGAAGATTAAGGAGACATCGACCGGACACAAGGTTCATAATGAAAGGAATCATGAGGGAGAGATTTGTCCCACCTTAATATATATAAGGGATTTGCATAACAAACTACAAAGACTCTATCAAGGAAGTAAATGTGTTGATGATTATTACAAGGAGATGGAGATTTCTTTGGTAAGGGCAAACATTGAGGAGACTAATGAGGCTACAATGGCGAGATTTTTGAATGGCTTGAATAGGGACATTCAAGATGTTGTAGAGCTTCAAAACTACAACCCCATGGATGAACTTCTACATAGGGCTATAAAAGTGAAACAACAATTAAAGAGAAAACAAGCCTATAAGAAGTCTTCATTTGGTCATTCATCTTGGAACGATAAGGATACTTCCAAGAAGGAGGGTTCTTCTTCCCAACATATTGAAAGGAAGTCTTCAAGAGGTAATCCTACTTCTCCTACTCATTCCCCTTCCAATAAATCTAGTTCCATTAAATGCTTTAAGTGTTCGGGTAAGGGTCATATTGCATCCCAATGCCCTAACAAAAGGACCATGATTGTTTTGGAAAATGGAGAGGTGGTGGTGTATGGCTAAACCCATTAGCCATTAAATTTCCCGATCTACCTTGCAATGAAACCCACTCTTCAAGTTTTCTCCAAGAACCCAAGCTGTCCTCAATTCAAGTGCAGGACTTAGCTGAAAGGAAGCTTGTTTATGCAGCAATGGAAGATGAAAGAAGGTAAGAGATGCAAATGGATGGCAGCATGGAAAAGCTTTCCAATAAGCCTAGGAAGAATCACCACAATAACATGAAGCTGTTGATAAGAAACAAGAGGTTCTTGCATAAGAACAAGAGAGAAAACTCTCACACAAATTCTGATTTGCATTTAAATGAACAAAAGTTATTTACAATCAGTTTTTGGGTAGCTTATATAGGCCATGAAATTACAAGCTAAATGTACATGCAATGAAGCTTGTAATGCAAACTTAATGAAGCCCAAATGAAGCTTGAAGTGCAAGCTTCTCCTAAAGTAACTCTTGGCTGACCAAACATGTGCAGTGTAGTTTTTAAGCTGAAGTAATAGATTAACTCGGTCATTGTAATCAATTAAAATAGAGTTTTTACATATTACAGATGCTTAAGTAATCGATTATAGCTATCTGGTAATCGATTACCACAAACAGAAACTATTTTACAAAGTGTCTTAGTAATCTATTACAGATAAATGGTAATCTATTACAATAGACAGGAGTTTTTTTGTGTTTGCACTGAGTTGGGGTGCTTCTTCATGCTTGTCCAAAAGATACAAGTTAGTTTTGATATGGTCTTGAAGGGCTTGGGTTCTAGCTCTTGTCATGGGTCCTCTAAAGCTAACCAAAGGAAGTTCTTCAAGCTCTCCTTCTAAACCTTTAGCTTGCAATGGACCTCCATCATTCCATCCTTCTTGAAAGGAACTTGACCTCAACTTTGCTTCTTCATTTGTGCCTACATCATACAAAGAAAGATCACAAACATTGAAAGTATTACTCACACCATACTCACTTGGCAACTCAATTTTATATGCATTGTTGTTGATCTTCTCTAAAATCTTGAAAGGTCCATCTCCTCTAGGTTGAAGCTTGGATATCCTTTCTTGAGGAAATCTATCCTTCCACTTGTGCTTGTATCTCTTTTGCATCCATGGTGAAGTCTTATATGTTGGCCTATTTGGAAGTGAAAAATCTGCAATCAAATCAATTTGGTGTTCTATGCCTCTTAAAGGAGGCAAGCCATTAGGTACTTCTTTTGGAAAAACATCTTCATATTCCTCCAAAAGAGCTTGCATAGCTTTGGGCAATTTTTCTCCTTCTTTTTCAACATGTAAACAAAGAGAGTTAGGAATCATATATAAAGAGGTTTTTTGGCCAATAACACTCTCTTAATTTCCTTTTCACTCAAGAACAGGCTCTCTTTAGTCTCATGAATTTTTGTGCTCTTATTCTCATTCTCTTTTCTTTTCTTCTCACTAGTTTTTCTCTTTGGTAGCTCACTATTCTTTTCTTTTTTGGTGCAGTATTTTTTTCTTTCATCCTCACTTGATCTTCACACACTTGTCTAAGAGTCAAAGGCCTCAAAATAATTTTCTTGCCTAAATGCTCAAACTCAAAAGTGTTCTTCATGCCATTGTGTATCACTTTTCTATCATATTTCCAAGGCCTTCAAGAAGGATATGTCCAGCCTCCATAGGTACAATATCACAGAGAACTTTATCATTATAAGAATTAATAGAAAAAGGAATGAGCACTTGAGAATTTACCACTACTTCTCCACTTTCACTAAGCTATTGGAGCTTGTATGGCTTTGGATGCTTTGTGGTTACAAAGTGTAATTTGTCAACAAGCCTTGTACTAGCCACATTGGTGCAACCACCTCCATCAATTATATGTGAGCATACTTTCTTTTCAACTAAACACCTAGTGTGAAAAATATTTTCTCTTTGAGGCTCAACATTCTCCTTACCATCAAGAGATCACATTCTTCGGCCTACAAAAGTGTAAGTTCTTCTTCTTCTTCACTTAAAGAACTATTTAAGTCACTTGAAGACTCACTCTTGATGCCTCCATCCTCAAGCAAAATCATTGTTCTCTTGTTGGGACATTGGGAAGCAATGTGACCCTTACCAAGGCACTTAAAACACTTGATATTGCTTGATCTTGTTAGAGTTGGTTCCACAATTTTTTTGCTTGAGCTCTCCACCTTTTCTTCTTAATTTTTCACTTGAGAAACCTCCCTCCTAGGCTTGTCTTTCCAGCTGGAAGTTGCAGCCCCATTGGTCTTGGAGAAGGAAGCTTTTCTCCTTTTTAGTTGTTGCTCCACCCTTTGAGCTTTGTGAACTAGCTCCTCTATTATTTCATAAGAATGTAGCTCCATCACATCTTGAATTTCTCTATTCAAGCCATGAAGGAACCTAGCCATGGTTGCTTCTTGAACCTCCACAATTTCAACCCTCATCATCATCAATTCCATCTCTTTATAGTAGTCATCAACACTCTTGTAGCCTTGGAATAATCTTTGGAGCTTGTTGTGGACTTCTCTTGCAAAATAAGTGGGAACAAATCTTTCTCTCAAGCATCTTTTCAAGTCATTCTATCCATTTATTCTATCTCTCCTCAACCTCTCTATGTCCATTAGAATTTGGTTCCACCACACCAAAGCATAGCCACCAAATTCTATAGTTGCTACAATCACTTTCTTTTCTTCATCAAATTGTTAGCATGAGCAAATTTGTTCTACTTTCATCTGTCACTCAAAGTAAACTTCGAGATTATTATCACCATAGAATTTTGGAATTTATATTTTCACTCCACTCAATCTTCCTTTCTTCTCATCTCTCTCTTCTTTTCTCAACCTTCAATCTTCCTCATCTCTATTTTGCCTCCTAGGATTGTGTCTCCTATTACTTTCTCTCCTATTATTATTTTCTCTCCTATCCTCCCTCTCACTCCTCTCCTCATAATAATTTCCTCCATGAGAAGAAGCATACTCACTCACCCTTCTATTTCCATGAGCCTCTTCATCCACACTACCATTTGGACTACTCATTCTTTGAGTCTTCCTTTGTAACTCCTCAAATTTTGCATCCATTTTGTTTTGTAAATCTTCCATTTGTTTTGTGATGGCTTTCATCAACCTAGAGGTCTTAGGTGACAAAGCCTCATCTCCCATTGAAATCATCCTTCAAAAGAAATGGTTAGCAAAAACACAAGTATATAAGAAAATTCTTACAACTCTCCAAGTATTTGTCACTCACACTCATGTTTGCACACTTTTATCTAGGCTTTTTCTTTAATGTTCTCTCTTGCCTTTTTCCACTATTGTTCCTCTTTATAGTTCTTAAGCAAAAACTTCCAATCCAATCAAACTTCTTTACTATAGTGAAATAGGAAACAATTCTAGGCTAGACTCAAGAGTCCAAGAACAAGAAAACTCTAAGACAAAACTTTGGAATTTTAAGAGACAAGCAACAAAAGCAAAAATTTAGAATAGCACAACTCAAATTGGAATTTGATGAGACAACTCAAGGATACTAGTTGGACCAAACTGCACAAGGAGGATACACCAAGCAAATTCAATTGTTAGAAGCCAATTTCACCAACTTTGCATGTCATACAAGTTCACTTAATTTTATGGTTCAAAGGAAATTTGAACTTGTAGCTTTTGTAACTTTGATTTGCTTCTAAATTTTGTTTTTCTTTGTATTTTTCCAGCCACAATTCAATAATTTCTTTAGTTGTACCAAATGGTTTTCTTTTGCCTTTTCTTGTTTCTCTTACAAAAAAAAAATTGTAAGGTTTTGTACAAGTTCAAGAATTCTTAAAGAAATTGATGAATCACAAAAAATATGATGTATAACAAGTGTAAAATTTGCTTCTAACAACTCAATTCAGTTTAGGTATGAGATTAGAATCAAAACAAGTGGTTATACAACACAAAAACAACTAATAACACTAGATTCTAGAAATTTATCAAAAACAAATGAAGAACATGAAATCACATGAAACTTGAAGAAAGACACAAGGGTTATGTGGCGGAATCACTACCCAAGCCACACCACCAAGAATTTTCACAAAAACACAAGAGCACAAGGAACTAGAATAGGATTTATGGATTTTTAGATGGTGCAGTTTTTTTACCTTTGAAGAAGTTATAAAAACTGAACTTGAAGAAGAATTCCACAAGGATTAGGCTTTAGATACCACTTGATGTATGACTGAACCCATTAGCCATTAAATTTCCTGATATACCTTGCAATGAAACCCACTCTTCAAGATTTCTCCAAGAACCCAAGTTGTCCTTAATTCAAGTGCAGGACTTGGTTGAAAGGAAGCTTGTTTGTGTAACAATGGAAGATGGAAGAAGGTAAGAGATGAAGATGGATGGCACCATGGAAAAGCTTTCCAATAAGCATAGGAAGAATCGCCACAATAGCATGAAGCCATTGATAAGAAACAAGAGGTTCTTGCACAAGAACAAGAGAGAAAACTCTCACACAAATTCTAATTTTCATTCAAATGAACAAAAGTTATTTACAATCAGTTTTTGGGCAGCTTATATAGGCCACGAAATAAAGCTAAATGTACAATTTTTGGGTTAGCTCTTGTCATGGGTCCTCTAAAGCTAACCAAAGGAAGTTCTTCAATCTAGACCTTTAGCTTGCAATGGACCTCCATCAGTGGATAGGGAGGCGTCTAAGAGTTCTCATAGTTCCTCTAGTGAAGGTGAGGATGATGGTTTTCTTCAACCGGAAGAGGGAGATCTTTTGATGGTAAGACGACTCATGGGAAGCTTGTGAAAGGATCAGGATGATACACAAAGAGAAAAAAATTTTCATTATAGATGCTTGGTGACTGGAAATATTTGTTCTCTAATCATTGATGGAGGAAGTTGCACCAATGTTGCAAGCACTAGAGTGGTAGAGATGCTTGGGTTAAAAACTGCCCCTCACCCTAAACCTTATAAATTACAATGGTTGAGTGACAATGGTGAGTTGGTGGTGGATAAGCAAGTGTTGCTTACATTCTCTATTGGTAAATATATTGATGAAGTGCTTTGTGATATGGTTCCCATGGAAGCTAGCCATGTGTTGCTTGGTAGACCTTGGCAATATGATAAAGATGTAGTACACAATGGGGTCACCAATCGATACTCTTTCTTGCATAAAGGTAAACAGGTAGTTCTCTCACCTTTGTCTCCAAGTGATATGTGTGAGGATCAAATAAAAATGAGATTGAAAAGAGAAAAAGAAAAGAAACTCAAAGATGAATAGAGTCCTTTAAGAGAGAAAAACCAAAAAGAAAAAGATGGCAAAAAGAGTAAAAAGAAAGAACAAACAAAAATAGAAAAACAGAGTGAAAAACAATTAATGATAAAAGAGCGTTTGTTCAACAAACCTAAGGAGGTAAAAAAAGTGATGCTAGCTAGACAACAAATGTATTTACTCATTCCAAATTATATGTGCTTGTCTTCTAATGCCCTTGAGTTGCCTCAAGGTTTTGATACAGTTTTCAAGGAGTGTGAGGATGTCCTTCCACAAGACATATCTCATGGCTTCCCTCCTTTAAAAGGAATTGGGAATCACATTGATCTTGTTCCGGGAGATTCACTTTCTCATTGGGTTGCCTATAGGAGTAATCTAGAAGAGACCAAGGAGATTCAAAAACAGGTTGAAAAATGGATGCAAAAAGGATGGGTGAAGGAAAGCTTGAGCCCATATACAATTCTGATCATCCTAGTCCCCAAGAAAGATAGCATGTGGAGGATGTGCACGGATTATAGACACTTCAACAACATCACCTTAAGGCATCAACATCCTAATCCTAGACTTGATGATAGGGTAACCAAATCTACCAACAAGAAAAGCACAACACAAAAGGAAAGTCAAAGAAAGACAATTGTGAAAGAAAAAAAATTTGGCTAATATAAACCACTATAATTATGCAAAAAGACAATGCTATAAATTAAATTATATTAATTATTTCATTTATAACTTGCTGTTTGAGTGCTTTTGTCTTGGTATGCGTGCTTGGTGGGTATTGGGCATAAGTCAACTCTGCTGTGCTGTGGTTGCGGGCTGTGCAGTTAAGTGGATGTACTGTGTCAGCCATGTTTATAAGCAGTCGGCTAGCACAACAACAAGTTCACTCTTTCTTCTTCTACGTTTGTGTTTCCTCTATTTTTTCTCTAAAACTTACCCAGAAACCTCTCATTCTCGACCCCTCCTTTGTTACCTCCAACCTACGAGGGCCATCGTAGCTGCTGCGAGCATCCTGACGCTAAGAGGAACTTAGTGGTTGGAACTGAAGCTTAGGACAAACCCACCGTGAAGCTTGTGATCGAACTCCTGGTTAGGTAAGGGGAGTTTGTCATGTTTCTTAATAGCTTTAAGTACCACGGTTTGGGGGCCAGGGAGTCCAGCCGTGATGATAACTGCATGTCCCTGGTGTGTGTGATATTGTTCCCAGCAAAGCTACGTCTTTTATGAAGGGGATGTGGTATGCCTTGATTCTGTTGAATGTTGTTTTGTGTTCTTTGAGAAGGGGAGTAGATGTTCTGATAACTCCCCGTGCATGTGTGTGAAGTTGGCATTTGGATGTTGAAAGGCTTCTAAGACACTTGTAGAAGTGTTCGCGAAGGTTATGAGTACCGAGGTTGTTCCCTTGGAGTTGTTAAGACTCACTTTCCTTCTTATAAAGTATACCGGGTTCCTTACCCGGGTATATAATAAAGTCATCGAGCTTGTTACCTCACCCTAGAGGGAGCTACTGGGTTGCTAACTCGGATGAGCTCGTGCCCTCTCGGGAAAAGAGCCATCGGGTCTTCTACTCGGATGAGTTTGTATCTTTCCTTTAGAACGACCAGGTCCCCTTACAACCTTGTATATGTTTGTGATAAAACACCCAAGTCTTGCGAAACCCTATCGAATTAATCAATTACAGCGCTTACGTAATCGATTACGTAGTACAGAGACCGTCCTTAAAACCCTATAAGAAACCCAAGGACCCTCTTGACCGACCTAAAGTGACCTTTATCGACCCCTTCCGACCTCGTCCGCTCTTTTCCATCTTTGTTTTCCCTTGTTCAACCTTAACCGACCTTAACCGATCTTTACTGACCTTGATCGACCTTGTCCGCCTTCGTCTGACCTTGTTCAAATTCTTACCTTCAGATAGTATGTCCAAGTTCCAACCTAGATACCTCGTACTTCACACCGATTCACTTGTTTGTACGTGTTTGTGAGTGACGTATGTGATACGTTGGTAGCATTCGAACTCGGCCTATGTGATGGCTCAAGGTGAGGGATGTGTTTGGATATACATAAATACCCATGGGGGTGTATGGCATTATCCTAGCTAGGTCGAGTGAGCCCAGTTTTGGGTCATACATTGATGGTGTCGTGGTGATATTCTATGTATAAGACATGATATGTCGGGACTGGGTGGTGGTAAACCTTGCGAGGACCACAGTTAGTGCATCGTTGTAGCCATGAGATGTCGGGACTGGGTGGTGGTAAACCTTGCGAGGACCATGGTCAGTGCATCGTTGTAGCCATGAGATGCCGGGACTGGGTGGTTGTAAACCTTGCGAGGGCCATGGTCAGTGCATCGTTGGGCCCTTGTGTGGGCCGTATGTTACATAGGGGGTGTATGACGGGTTACCCTTACGAGGAAGAATTATGTTCCTAAGCGGGCCATACATTGATGGTGCCTACGTAACATACGACATTTGCAGTAATCATTCGTCCCATGGATTTTGCCTATTTCTGGGATGGTACCACATTGCATAATGAGAATTGAGTCAGGAGCATGCATCATTTTGAGTTGATTTATGCAATGGTTGTGGATGTCCATATATGTTGGTGTTTGGTGAATGCTTGGAATGGTGTATTGACATGTTGATGACCGTGTTGCTTCTTGACCAGGTTGTGCTCCTTCCTATTGTATTTATTGTTATTTGATATGGTGAACTCACCTTTGCTTTGTTGTACCTTGCGGCTTGGTACTTGTGATGATCGTGAACCAGGTTCGTGTGAGCAGATGGGCAGCAGTAGGTGCTTTTGGGGGAAGACCGGGTTGTTTAGAGTCGTCGTGTTTTGTTGGGATGTAGATGGACTTGAACTCAGGCAGGAGTTGCATTTTGCTAGATGCACCCCTTGTTTTGCTAATCACACCCATGACTTCTATTTCTCTTTCACTCCTCCTTTCACTATGCAATACTTGATGTATATTCTTTTTGAGGCATAATCTTTGTGCTTGTAATTAAACTATGTTTTATAGGTGCATACACATATTTGAAATGTTCTATGAGTACCTTGATCTGCGTGTATATTCTATGATGATGGTCGCTGTATGTTTGCGACAAATTAATCACCATTTTCACAAGAAACCAAAGGGGTGTTCTTTTTATTAAAATGAATTTATGTCGTGGTTATGAGTTAGTAATATAGTATCGACATGGCGGGTCGTTACACTAGACATTGGACCCATCATCTTGCTCTTCACTAGCACCCTCCTCCGTAGTAGCCATCTCCTCTTCGTCAAGCATAACATCGTCCTTCACATTCTTGAATGGGTCATTTTGACCCAAGTCAAGGTCCTTGGCAAAGAACCTGGCCTGCCTGATGGCCTTATGAAAGCCTTTTTCGTGTTGTTCCACGACCTCCTTCTTGTAGACCAACAGATCCCCCTCAAAATCCTTGCGGGCTTCCTTCTCCTTTGAAGTCCTGAGTTTGGACTCCTTCAACTCGGCCATCAGGTCAACCACCATCTTGGCGAGCCCATCCCTCTCAATAGTAACACTGTCAACCTTGCCGACCAAGTATTTCTTCTCCTGCAACAATTTCTTGTAGCACGTTATCAGCTCATCACCATCCAACCAAGTGCACAATAACTTGGCCAAAGCACCACTAACTTTGGTAGACAGCTGGTGGTTGGGCTTGACCACCTCAAGAAGGGCGATAGTGGCATTGGTCACCTTGGAGCTTTCTACTCTCCAAACACTACAGAAAATGGCCTTCAACTTGGCCACCTCAGCCTCTAGTGATGCCACCTTGCTCGCAGCCTCCTGGTGGCGTTGCCCATTCTCCTCCAAGATAGCCAAGCTCCTTTAAAGAAAAACCTTGGCAGTATCAGTTGCATTTTGAACCCTGATTGATTAAATCAAGTTTTTTTCGAAGAGAGTTAGAATCCTTTGCTCTGGTATGTACTCCACGCTCCATGATGAGTCAAAAATCTCTCAAGGCATGGACATGCTCAAGGGAGATGCTGGGGGGAGGGAAGTAGAAGAAGAAGTCAATGTCGACGTCGACGTAATAGTAATCGACAGAGTTGAAGAGTAAAGAGATGATACCTCAGGAGCACTCGGCAAGGGCGTAGTCGGGGTGCAAGAAGGAGCCACAATAGGAAAGACCAACACATCTGTCACAACATTAGGGGAAGGAGTTGCAGAAGCAGGAGCAAAAGTAGAAGTAAGAGCAACAATAGGAGTAAGATCTACAATGGTAGCCTAGACGACCGGTGATGCCATAGGCGAACCTTGCACAATAGTAGCAGGAAGGCCACCAAAACTAGGAAGAAGCATGGCAGCCTACCTCATTGCGGCTAAGAGGGGCCCTCGACTTCTTTTGGCCAGAGGTCCTAGTACCGTCATCTCATTTCCTCTTAGCTAGAACAAAGGAAGGGATGCTGAGAGATGCCTCCACAATTTTAGCACCTGTCGAGCCAACCCTAGCAGTTGGTCGACCCTCACCTTTAGTAGGAGGGTTGACAAAAGAAGGTGGCACAACCCCACCATCAGGTCCAGCAGGCTTCACCAAGGGCCTCTAAGGAAAGTCACCCATTATACCAGCAAAATAAGCAAAACATGTCAGGTGTCAATTCAGGTCAAAGGCAAACACAATAAACATAGAAGAGGACAAGGCAATACATCTTACCATCCAAAGCAGCGAGAGGGTCGTCTGCTGAAGGCAGAGACAAAATAGCCCATGCATCCAAAGAAGTCGGTAGTTGTTCCAAGATGGCCTTGTCCACCCTCTCTACCAGGGTCAATAGGTCCTTGTCAAAAGACTTGAACCTGGTAGGATTGGACTGCCAGTAGAATAAGAAGTGGGGCTCTCTGTCTCGGTTGAACATCAGTGGCAACACATCTGCCACGATGTCAGTAGCCTGGACCTTGAAGAAATAGTCCTTGAAGCCACGGAAGACGTTCGAGTCAAACTTGAACAACTTCTTGGATTCACTGTTAGACTCAGGGGGAGCTGAAGAGGATCAAGAAGATGATGTTCTTAGACTATGAAATGTAAAGGCTTTTACATGCCAATTCAATTGAATGGCATATGTATATTGTGTATGTCTAAGATGAGTCATCCTATGATCCATTACATAAAACTTATTCATATTTGCATTCACGTTTTCATAAAAAGCTTTTCTAAAACACAAGGTTTTCATGAATGCATAAAAAGCCAAGTGTTCAATGTTTCAAGTTTTGGAAAAATATTTTCTCACTGGTTTAATCGATTACCAGTCAGTGGTAATCTATTACTTGAGAACTAAGAACATTTTATTCGATTACGAGTTTGTGGTAATCGATTAGATAGTTCATAATCACAAAATGGACTTCCTGTGATAATCAATTACAACATGGTGGTAATCGATTACTTGACAACGATTTTGAATAAGACTTCTTGTGATAATCGATTACATTGCGATTTAATCAATCACGTTGTTCATAAGTCTTTTCCATAAAGCTCAAGAACACTTTAATCAATTATATAAGTGATTTAATTGATTACATACGTGATATAATCGATTACATAAGTGATTTAATCGATTACTGATAGTTAAAATAGTTTTCTATAAATAGATGTTGATTGTTTTAACAAAAAAACAACAATGAAATAATCAACTAATTTCATAACCTTTATGAAGAGAGAAAAGATATTGAGCTATTCTGTGTTAGAACCTCAAATCCTCAAGTTTCAAGTTTCTTGAGGGGATTTCTTTTTGGGCAACATTCTAAAGAAGAACTTGGAGAAAATGTTCTAAGATTTGTCTTTCAACCTTGATTCAAGTTTGGTAATCATTTGCATTCATCAGTAGTGGATCATCAGGTTGTTTCTCTCCATACTACTTTGGTTTAATTCTTTTTAGAATTTGTGTTTTGTGTAACTAAAGCATTAGTCGTTCTTAAAGCTTGTCTAGAATAGGTGTTTCTAGAGGGAAGAGTAGAGAAAGGTGTTCTCTATGTCTTGATCACAGAGTCTAAGGGAGTTAGTGTAACATCCTCAAAATTATATCGAGTTTATATTTGAATTATGGAAGTGTGATACAAAAAGAATAATATAGAATGTGTTTGAACATAAGCTACCCAAGTTTGGATTAATAAAAAATGAATTAATACTCTAAAAATCACGTGCTGCAGCCCAAGGATTATGCATGGGTATGTGAAAAAGAAGTCAATCGGAAGTCAATATAAAGGGAACAATTTGAAACAAGCTTCTTGAACCAACCTTTCTAGGTGGTCTTCCACGAGGATAAAAAGCATTAAATGAAGGAATCTTGCTTTATTTAGTTTCAGTCATATGGATATAGGCAAAAGAATTTCATTTATTTAGCAACCTCCACGTACTCTTAAGCCATAAATGAAGGAATAATTGTCATGATTAAATTATGATAAATATCTTCAAGGATAGTTACCTTGTAACTAAACTAAGTTTAACTAAGTTGAAATTTAATTAATTCACTTACTAACTAAATGATCTAATATAAATAGTTGCTGAACTTCCAAAAATTTTACACCAATAAACTCTAACTCCGAAACTTTCTTTCACGGCCTATAAACTTTTCACTTGGTGCTTTGCTTTTAATTCTCATTTCCTTATTTGCTTAGACCGTAGCCTCACTTCTATCATCTTATATACTTCCATTTTCTTCCACGTAAAGACTTTCTTCCTTGAAGTTATTCAAGAAGGACAACCATCTACTCAGTTCATTTCAAAA
The DNA here is from genome assembly GCA_013407115.1 of Glycine latifolia. NCBI lineage: Eukaryota > Viridiplantae > Streptophyta > Magnoliopsida > Fabales > Fabaceae > Glycine > Glycine latifolia. The sequence continues at coordinate 237,425 of QARZ01000290.1, read as the reverse complement.
ATCAAACTTACTTGAGGTAGGTTGGGCTTCAATCTCTAGTCAAGTATTTGTTTAGATTAACTTATATGCTTAATCGGGCAGTCTTGTAGTTATTATTTAGGTTGGAAATTTATGTTATTTGAAGGATATTTTATGATGTGAAAACGTTGATTTTAACCATAGGATAGGTGATAATTTATAAATTGAAATATTAGCGATATTGGAAGTCACCCTTGATGATTTTTAGAAGTGATTTGATGATCTATAAGAATAGATAATATTAATTTTTGGAAGTAGAGGTTGAACTGTATTGAGACAAATGGTTCAAATGCTTAAATATTAAATTTAAGGATGAAGTAGTAAGGTGGTAAGTGATGATTTCCTTATTTATGAAAATATCGAAATCCGGACAACCCAGTCACAACTATTCAGGTTATATCATTCCAGACTCCCTCTTATCCTGGATATCACTAACTATGTTGTAAACATCCAGTATAAACTCACCCCGGCCATCCCGGATATAACTACTTATAATACACCCATCCAGGATAAACTCACCTCGCCCATCCCGAATATAACAACTTATGATACACTCATCCAGGATAAACTCACCCCGGCCATCCTGGATATAACAACTTATGATACACCCATCCAAGATAAACTCACCCCAGCCATCTTGGATATAACTACTTATGATACACCCGTCCAGGATAAACTCACATCGACCATCCCGGATACAACTACTTATGATACACCCCTCCAGGATAAACTCACCCCGGCCATCCCGGATACAACTACTTATGATGTACCCATCTCGGTTAAACTTACCCCGGCCATCCCGGATACATTATGTATGTTATATCCATTCAAGTAAACTTACCCCGGCCATCCTGGATACAATTACTTATGATACACCCATCCAGGTTAAACTCACCCGTCCATCCCGGATATAACTACTTATGATACACCCATCCAGTATAAACTCATCCCAGCCATCCCGAATATAACTACTTATGATACATTCATCCAAGATAAACTCACCCCGGCCATCCCAGATACAACTTCCCATATTATAACTATTCAGGTTAAATTCACCCCCGCTATTCCGGATACATTATGTGTGTTATACCTATCCAGGTTAATCTCACCCCGGCCATCCTGGACACAACTATCCATGTTATAACCATCCATGTTGAACCATTTCGGTTATCCCGACTATACCAACCCGGTTTTTCCTACCACGTTAGATGACCTTATATTATTAAGTGAAATGAGAGGTATTATGGGTTATTAGTTAGACTATATATATATATATATATATATATATATATATATATATATATATATAGGCTTATCAACTTTCATGACTTATTTAATTTATACGTTGAAGAAATCTATACTAGGATCCATTCAGTAAAGAGAAAATAGTAATTATCCAATGATTTTTAAAAATTTAACTCAAACAAAACAATAATATATAGAATAATTTAGGTCATTACAGTTAGGTTTATTGTTCTTAATCTATGTGTGATTGAGAATGATTGAATAAGCTTGTAAGAAACAGTTTTCTATTAGTGGAACTTCTAACTAGTTGGTTAGGAGAACTGGAAGTAGCTTCTCTAGGTTAAGAAGTGAACCAGTATAAATCTTTGTATTGAATACTTCTTCTTTATCTTTTCTTGTGGTTATTAATTATCATTCATTGGTATAACTTTTCATGATCAACTGAAATATTTTGTTGTCATTGCATTCTTTAAAGATTGGAGTTTGATTGATTGAAAGTGTTCAGCAGTTGTTTTGTGATACGATCCTTTTAACTCTGATTGTTTGAGAAATTTTTAATTGACCAAGAAAAACCAATTCACCCCCCTCTTGGTTCTTGTGTGTTGTTCATACTGTTTTCATACACTGTTCAAGGAGATGGATAAACTCATTTCAATGGATTATAGGGGCAAACTTTCTAGAATATGCACTGAAAATTGGTGTCTGCTTTAAAAAGTTTTAGGCCATACTTCATTTGGAGTATAAAGTCATGCACCAAATATGATTTTGGTGATATTGCTATGGCCACAAAGTAGAAGTTTTTCATAGATAGTATGGAAGCAAACATTTGTGGGGGAAGCTCGCAAGAAAAAAAAAAACAAAGATGGATGACAAGGTAACTAGGATTGATGTTAGTCATATTGGTGAAGCAACATATGGGTGGGAACATATGTAACAAGTACAAACCAAGAATAAATGTGTAGATTTTCCTAGCCACACTAATGATTTGAATCCTTTAGAGTCTAATGATAGATATCAATTTGACCCTTGGATGTTGGTTCTTAAACAAGAAAGGTACTAAGCATTATTAAGACGAACAAGCATGCATCAAGATATGTCTTTATGCAATCTCAAAAATAGAAAGATTATTCTACATATTTCAATTTGTTCAAGGATGTTAACAATCCTCATCATGTGGTGACAAATAAGGTGAGACATAAAGTTTAATCATATATGACTTGGCCTTAAAGTTTATGTGAAGCAAAAGGCACAAGAGCTTCCATGGAGCAAAGTTTTCAAGACACTACCCATTTTGCTAGGGAGAACAATGTTGATAATGCTAAGAAAGGGACAATGTACAACAGAAATGAAAATGATTGCCTTATAATCTTAGGAACAAAGTGCTACTAAACTTACGACATTAGATAACCAATACATGCAATTACTCTTTAGCAAATGAAAGCATTAGATAAGCGATATTAAGGTTTGGTACATGAGTCTATGGAGTAGGTTAGAGTAAGACACGCCGATCAAGAATCAACTAGTCAAGGGGATGTCTAACAGGTTATAGGCAATAAACTAAAGGAATGTTATGCTAAGTCCCTTAATCTTTCTTCTCTTATAAAAAAGTGATAAGGGTAAGTGTCGATATGTATGGGCCTTTCTACCTTGAGGAATAGATAATTTGACTTGTTAGCCAACATGATAGTCTTACATCCAACAAATCTCTTTTGTTGGAATTGTTATGGAATTGCAAAAGGAGGTCGGTCTCCTTGTTAATGAGAGTGCACTTTATATATGCATGTAAATGGAACTCATGATTCTAGTATTATTAGACACTTTAAGTTGAAAAATGAGTTTTATCTAAGAGGCTCAAGGCACAATAAGGCATATGGTGACAAAAATTTGTATTGGGTGAATATTTTGAAGAAATTTTGTCAACTTGTCCATGTGAAGGTCCAATGAAGGGGACATCAACCAATGCTTTACTCGTATTTTGTGGAAACCTTGGTTATTAGCTTAGTTAAAGATCAAAGATGTTCATGCTTAAACTAATGGGCCTTGGTGCATTATGAGTAATGTCAAATTATATAATCTATGAGTTTATTTAGGGTGAATATCTATGAATTTTAGGTGTAAAGTACATTTGGCATTAGTCTTTGTCTCCTTAATAAGCATGGTCAATTCATCATGACAAAAACATCCTGGCAACAAGGAGTTACTAACCCATTTGTGGCAGAGGCTTGGACATTATTATATCATGCAATCTTATGGATGTTTGACCTTGATTGCAAGCAATGTTATGAAAAGCAGCTCGGTCATTGATTCGATTAAGGCACTCAGTCAGTGGGCCAAAGGTCAAACTAGTGAGTCACTTGTTGACCCAATATATATTAAACAATTAAAAACATATATATAAGTTTACATAATGTTATCAATCCATATCTTTATATTTCAAAATTTAATTAATTTTCATGATCAAACTATAAATATTATATAATAATTTATTATTACAAATTATTTTGTTGGGTATTATCATTAAATATAAAAAGTTATCAGATGACCATACACAAGTATGGTGAAGATGTATAAAACAAATAAATATTAAATCATATTATGATCAATATGATAATAATTAGTTATTATATATTGTTATTAAGATAAAAAATAATATTATAGGAGCATATTGTATGCTATTCAATAATTAGCTATTAACAATTTAACATGTTATAGGAATTATAAAAAAAATTCTCAATCAGACAAACTTGGTTCGGGTCACTAGGTTTGACCAAACTTGACTAGGTCAAACCCATTTGTTTGCATTTTCGATCCTATACCAAGACCGCCCAGGACCCCGATTTCGATTGAATCGGTCCGATCGATGAGACTGGTTTGGATTTTATAACCATGATTGCAAGGCTATTGTTGATACTTTGTGAATAGTAACTAAAGGGAACTCCAAGCTACAATTTGTTTTATCTAATTGCAGATATAATATTAAAAACCTTTCAATCTCCATGATGAGTTATGTAAGGCAACAAGCTAATCATGTTGCTCATAATCTAACTAGGGCATCAAGGTCATATCATGGCAACCATATCTTTAATCAAATTCCATCTTGTATTTTATCTTGGATCATAAATGAAATGACATAATTTCCTTGTAAAAAATAAAATAAAACCCCCCACTAAACATTAGAGGCCAAAACATGTTTTTTATCTCATAAAATTTGAAATGTTTGGATTTCATACATTCAAAAATTTTAGTACGTTTTTTTATTTTCATAAAATTGAAATTTGTCAAATTTAGGCTCAGAGTTAGGTTCGACAAATTTGAACATAAAATTATGAGTTGTTATGCATATAACTATCGTAAATGTAAAGTTTTCTACATTGGTTATGCATATAATCATTGTAAATGTAACATTTTTTACATCATTGATGTATGTAATCGATGTAAAAAAGTTATACATGTAGGATTAAATATCTGAATCTTGCTTTAAGCAAAAAAAAATGATAAATTTCAATACTATAAAGATAAAAAAAAACATATTAAAAGTTTGCAGAAATAAAATTGAACATTTTTAATTTTATAAGAAAGAAAAACATACTTTATCCCAATTTTAGAGATGGTTTTAAGTGACAAAAGGCCATTGAAGCAGGATTGCATCCAAATGTCCTCTTTGGTCATTTCAACCATCGCACCCAAATTAGTTCAAAACAAAACCTTCCCTCACCGGCTCACCTGAACCAATCTCAAATAAAAAAAAACGTTGCAAAGGAGAGCAAAAAAAAAAAAAACAAAAAAATAAAAGGCCAAATAATAAGAAAATCACAAAGCCAAAACGAAGGGAGAGAACAAAATTTCTCTCTTTCTCTCTCTTTTCGATCAGATCGGCACCCTCTGTGTGAATCCCAACACACCGCACACAATTTCGATTCCTTTCTGTCTCTCAACTTTTCAATTCCCAAATTTTCAAAAGCTTTCCCCATTTTCATCAATTCGAATTTTATTTTTTTGCACTGTTTTCGTTCCCAATTTCTGCGATCTGGGAAATTCCTTGTTGTATTAGGGTTAGGTTGTTGGATTTGGGTTCATTGCAACGTTGATGGCAATTTGCGCGTTGAGAATTTAAATTTGTTGATATTTTTTCGTTCCAGATAGTTCTTTCGTGGTTCTCTAATGGCGTCGGCTCAGGTGCTGCCAAACACCGCCGCGTCGTCCCGGAAGCAAGAGCATCTTGAAGCTGGCAAGCGCCGGGTATGGATTTTGATTTGATTTGATCTGGTTTATTATTGAGTATTGTTCTGATTGTCAACTTGTTGAAGATTGGGAAATGCGTTGTTGATTTGCTAAATGCTGTGTTTTTGATGCTATAATGTTGTGCATTTGTGCATGTGGGAGTAATGTGGGTTGTTTGGTTTGGATTAGAGTTTAATTTTTGTGGTTGGACTTGGATGGAATTTATTTATTTTTTGCTTATTATAAACATTTTGGAGCTCTTGGATTATTTTGCTGATTGTGTTTGGGGTGGTAAATGGAAGGAAATAGTGAAAATGATTGGAGGGGAGCTAAAAAGGAAGAGGACTATGCGATATTCAATTACGTATCACGTGTCAGTCTTTTGTGACAGTTGAAGGCCTGGGACTTATTGGGGGATCCTGCTCTCAAGTATATGCAAGAGGGAAGCTAAATCATCTAGTTGCTACTTGCATGAGGATCCGTTTTTGTGGTTATAAAGCTTATAGTTTTTTTTTTAGGCTGCTACCTTTTGTTTTGGGGATAACAGGGGCAGAAATTTTGGACGAGTAAACTTTTAGGCATTTAGTTTTGTTTGGTTGATGAGTAAAAGAAAAATGAAAAATCTTGAAGAGTAGCTTTTCCCCCTTTTGTGGATTTTGTTATCTTTTTTCTTTTTTAAAGTTTATTCATCCGTTATTACATTCATCTCAGCCACACTTATGCCTTTGCTTGCCTTAATCTGGCACTTGATTACCCATATTTTCTGGCTGGTCTCAGTAGCCTGGTCTGTTCTTTTACCCTTCATCTTGTTTGGCATCACATCTTCGGTTTGATTGCATGGTACAATGAAGGAACCTGTTCACCGGATAGTAATATTGTGTTATTGTAATACTGATCATTGTTTTGTTCCCTTGAAAAAGGGGCTTTTCATCTGTTTGAAGATCTTTTCTTGCCTATCCTACTAGAATGAAGATTCAAATCATATACCTAGGAAAACCGGAAAATTACTGTTTCCTACTTACTAAACCCATAATGAAAACATGTTCTTTAAAATAAGATTCAGTAACACCTAAATAATTCAAGCTTATAATAAATTTACTACGCCCATTTGGTGAGTGATAAATTTACAAAAATATACCAGGGATAATAATAAACTAATTAATGTATCAAACAACCAGGGAAGCCATTTACTGAATAGTAATGTTGTATATTGAGCATTGTTCCCTTGAGAAGTGGCTTTTCATCCAGTAGTCAATTGCGTGCTATAGCACCACTGTGGGCTGATCAATGGAACCCTGTCTCGTTGCAGTTTTATGTTGTAGCTGGCGTGTGTGAATCATGGCTGCTATTGCAGCTGTGCGACCACTTTTGGCTAAGAGACAAAGCTCCTTTCTATTTTTCCTCAAATGACAACGTTTGGTGCCGAGTAAGGGGGGAAATCTTGGGATTTCGCCCCTTTGTATTTCATCTTACCCTATTTCCCCACTGTCTGTCCATTTGAAAGCTAAATCATGCAGGTATCTTTTCTCTTTGATGCAAGCCATCTGACCTAGAGCTCCTAGTTGCATTTTTAGCTAACCCATGGCATGATGGCACTTCAATGGAGGTTCCTGCCAACCCACCTACTGTGGAACTCTGGAACATCATCCTTTGGTCTCTGTCTGTTCACATAGGGGTCTATGTTTTGTTTTACATTCTTTCACTGTTGTGTTTAGATTTGTAACCTTATGTAAATGTAAATTATGTTGCCCTTTCTTGCTGTATTTTCTTGTATTAACTTCTATTTTTGCCTTAAAATTATGACATTTAATGTGAATAAGTATTTATTTATGGGTCATCCTGCTATTTGCTATCCTGCTATAGCTGTTTAGGGGTTGTTTGCTCTACCCTGCTATCCGGGATTGATAGTTATGTTTTCATTTCCTTAAAGAATATTTTCCATTTAATTGGGTGCTATAAGCCTGAGGTTTTTTTTGTTTTGAAGTCTTGGATTTATGTTTTGTAATTATTGATATATATATATATATATATATATATATATATATATATATATATATGTATGTATGTATGTATGTATATAGTATTAAATTAAATTATTGAGTCTCACCCTGATTTTCTTTATCATTTCTAGTCCCTTTCTGTAGTTATTGCTGGAGTGATGTCATTAATTAGACCCAAAGTGTATGAATATTTTTAATCTCTTGGTTATAAAAATGCTCATTACTTCTATTAATCTCCTTGAATTATCAGTTATCAGTTAATTACATCGAGAGTTTATGGACTCTATTTGATAAAATGGTGTTTTTTAATTCTATTTAATTCAAAATGGTGTATGACTGTCATTGTGATGGTTCTGCATGATCCAGCTTGTGTGTCAAAGACCAACTATCTCTTATTGGGTGAATACCAGTGTTTGTTTTTTTTTTTTTTTATATATATCTGACACCCCCCATTGAGCAATAACCTTTGGGCTTCAAGTTGGGCAACTCATGTCTACCTTAATTCATGTTGAAATTTTAATAAGAAGAATCTGGTTGGGGTAACAAGGATCAAACTGTAGACCGCATGGTCATAGAGGCTTTGAGACCATGTCAAGAACTATACCAAAAGTCTAAGCTCAATGTGAAGGCACACATGAATGGATTTTATATCTAATAGATTTCTTATATTTGCTATGCAATTTGACTACTTATTGCATTATTAATTTATTTTGTATTATGTCTAATTTATTTTGTGTTGTGCTACTTTGTAGTTTGTAATTGTACTACTTTTAAAACGCCATTCTCTCTTTTGCCTTTTTTCTATCAATCTCATACTTTTTTGGTCTTGCAGCTGGAGGAGTTTCGTAAAAAGAAAGCTGCAGAGCGGACCAAGAAGGCTGCTTCCTCTGGCCAAGTTCACAATTCTGATGCTAGCTTGAATAAAAAACAACCTTCTGAAGTTGAAAATGTACGTGTTAATGAGTCAGATGGAGTTAGCACGTCTGATGCTGTTGGGGGATCTGTTACTGGCACATCAACTTTGGGGATGAGGAATGATAAGAACCTGAATTTGATTAGCCAAAGTAGTAATCAAGGGTCTTTGGCTGGTAGTACTTTTCTTGCAAGAAATGATCTTAGTATGTCATCTACAAGTCTGGGGGAGGCACATTCAAATATTGATGAAGGTAAGAGATATAATGCTTCTTCTGTTACCGCATCTGCTGATTTTAGTCAAAACAATGAGACAGATAAGGTGAATGATATATATGGAATTCATGCTGTTGGTGTTGATGGAATTCCATATGGGACAACAAACCACCAAAGCATTCCTCTACGCTCGCAAGAAAGTCAAGAGTTTGATAGTATTGCTAGTCAATCTAGTCTTCATGGGGTGAATGACAACCAATCAAACAAGAGTAACAGTTCTTTGAAAGATTATGCAGTTACTGATAATTTCTCTTCGTATTTTCCTTCAAAAATCACACCTAAGAACTCTGTTGATTCTCCACTGCAAATCAAGCCAACGAATTCTAGCACTTTTGATAGTGGCTACTCACACAGTTCGCTTTCTGGAGGTAACATTTTCTTTTATTTTCTTTGCTTCTGTAGTTTCAAATTTTTATAATTTGTTTCTTGTTTTACCATAACCTGACAATTGCATAGAGTGCTCTTTGCTGATGGAGTTGTGCATAATATATGTTGTATTGCAGGTTTCAGCGATTCTTTTATTTCCAAGTTTAGAGAGACCATTACTAGCTCCGATAATAAATTGCCTAGTCTTCATGGTGCAACTATGCCAACATATGATTCCACAGGTTATGAAGCAAGAAATTCTTCTAATCATACACCAATACATTCATTGCCAATGGAATCTAGTTCTCATAGGTCACGTCCATCTTTTCTTGATTCTCTTAATGTCACTAGACCTTCTTTGGGGTCTCCATTTCATCAATCCGAGCAAGATTCCTCAATGTCCAATCATTTAGAATCAAGCAGCAATGACATATCAGGATCTACTTATTTCCATAAGCCATTTGAAGAGACTAAAAGTATGCCACTTTTCTCAAATTTTACAACTGCAAATATTCATAGTTCACTTGAGCCGTTGGCAACCCCTTCAGTTGTTGATAATAACAATCAAGGTGCACTGATGACAAGCACTAGGGAAAATGGCATGGAGAAGAAGCATGATTATTACTCATCTTCACAAAATGAAGACTTTGCTGCTTTAGAACAGGTGATCTCTGCTAGTTATGGTCATGACATTACTTTCTTGGTGCCTGTTATATGATGTTATAGCGCTTTACTTTGTGTATATGTTTTTTATGAATTAGTATAAAAAAATGAATTGGTTTTGATGGTTGAGTTTTGTGCTTGATTTATTAGCTACCGAATTGTTTGTAGCTGTAAGAGCATTTGGTTGCTGGGGATATCTATGATATGCCAAATATGAGCTAAAATGTACCTAATTTTTAATTGGAATTTGTGAAATCTTTTGATGATTTTGTGCTTAAGTTGTAAAAGGAATGTCAATAGGTCAGAACTAAGATACGTCTTTACATGAGTGTAATGTTTATGCTTGTCTAGTTTAAACCAATGGAATATGAATATCAATTGTTCATCATATTGGCTTATCCATGTTAGCAGCAGAATATAAGTAATTAGCATGTCATTTATGGGAACTAAGTTCCAATTCCAAGATGGATTGGAGGTAGTTATTTATTAGGAGTATATGTGATGGAAATAAGTTGTTCTGTAATAGTAAATATATTAGAGAACATTTCTGTATTAGAAACTGCTGGATAATAGTTATGTGTAGAACATAACTGCTTTAGAAAACGGTTTTGTATTAGAAACTGCAGGATGATAGCTATGTGTAGAAAATAACTGTTGGTAGTTAAGTATTAGGAGTATATATCTGATAGTAGGTTGTGTAATTAGGCAGTGTGAAGTTATTTGCATTTTGTGGACAGAGAATACTTTCTGTAGGAGACTTTTGTCTCTCGGACAGAAAGTTATGCTGTCTTGTGTTGTGTGTGATACGAGACTTTGGTCGCTGGGACAGCAAGTGTATTGCTGTATTAGAGCATGTAAGTGCTGTTAGCTTTTGCTAACAGCACTCCTTTGTAAATAAGCTGTAGTTAGTAATTACCAAGGCTGTAGTTAGTAGTTAGTCTTTTATGTACTCTGCACAGTTGTAAGTACAGCTGTCAGTTCCTAGTTATGTTTCATCAAGTTAGTGGTAAGAGGCTATAAATACCTCACGTGCACAGCTTTGTAACTGCTTTTCATTCTTTCGAAATAAAAGAAATTCAGTTACTGTTCATCTCTCTCTCTCTTTCGTTCATTTTACCTAACATGGTATCAAGAGCAAAATTTTTGCACTGATCGTGCAGTGCATGTTCAATCTCACAAGTTCTGTTCAGATTTCCTGTTCGTTCCAGTCTTGTTCTTGATTGGATTTTCTTTACTGTTCATGCGTATCTGATTTACGATTGCAAACTTCATCGCGCTTGCTCCTGTTCATCCATACGAGTTCGATTGGTTTCGTCTGAGCTAGGGATCTTTCTTTTGGTGTTGTCTGTGCTGATTGAAGCTGGTTTGGACTCCTTTTTATGTTTGTTACTGTTCAACGTCGATTCCTCTCTGTTCGCAACATTATTTGGCTCGTGATTGTTCCTGTTCATGCTTCTGTTTGCGTTCGGTCTCGATTGGGCTTCGATTTCTCATTTCGCACATCTCTGTGCTGCTAGGAGTTAATTTTGGTTGATTTGCTGTTCAGAATTGCGTTTTACTAAATCTGTTTGGCTCACTTCTGTTCGCTGATCTCTCGCTTCTTCTTGCTCGTGATTTGGTCTGCTTTACTTTTTTTTTTCTATGGCTTCCGCTTCCGCTCCTTCAGGTTTAGGTTCACATTCCTTTCCAAATATCATTGCTGAAAAGCTTGATGATTCCAATTATCTCCATTGGAGACAACATGTGGAACCTGTGTTGAAGGCTCACAAGCTTCAGCGCTTTGTGGTTAATCCGGTTATTCCTCCTCGATATCTGACAGAGGAGGACAGTGTTGCTGATCATGTCAATCCTCAATATGAGGCTTGGGAAGTTCAGGACCAAACCTTACTTGTTTGGCTCCAATCTACACTTTCCAAGTCTGTTCTTTCTCGCGTTCTTGGATCCAATCATTCCTATCAAGTCTGGGAAAAGATCCATGAACACTTCAGTCTTCATACTAAATCCAGGGCTAGACAATTAAGAACTGCCATGCGTGCAGTATCACTTTCTGACAGGTCTATGGATGAATATCTGAGAAAAATTAAAGGATTTGTGGATGAGTTTGCTGCTGTAGGTGTTCCAGTTTGTCATGAGGAGTATGTTGATGCTATTTTGGAAGGACTTCCTTCAGACTATGCATCTGTTATTGCTGTTATTGAAGGCAAGAAAAGAACTCCATCAATTGCTGAAATTGAAGCCTTGTTATATGGTCATGAGACACGTATAAATCGTTACAATAAAGAAACTCAGCTGTTGAGTTCTCCTTCCTTGAACTATACTCAAGGATACTCACCTTCCAATTCACATAAGGGTGGTAATTCTGGGAATTTCAGAGGAACAAATAATCATGGCCGTGGCAGTACAGGAGCTGGTAGAGGACGTGGCAGTGGCAAATTTGCCAACTTTCAGTGCCAAATTTGTCTTAAATATGGCCACACTGCAAATGTGTGTCATTTCAGGACTGATACACACTTTCAGCCTCATGAATCTTTAGTGTTTTTTGATCCTGCCACTTCTCAGCCTATTCCTTATAATCTTGGTTCATCCAGATTTGATCATACAAGGCCTTCTAACACTTGGGTTAATCCTAATTTGAAATCTGCAACCTCTGTTCCTAATCAGCCCAGTGCTATGCTTACAAATACTATCTGTCCTGGGTCTAGTGCTGATCACTCCTCCTGGATTCCAGATTCTGGAGCCAGCTTCCATGTCACTGGAGAATCTCAGCATATCAAACAGTTTAATCACTTTGATGGGCCTGATCAAATATTCATTGGTAATGGTGAAGGATTAGGTATCTATGGTGCTGGTACCTCTTCTTTTATTTCTCCTAATAATAGTCACATCACCTTTAAATTACAAAAATTACTTCATGTTCCTTCCATCTCAAAAAATTTGTTAAGTGTCAGTAAATTTGCCAAGGATAATTCTGTTTTCTTTGAATTTCATCCTCATGTTTGTTTTGTAAAATCTTAGGAAACAAGTGAAATCTTGCTTCAAGGTTCAGTTGGAGCTGATGGTCTCTATTGCTTTCATAATCTCAAGCTTCCGGATATTTCTCCTCAGCTTTTATCCACTTCTGCTGATTCCTCAAAACATATAAATTCTGATTTTTCCTTTCCTTGTAACAGCAATGTTTGGCACAATAGGTTAGACCATCCCAATAGTCATGTAATGAGACTTGTTCTCAACCATTGTAATATTTCACAGTCTAATAAAAATGTCTCAGATTTTTGTGCATCCTGTTGTATGGGTAAATCTCATAGGTTACCCTCCTCTCCCATTACCACTTATTCTCCTTTAGAACTTATATTTACTGATTTATGGGGACCTTCTCATTTAACCTCCTTTGCTGGATATAAGTACTATGTGTCTTTCATTGATGCCTTTTCCAAATTTACTTGGATTTTTCCCATAAAAACTAAAGCTGAAACCATCTCTGTTTTTCAGGCTTTCAAAACTCAAGTTGAATTGCAACTTAGCACCAAAATAAAAAATGTTCAATCTGATTGGGGGGGTGAATACAGGCCTTTTTCTACTCTTTTATCATCCTATGGTATTTCTCATAGACTTATATGTCCTCACACTCATCATCAAAATGGTGTGGTTGAAAGAAAACATAAGACACATAGTGGATTTGGGTCTTACCTTACTGCATCATGCTTCATTACCCCTGCAGTTTTGGGATTATGCTTTCAGTACAGCTGTCTATCTGATAAATAGGCTTCCTACTGCCTCTCTCAACTTTGACATTCCTTTTACCACTCTTTTTCACAAGGCTCCTGATTTTAGGTTCCTTAGAACCTTTGGTTGTTCTTGCTTTCCACTTCTAAAACCTTACAATACTCACAAGCTGAATTTCAGGTCACAAGATAGTGTGTTTTTAGGGTACTCCAATTCTGATAAGGGCTACAAATGTTTGTCTCCTTCTGGTAGAATTTACATTTCTAAGGATGTTTTGTTCAATGAGGGAAGGTTTCCTTATTCTGAAATGTTTTCAAAAGATTCTAGTCCTGAAAGACACTTTGATTCATATTTCAGTCTAAATCCAAATTTATCTCCACCTGCTGACTTGCCTACTTCTTTACAGTCTCAGCCCTCCTCATCTCTTTCTATTCCTGCTCCCAGTGTTCCTCCTGGGTTCTCTCCTATTTCTGGTATTAATCCTACTGTTTTTCCATCTATTTTTCAACCTGTCACCACTGTTGAGTCTGAGTCTACACAAAATAGTGCCTTTGAAAACATTGTTGTGACTGATTCCTCTTCTGAATCTGCTTCTGTACCTAGTTCTATTCCTGCTAGCACTCATCCCATGCAAACTAGGTCCAAATCTGGTCTTCATAATCCTAGATTACATCCTTCCCTGTTTCTTGTTCATTCTGAACCAAAAAATGTGAAACAAGCATTGGCAGATTCAACCTGGCTTGCTGCCATGAAACAAGAATATGATGCTTTGTTGAAAAATAATACATGGGAGTTGGTTGTTCTACCTGCTAACAGGAAAGCTGTTGGGTGCAAGTGGGTTTTCAGGGTTAAAGAAAATGCTGATGGTTCTGTTAATAAATTTAAAGCCAGGTTAGTTGCTAAGGGCTTCCATCAAGTGCAGAGTTTTGATTTTCATGAAACTTTCTCACCTGTAATCAAACCTGTAACCATAAGAATTGTTCTCACTCCTGCTCTTTCTCATGGGTGGGAGTTATTTCAACTTGATGTAAACAATGCCTTCCTAAATTTTTTTTTTTTTGATCAGCAAAGATAATATATATTATATATAAAACGGTACAAGGAGTACTGGTGAGGGTACAAAACAACAGGATCTACTCAGAACTTTGATGGCTTTCTACCAAAGCCAACGAAGTTCTGACAGATTGCACAAAAAGAAAACCAAAAAAAACGAGATACATGTAAATTAACCCCTCCCCAAAGGTGCAAAACACTCTCTCAAGTTACTAGACCAATGATGGAAAGGAGTATCAAAACCCTTCTCAAGATTCCTCAGCCAAGACCAGCAGAAGAAAATGGCATCATCCAAGAGTTTGTGGCCATTAAAGGATTCGTTATGAAAAAGGGTCTGATTTCTATGATTCCACGTGCTCCAAGTTACGGCTGCCCACCAAGTTAACCACCTAGATAGGGCTTTCTCACGTAGATGACAGAAGGAGGATTGCCTAAAATGTTCCATTGGAGTACAAGAATATACCCCGATGAGCTTTGCCCATGCCCATGACTCCCACCACAGGGGTAAGATACTAGGGCAGCAGAAAAAGAGATGTGAGGCATTTTCCTCAGCCTTATTGCAGAGAGGACACTGAATGTCATTTATGTCTATGTTTCTCCTTCTAAGATTGTGTCTTGTCGGTAATCTGTCCTTCAAAAGCCTCCATACGAAACATGCTACTTTGGATGGGATTTTCAGCTTCCAAAGAGTATTAAAGACTTCGTCCTGGAAGTGACTATCCACCTCCCTGCCAAGCAAGTGATAGGCACTTTTCACTGAATAGATTCCATTGGCTTCTCCCATCCAATTCCATGAATCTGGTATCTGCTGATTAATTGTCAGCCTCTGAATCTCTTCCAAAAATCTTATTACCATCTGAATCTCATTCTCCCTGAAAGGTCTTCTCCATTGAAATTGCCAATCCCACCCCTCTTGATTCAGATTACCCATATGCTGAACAAGCTGTTTTTGTTGTTGGGAAATCTGAAAAATTCTAGGATAACTATCCTTCAATGATTTCCGATCTGCCGTCCACGGATCTTCCCAAAAGAGTACCTTACTTCCACACCCAATTTTCCAATTAAGCCCACTAAAGAACCAACCATCGATCTGTACAGACCCATAAACCAAGGATAGGTCTCTCCACCATACCGAGGCTGATGATAACCTCGAAGACAACTGTAAATTCCTCCAGCCTCCATATTTAGATTCCAGAATTTGGGCCCATAAAGCTTCCGGATGGTGGAATAAATTCCAGCACCATTTGCCCAACAAAGCCTGATTGAAAATCTTTAGATTCTTGATTCCCAGCCCCCCTTTCTCCTTTGGGAGACACACTGATTCCCATTTCACCCATGAAATTTTCTTCTGTTCAAAATTACCTCCCCACAAAAACCTCCTCTGCACCCTTTCCAGTTTTGTAATAATTTGTGCCGGCACCCTGAAAAAAGAAAAATAAAAAATAGGGATAGAGTTAAGGACAGCTTTAATAAGGGTTACCCTACCCCCAAAGGATAGGTATTTGTGTTTCCACGTGGCTAATTTTCTCTCACACTTTTTGATAATAGGTCCCCATGTTGCCCCCCGCATCGGATTTGCCCCTAAAGGAATGCCTAAATAAGGGAAAGGTACAGACATTACACCACAGTTAAGAAAAGTAGCAGCAGCGAAAACCCATTGATCATCCATCCCAAACACAGCAATGTTGCTTTTGTTGCTGTTTAGCTTCAACCCCGACACCATCTCAAAGCTGATTAGTAGTGTCTTTAATACTTTAACATTTTCAGTAGATGCTTTCCCAAAAAACATGGTATCATCTGCGTATTGCAAGATACTGACATCGATGTTTTTGTTTCCCACCTTAAAGCCTTCATACAGGCCCTTTGCTTGTGCCTCTCTTAACATACCCGTAAGGCCTTCAGCTGCAATATTAAACAGGAAGGGGGCCAATGGATCCCCTTGTCTAAGGCCCCTCTGAGGCTTGAATTCTGATGTTGGGCTTCCATTTACCAATATAGATATAGAGGCTGATGATAGACACCCTTTGATCCAGGATATCCATTTAGAGCAAAAACCCATCCTCTTCATCATATACAATGCCTTCCTAAATGGTTTCCTTGAAGAATCTGTATACATGACACAGCCACCAGGTTTTGAAAATGCAGATAAAACCTTGGTCTGCAAGCTTAACAAGGCACTGTATGGGTTAAAGCAAGCTCCAAGGCAGTGGTTTGACAGATTGAAGTCCACTCTACTTCAGTTTGGGTTCATAGGGAGTAAATGTGATTCTTCTCTTTTCATTTACACCCATCAGTCACATACTATTTATCTACTGGTTTATGTAGATGACATTATAATTACTGGAAGCTCCAAAGTTCTAATTCAGCAGCTCACCACTAGGCTTAATCATGTGTTTTCACTCAAGCAGCTTGGACATTTGGATTATTTCTTGGGTATTGAGGTTAAGCATCTGTCCAATTGCTCTATTCTCATGACCCAAAGCAAATACATTAGAGATTTGCTGCATAAAACCAACATGGCAGAAGCTCACTCCATCTCTTCTCCCATGGTTTCTAACTGTAAGCTATCTAAACATGGTGCTGATATATTTTCTGATCCTACTTTGTTTAGGTCAGTGGTGGGTGCATTGCAATATGCTACTCTCACCAGACCAAAAATCAGTTTTGCAGTAAATAAGGTTTGTCAATTTATGGCTGTTCCTCTTGAGTCTCATTGGGCAGCAGTTAAGAGGATTTTAAGGTATCTTAAAGGAACTGTGGGTCATGGACTTCTGTTCAAATCTGTTGATGTCAGCCAGCCTCTAGCTCTTCATGCCTTTTGTGATGCTGACTGGGCATCTGATGTTGATGACAGAAGATCTACTTCTGGTTCTGCTGTTTTCCTTGGCTCCAATTTAATTTCTTGGTGGTCCCGCAAGCAGAAAGTTACAGCAAGGTCTAGCACTGAAGCTGAATACAGAAGCTTAGCTCAAACTTCCACTGAATTGACCTGGATTCATGCTCTTCTCACTGAGTTAAAAGTCTCTTTCACCACTCCTACTATTTTTTGTGACAATCAAAGTGTTGTATCTATTGCTCACAATCCAGTGTTTCATAGCCGCACCAAGCATATGGAAATAGATGTTTTCTTTGTTAGAGAGAAAATTTTGGCCAAGCAGCTGTCTGTTGTGCATATTCCTGCTTTGGATCAATGGGCAGATGTTCTTACCAAGCCACTTTCTCCTTCCAGATTTGATTTTCTCAAGAACAAACTCAATGTGAAAAATGTTTCTTCTGAAAAATTTTCCCTTTGAGTTTGAGGGGGGATATTAGAGAATGTAAGTGCTGTTAGCTTTTGCTAATAGCACTCCTTTGTAAATAAGCTGTAGTTAGTAATTACCAAGGCTGTAGTTAGTAGTTAGTCTTTTATGTACTCTGCACAGTTGTAAGTACAGCTGTCAGTTCCTAGTTATGTTTCATCAAGTTAGTGGTAAGAGGCTATTGTGTGTGATTTCAGTGTTCAATATTACATTATTACTTTTTCAATTTGTGTTCTATCAGTTATGCACAAGGGATGTGATCTCACTATTTAAGGGGGGTTGGAGGTGTTGTTTTTTGATAATGTCAATTATGATGCTTTCTCTGGTTTGTGGGAGTTAAATATATTTTATTTATCAGTGCAGTGGTGTACTTACACCAATGAAAATGATACACATTGGTTGTATAAACAGAGACAGAAAATGAATATATTGGTTCTTTTCTTTTGTTCTTTTTCAGTCTATCCATTCTTCTCTGGGAAAACTTTTGTAGTCTTAAATTATGATTTGCCTGTGTTTGCTCGGCAGGTCTTTTGTATGTCTCTCAATTTGCAAAAGTTTCTAATTCTAATGCTTTAAAAATGAAATTTTAATATTTTTAGTGGGTATTGAAATGATTCTTATGAGAAAGCACTCATGTTGTACACATCTTAGTTTTTCCATACCTTTTTTATATGTTAAATGTAAAAAATAAGAATGTTATATTGGTTTATATTTTTGTCCTTTTTTGTTTGTTTGGCAGGTCTTTTGTATGTCTCTCAACTTGCAAAAGTTTCTAATGTGTTAAAAATGAAATTGTAATATTTTTAGGTTGTATTGAAATGATTATTATGAGAAAGCACTTATGTTATACACATCTTAGTTTCTTCATGCCTTTGTTATATGTGAATTGTGAAAAATAAGTGTTATATTGGATTAAATTTTTGTCCTGTTTTTGTTCTGCAGCATATCGAAGATCTAACAAAAGAAAAGTTTTCTTTGCAACGTGCTCTTGAGGCTTCTCGAACTTTAGCAGAGTCACTAGCTACTGAAAATTCAACTCTGACTGATAATTATAATCAACAGGTTTGTTAATGGATTTCAGTATATCATTTTGAAGAATAATCAATTTTGATACTGTTGCAGTTTTTAATTTCTACCACATTGTTTTGTTGTCTATTTTCCTTTTGAAACAACTTATATTAGTTATTATAATTATAATTATAAAACATGCTTTGGTGTACAAAACATAATATGTTTATCTATTGAGCGTATTATGATATTTCATGTTGAGCTATTTAATAATTAATTATGAAGAACAATAGTTTTCCAATAGTAGGAGCAGTCATTGTTATTGTTATGACTATTGATGTTAGTGGCTTTTGGGTTACTTGTGTTGTACTCCTTTGATATGACATAAAAAATTTGAACATATTGGTCTGTCTGATTGTGGGTGTATAAAAGGAACTTAATTAGTTGTAGGTTGCAGAAATTAGTGTAAATGTCTTGCAAGGCTAGTGTACATTTTTCTTAGTCCCAGGTTATTTCGTTAATTGTGTTAGTACTTATCTTTGTTATCTTGGCATTACTTAAACCAGTTTCTGAATTTAAATTGGTGCTTCACATCAACTTTAGTGGTAAAATAGTTGTATGTAGTCATGATTTTTTGTTTCTATGTTTTTATAGAGGAGTGTCGTCAACCAATGGAAATCAGACATGGAGAATTTACAAGAAGATATCAAAGCCCAACTGGTTTGTATCAACACTATCTAATCCCTATCTAATAGCATAATTATTTTGGCTGTGCTGGTATTCCACTATACACTCACGCATAGTCTGGCTTTGCTGGTTCATTTGCATACTTTCTTCCATTTATATTACTAAAAATCATATATTGAAAATATTTATATAAATTTAATTATTATTACAATTTTGTCAAGTTATTATGTTAAAAATTAAAAAATATTATATATATGAAGATGTAAGTGAAAGATGACTAAACTACTTTAACAAACTTCTTAATGGGAATGGCGACAAGAGTGAGGTGGATTTGGAGGACGTTTTTGATGATCTGAATAGAAGATTTGTGCGCAGAATTAATACACATGAAGTTAATGAGACTTTAAAGAGGATGAAGAATAATAAAACTTTGGGACCTGATGACGTCCCTATTGAAGTGTGGAGGAGCTTGGGAGATGTGGCAATAAAATGGTTGTGTAATCTTTTTAATAGAATTCTTCAAACAAATAAGATGCCTGATGCTTGGAAGAAAAATATGATTGTGCCTATTTACGAAAACAAGGGAGATATCCAGAATTGTTCAAACTATAGAGGCATCAAGCTTATGAGCCATACTATGAAGTTGTGGGAGAGAGTTATCGAATATCGCCTAAGGAAGGAGACCAAGGTGTCCGTAAATCAAGTTGGATTTATGCCAGGAAAATGTACCATGGAAGCTATTTTGTTGATGAGACAATTAATGGAAAGGTATAGGGAAAAGAAGAAAGACTTACATATGGTGTTCATAGATCTTGAGAAAGCATATGATAGAGTCTCAAGAGAAGTCTTATGGTGGACTCTTGAGAAGAAAAGGGTAGCATTAAAGTATGTTAATGCTATCAAGAATATGTATGATGGGGCTACAACATGTGTGGAAGCCTGTAATGAAACATCAAGGTATTTCCCTATCATGATAGGTGTCCACCAAGGTTCAGCTCTTAGTCCTTATCTCTTTGCCTTAGTGATGAATGAACTAACCAAAGATATTTAAGAGGAAGTGCTGTGGTGTATGCTTTTTGCAGATGATATCGTGCTTATTGATGAGACCAAAGATGGTGTTAATAGGAAATTGGAACTGTGGAGAAACACTTTGGAGTCTAGAAGATTCACAATAAGCAAGAGCAAGACGGAGTATATGAAGTGTGAGTTTTCGCGGGTAAGAAATGGTGATCAAGACACGGTGCATCTACTTGGTCAAGAGGTACCCAAGAAAGATGTTTTTAGATACTTGTGATCAATGTTGCAAAAAGTTGGTGAGATTGATGAGGATGTAAATCATAGAATTAGAGCAGGGTGGGTGAAATGGCGGAGTGCATCGGGATTTTTGTGTGACTGCAAAATTCCTCTTAAGCTAAAAGGAAAATTCTATAGAATAGCTGTAAGACCAACAATGTTATATGGAGCAGAATGTTGATCAGCACAGAGGCAACATGAGCATAAAATAGGGGTAGCAGAAATGAGGATATTTGACGAAAGGTATCAGTGGTATCGGTATGTGAAAAGATGAGGAAGCATAGATTGAAGTGGTTTGGGCACGTTATGAGAAGGCCATTGGATGTTCCTGTAAGAACAAGAGTTTGTTACCAAGAGCTCGACACAAAGAGAGGTAGAGGTCGACTGAAAGTTACCTGGGTATAGGTAGTGAAACAAGACCTAATGGAGTGAGATATAGATTGGCGGACGGTATGTCTTAGAACGGAGTGGAGAAAAGCTATAAGCTTGGTGGAGGGTTAAACTCATTAGTAGTTCTATGTTCCAGTTGTTTCCCTTGTCTTAGTTATTTTCCTCTTATTTTCTCCCTTTTATTTTATTTTAGCTTATTTTTTCTCTTTTGTTTTATTTTCAATTTATCATTGGGTTCATCTACCACCAACTCCAATTAACTTGAGTTAAAGGTGCTGTTGATGTTGATGATATATATCTATCAAGCTGGCTCACAATCTATTGTGTTGAATATTAGGGGGTTTAAGCTTGACTCATAATAGAATTAGCCTCATATAAAACTTGATCCGGAGATAATCAGGCATCGAATTAAGCAATGCCTACAGAGCTTGTTGAATTGGGCTTCTTATTGAGCTCATTGTGATTCCTCTCCCATTTCTTTAGTATTATAGAAAGTTTATGGTTGGATTAATTGGGTGACACTTTGTATCATTCTTGTCTGGAATATTTATAATATATTTTAGTATACACTAACTATTTTCACTCTTATAAAGCCCATCAATTTCAATTGATATGCTTGGTTTCTTGAAATAGTGCACCACTTAGAGGATCATTTGGCTCACCACACTTTCTTAGAAAGGTGCTAAAACAACAAAAGTTGTTCGTGATCATCAAGATCCTTTTATACAATCTTTCCACAATGAGAGTTGTCTTCCATAGTCTTTTTTCTTGCGTAAAAGTATCTGTGGTTATGTGCCTGTCTCTAATCTTTTGCGCTGTTCCATTATCTGGAAAATATTGATATCGGGTTCCCATATCAATGATTTTTTTTTTTTCAGTGTGTTCTTCCCAACATCTAAGATTGTCATGGTCCTGTTTTGGAACTAGAGTTTTTAGTGTATTAAGCTGTGTGTGGTAGAAGTTAAACTTCTACCACAGTTATTCTTGATTGTCTTTGGTTGAAAATAGACTGGTTTCATGTGAACAGGTTGAGTTTGAGGCTATCAAGAGTGAATATACAAATGCCCAACTAGAATGTAATGCAGCTGATGAGCGTGCCAAGTTATTGGCATCTGAAGTTATTGGTTTAGAGGAGAAGGTACTGATTTTTCTTGGTATGTTCTGCCATTTGTACTTTTGAGGCTAAAGTATTTCCTATCTTTTTTTCTGAAATCAAGTTGTTAACTGAAACTTATGTTGAATTTTTTTTTCTCTTCATCATATTGAGTCATTTTCTGACATTTAATTAACTACTCTATATCATCTAAAATTAATTGACAACTAAAATGTTATTCAAAACGGATGCAAATGACAAATTAAGAATAGGATTTTATTAATATTTCCTAATGATTTGTGGGTGGAATTATCATGAAATGAATTGAACTAATGAAACAAATGTTAACTAATTTGACTGTTTTGTTATGCTTCAATCTTCAGATATATTATACAATTCATTATTGTCAAAATGAATGGTGAGGATGAGAAATAACTCTTTCAAAACTACTCTTGGAGTAACTCGATCCCTCTCTCTCTCTCTCTCTAAACTTTAAAAGTTATATCACACTATAATTTTGAAAATAATTTTAGAGTTTTGCTACCTACATCTGTTCTGCTCTTATATGTATTACTTTCATAAGTATTATTCTTTGAATATAATTTTATATTAGAGGTTGGATCTTGTTTATGTGTAATGAACTCATGTTCTATATATGAATGTTAGAATAGAGATGTAAAACCATTCATGAGCCTCCACTAAAAAGTGAAAGCTTTTAGGAGAATTGGCATTTGATTTATTAATAAAGCCTCTATAATGGAGTGGTAACTGGTAACCCCACTTTTTATAATTTATAATGAAATTACATTTCAAAACAAGGTAAAGTGGACCAGTGCAATGTCCATGCTTCAAGCCCTAAAAGGCTCACTTGTTTAAAAAAATATTTCTGTATGCATATTTAACACGTACAGAACTATGGGATGTCTATCTCACCTAAATACAGGGCTGTAAATGTTAGGTGACATTTGGTTTGAGAAAATATTTTCTATTTTCATTTCCTGAAAACAGTTTTCATTTTCATTTTCAAGATTTAGAAAATGTGTTTGGTTTGACTTCTTATTTTCTATTTTCTGAAAATGAAAACATTGAAAATGTGTTTGGTTTAATCAATTTTCATAAAGCATTGTTTTTTTTAATCGGCAAAAAGAAATATATTGATATTGGGTATAAGGGATACCTGTTCATTACAAAAAGATGACAGTTATATACAGAGAAAGATTCCAACATATTGTGAAATCATTTTCCACATAACTAAGTCAAGAACCATGATTCACGAAACCAAAAGGCCCACCACTATGCATCCCACAATAATTACAATTAATAATCCCCCCTAGTTTGCTATATCAGATCATATAAACTGCACAAGAACCTATAATTCCATGTAAGTAATATAGACTAACTATGACTACCTATCCCAACATGCTTTAATTCCAAATCCTTGTTGCCAGTACATATGTATGCCGCCATGCCCTGTAAGAACAAATGACCAAAAATCCCACCCACCCCTGTCAAGCATTCCCTGGGTATAGTAGCGCCCACGAGTAGTTGAATCCAGGGGACTTGCTAAATAGCCAACACCAGGAGTTTGTTACCACCATGCCCTGCACCACATGCAAATTCTATTGTTCCCCGTTGAACACTGTCTTATTTCTCTGGTTCCATATACCCCAAACAACAGCACACCAAATAGCCTTATATTTAGTTACAGAATGCCTATTTCCCTTGATCCAGCTATGTTGTAGCAAGTGTTTTCTGGGATCTCTGTGTTGTACCATAGATAAGCCAATCCAAGAATAACACTTATCCCATAAAACAACTCATTTTCATAAAACATTTTGTAATATATGCTACTGCAATATATGTAGGATGTTTTTATAATGTTCCATATGCGAAGCACAACCCATCTCAGCTTTTTATTTATTTTCAAATGACTGTTCCAAAATAGCTTCTCGTTGCGGCATTTTATCAAATACAAGAAGTGCATCTTCATTTAACCCCTGCAATTGTGTATAAATCAACCATGTTCTGCAAAAGTTATTTTTTAGTTTGGAACTCAAGTTTCTCCACATACTCATGAACAATTTTGCCAGAAAAAAATAAAAGAAGATTTCCACCTCCAACACATGCCCCATGAATGATTCTGCCAATTGAAAAATCAAGGGGGAGGGGATATTTTCTTGAACTAGTTATCCTCGCTTTCTGCCACCACATCAATTTGCTTCATCGGATTCACCTCATGGTGGTCTTTATCGTCCTTGCTGACCACCTTATTGAATCCCTTACACTCAAAAGCACAACATCATCTGTGTTGTTGGGGTTAAGCACTTTGTCAAAGTCACCGACATGGTGACACCCTCATGGTTGGGACGCCCTTTTCTTCATGTGATACCGTTCATGTTGTCTTGTTATTCATTGTCATTATCTTAGTGTAGAGCCGCTGGACTTTCCTCCACCCCATGCGGGAGGTACTTCGTTGAGGAGGAGAGCATAGTGAAAAACAACTGACAACAAGTTATTTACCATAACGCCACCACGTTTTCAGTGTTCAGTTTCATTTTCAAAGAAAATGAGTAAACGACTTTTCATTTTCAGTTTTAACGTATATTTTGAAAATGTTTTCACGAAAAATATTTTCCTAAACACAACCAAACGCATTTCCAGTATCATTTTCTGTTTTCAATGATAATGAAAACAGAAAACGCACTAACCAAGTGCCACCTTAGTAATCCAATCTGAACCCATTTAGGTAGATTTTTGCATATAAATTTAGGAAATATATTGCATTATAGCTTTAATTTGTCGCTGTGTTCAACAAACATGACAGGCACTGAGACTAAGATCCAGTGAGCTAAAGCTCGAGAAGCAGTTGGAAAATGCGAAAGAAGAAATTTCTTCATACAGGTAATTTTGAGGTTTTAAATAGGCTTCAAATGAACTATAGATGTCAAGAATGTGATTTGTTGAATATTCAACCATTGTTTCTGCCTGAATTTATTTGAAGGCTTACAATTGAAACTTCTTGTGTTAATGTACTTTTTTTCTTGATTGATACTCTGGTTATTAATATCTAAATTTGATTGTAATTTGTCTTATCTCAGAATATTTGAAATCGTTGAACAGAGTTCAAAGCATAGAAATAGGGAGGGGGGGGGGGGGGGATGAAATAAATTTGAGGTCTTGGTGAAGAGTTGAAGAGGTACTGTGATGTTTGAGCCAAAAAATGAAAAGAAAAAACAAGCGATGCCATCACTTATCCTTCATTGTCTGCCTAAGCCTCTAAGAAACTTCTTCATACCCTACTTTTCTTGCATGGTTGGGTAATTGGTGTAGGGAAGAGTTGCTTAAGTGGAATTTATTGCAGAACTAATTTTGAAAATAATTGGTCTTGCCCTTTTTTTTCCCTCCCATGCGTTTCTTTCTTGTATGAAGATTTCTTTTCCTTGAAGTTCTTACCTGCTTACTTTTCCCAATAAAATTTTAAAATTTCTTGTATGGAGAGAATGTTATAAAACTATTTTTGAAACAATGAGTTCTATGTTTGGGAATATTCACCCACGTGTAATTTTTGGTGATTGGGACAGTAACACTTGAAATTACCTTTCACTTTTAATTTGTTTTTTGGCAGAATCACCCTAATCCAATGTTTGGTTGGGCAGCCGGACATGACAGCTTGTATTCTATTACTTTTTCTGAACCTTTACAATTACTTCAGGATTGATATCCAAACAATCTGGTTAAAAACAGTATTTTTTTATAAATTTAAATAAAATTTTACCTCAATACTGATGTAATTTGATCTTATGTCAGCTCTTCATTTCCCTCCTTTGTTGATTCTTGGGAATTTTAATATATTTCATTCTGGGGCATATCAAAATAACTTTTCATAATAAATATTGCAGAAAGAAAATGTCTAGCCTAGACAAAGACCGCCACAATTTGCAGTCAACCATCGAGGCTCTTCAAGAGGGTAATCAGACTATATTTTCTTTTTGCATTTTGATTCATATAAATTTTAATGTTTCACTCAAAGTTGCAACTTTTACTTATTATTGGCCTGCTGATTAGCCAATGTTTATTGAGGCGGTAAGGTTGGTGCCTATACTTATTTGAAGTTTATAAAAGTTAAAAGGGGATACGGCATTTGTTGTTGTTGTTGTATAAAAGTTAAAAGGGGATATTAACTAGCAATGGAGATGGGAAATACAAAAGAAAGTGCTTTTGGATCGTCAGTCTTTCTTCTATCTTGTTTCTTGTCATCTCAAATTTATTCCTAATTTAAAATGCTCTGCTTTGTAATAGTGCTTACAGGAATAATCAAATCTCTCTCTCTCTCTCTCTCTCTATATATATATATATATTGATTTTCCAAATTCCAGTTTTGAGTATCTTGCTTCTCGTCCTCAAGTTTTATATTATTGAGACAAATGTTACATGTTCAGGGACACAGTACTATTGTCAGGTTCACTTTGGTAGTTGATATTATATTGTATTAAAAAGCCTGTTTGTGCTTTGTAACTTTGTTATTGTCAAGTCTGAAACTCTGACATGGACACCCGACATGAATATGACAGACACTTTGACACAATTAATATCTAAAATATAGGACACAGGAGGGACACCATACACACAAACAAAGAGACATTCTAATGAAATGAAATATGAGTAACATATAACAAAATATTTAAATTGATGGTATATTCATTTTTTAAAACCAATTCTATGTTTTTTCAAGTGTTTGATTGTGTAAAGGTGTCCGCTTAAGTATTTAAGCCAACAAAATCATTTTTAAATTGAAAACCTAATAAGAAGTGTCGGGCAATTGTGGAACAAGTGTTGGGGTGTGTTGGTATCGGAAATGTATCCGACACAGCGACACTTCGAATATTCATATCCACGACTCCATATATGCACTACTTTGGTATTTTGTTTTATCTAATAGTTGTTTTTCAAACAAAAATATTATCTTTTGCATGAAAATGTAAACGTTTGTCTGCTATGATATTTTCAGGACTTAAATTGTTGATGACTTTTTTGCATTTATTGTTTCTTCTGGTATGCGGAAAACTATCATTATGCATACTGCATAATCAATTTGATGTTTAAGGCTTTTGTCTGTTTCACGATTTTATGGATATACATAGATTTAAGTGGATTTCTTTGTTGGTCCATTTCTTTTTATTGGTGGTTATCATGTAATTAAATCATTTTGTTCTCTTTTGATTTACTTTTTATTTTCCTTATGAAGTGAAGATATTGGAGATATGCTAAAAAATTGTAGTTAACCATTCATCATGACCACTAAATATGAAACAAATTTTGGCTAATCTTTCAAAATTGCAAGCAAATTTTGTTTGAATTGAGTAAAATCATACGAACTCAGAAATCAATGTTCTTTCTTTGTCATTGCACTGATACAGAAAAGAAGATGTTGCTTTCTAAGCTGCGAAAGGCTTCAGGAATTGGAAAGTCTATTGAGAGTGAAACAAGTAAAAGGGATGTTTCTACATCTACAGACGATTTAGGTTTGTTTGACTCAATTAGCAGCATTACTTTGTCTGTTCTTGGTATTCTTCATGGTTTTTCAATTTACATATGCTGTGTATTTGGCATCAATTGAGCAAGTTTGCACATTAATCTTGCAAGTCAAGCCTTTTTCTTTTTGTTCCATTATTCTAAATGAAAATAAGAGAATGAAATGCTTCTATTTTGTATCCACTAACAAAATATGCTTAAAACAGAAAAAAAACAAAATAACAAGTCTATGAAGTTGCTATGCAGACAAAGCATATGAATATATAATATGTCTAGCTTAGGTTCATTTTATTTTATTACAAAATATATTCTTCTATATTTCTTATTGCAAGGTCTTGTGTAAATAACCAACATCTGGTATAATATCTTTCCAGCATATATAAACTTGTATTCTTTCTGAAATCTTTATAGCCAATATAAACTTGTTGGCATTTTCCGTTAGTTGATTTAGATCACATGATGTAAATGAAAGTTTTGGATCATATGCTGTTCTCTTCCTTCAAGGATTTTGATTCTCATGGATCATGACTGGCAAATGATACTTGATTAAACTAGTTGGTATTACTTTTAGTATTTTACTGGTTTAGTATCTAGTTATATTCATATATCTATAGTATCTAGTTATATTCATATATCCATATGTAATGCAGCAAGTGAAGATCCTGCTTCTAACTCTTTCAACCCAGATATCAATGATAATGCTGCTGAGGCCTCTAGTTTGTGCTCAGTTACTGAAACTAGACACTCATCTTTTGGAGTTTCAACTGTGAATATTCCTCACGATCAGATGAGAATGATTGAGAACATTAATGCACTTATTTCTGAGGTAGGATTTGGTCTGTTGGTAATTTGGTGGGTAATATATACCCCACCTTTGTTGCTTATGAGTTATTTGGAAAATTTCTTTTGTCACCCATCTTGCTTCCATGTTATAATAGAGTAATGTGAAATTGTTGTCAAACAAGCAATCATATTCACCTGTCTACCTTTTTTATGTGTAGCTGGCATTGGAGAAAGAAGAATTGATAAAAGCCTTGACATCTGAATCATCTGAGTGTTCCAGGATGAAGGTAATTCAATTAGAATGCAATTATATGAATCAGGGAGCATTTGCTTTCTGATTCTCTACTCTATAGTTTTAGGCATAACTTGCTATTGTTTATACGACCATAGAGAAAGCACTTTGGAAAAAAAATTGCAATGTCATTACATCTATTTTTGCCGTGATGTCAAATTTTTTCCTTTTTTCGAATTATTTTTTCTTTGAAAAAGGTTTCTATAAAAGTTGCTATTAGAAAGAAACAATATTGTCTAAAATATTAGAACTTGTTTTGCCCTATATAGTTAAATCAACAAGACCTACATTTTAGTTAAAAATAATACTTATGATTATAGGTTTCAGAATGGTTATGATTACCTGGGCTAATAATAAATGGGTGCAATGCAACTTCCCAAATACTATTATTTCCAACATTTGTTAATGGATAAAATATGTATTTAGTTCCTGTATATTACTTTATTTAATTTTGGTCCTTCAATTTTTTTGTTGGTTTTGGACATTTGGTCCTTGCAAATTTTAAATTTTTTTAAAACAATCCTTGCCAGTTGTCATTACTTAACAACTACAGGATTTAACATTACCATATCACATGCCATGTCAAAATAGTTGTTGACGTGGTATAACTCAATGCATGACACATCACTATTAAGTGGTTATAGGAACCATATTAAAATATTTGAGAACCAAAACCAATAAATTATTTTTAAGGAGTAAATATTTAATGGTTTCTGAATTTTGTTGTTTTGTAATTTATTTATTTCTTTTGCTTTTTGGTTACATCCTTAATTTGTTTTTTCCCAGTTAAGGTTAGTAAGTAGCCTTATTGTATCAGTGGGTTAGGGTTTGTACTTATATTTCCAAACTTGATCTCATTATTTGTATGAACTACATATTTGTGTTTTGCATTTTACACTCTATCTATCACATATCCAAGTCCGTGAGTCCTTAGGATCTTTCGTTTCTCTTTTGTATCTAAAATCCTGTAAATTATTCGGAAAAAAGTATTGCCAATAAGTATGTGGGGGGCATGCCGCCTCTCACAATTCAGTTAAATTTTAGAAAATTAAGTTTGTCACATGCTGGTCTGTTTGGCATTCTGATTGTGTTAGGACCTGGGTATTAGATTTAGGCGCAATAGTTAGACCCACAATATGGAGAGTGTATTCCAGAAGGAATAAGAAGGGGAGCAAAGGATAAGTGCTGAGCTGGCAGAGAG
This sequence comes from Glycine latifolia, assembly GCA_013407115.1. NCBI lineage: Eukaryota > Viridiplantae > Streptophyta > Magnoliopsida > Fabales > Fabaceae > Glycine > Glycine latifolia. The sequence goes on along the minus strand of QARZ01000290.1, from coordinate 207,370 downwards.
AGAAAGTGAGGAGTGTGTTGGTTGTGAGGGGAATTCGGTTATAGAGGGGTCCTAGGGGAAGGAGAGAGGGTAGGGATTGTGATGAGTTAGTTATGGGCAGAGAGGATTGGTGCCTCTGAAGGAGCTGAGCTCTGGGCAGTAGGAATTGTGATTCCTCTGTATTTCCTTTTATGCATTCATATTCCATATTCCATCAGTAGTGATTGTTTGACACTACTATTTTCTCTTATCTATGATTGGGTTTCTTACAGATTGTATCTTAATCTAACCATTTAATATCTGCTGTTTCTTTTCCTGAATGAAGGAAATAAACAAGGAGTTGTCCCGAAAGCTTGAGGTCCAGACACAAAGATTAGAGCTTTTGACTGCTCAAAGCATGGTCAATGAAAATGTTTCTGCAAAGCAACCAGATTCTCGTGCTATGTATGAGAACACCCCATATGCAGATGAGGGTGATGAGGTAACCTATGATCAGTTTACTTTAGTTTGGTTACGTGAACTTGTTATTGTCTTGCATGTCTAGTACACAATATTTATACATCCTCATGGTTTTTGGAAGTCTTGACGATCAATCCCAGCCTACTATTTTGTAATTGAAAGCTTCACTACTTGTGAGGAGTGCAAGTATCTAGAAAAACATCAGACCTAGACTATATTGTTTGAGTGGAAGTAGTTAGTCTGTAATGAAAACCTGTTAAAATAGTAATGATTGTTAGATTATAAGGATTAGAAAACTTGAAAATAAAAAAAAATAAAAAGGAATTAATATCTCTTTCTGATACCAGGTCGTGGAAAGGGTGTTAGGATGGATCATGAAGCTCTTTCCTGGTGGACCTTCAAGACGGAGAACCAGCAAACTTCTTTGATTGGATTTACATTAGACTTGTTTTTGTTGTCACCAAAGTCTTACTCAACTGTTAGGATGAATCAGCAAATTTCAACCCCGGATCCACGAGTAACATGTTGACAAAAGTCTACCGAGTTGCTTTTTGTTCTTGTAACCTCCTCAACACACTGGAGGTCGTGATCTGTAAATTTTGAGTGAATTATACAACAAATTCTTGAAAAAGAAATGATTTTCTCTTCTGAGCTGCTGCTTATTGATCGATGAATCCAGCTGCAATGATTTTGGAAGATGGAAATAAAATCTCTTCTGCAGTGTTGTCTCTTTGACTGAATTCCAAATTTTGTGGGTATTGGGTATGAAAGAGACTGCAACAAGAAGCATAATGGGAGAGTCAGAGATCAGTTGTCAGTGAAAAGTATGAGATGTGAGAGCATTTGTTGAATGTATATTGCTACTAGATAGAAGTAGAAAAGATGATTATATTGATATATAATTGATGTATTTTTAAGTGCTTTAGCTTCAAATCACTTATGAACATTATATTTGCTTAGTAGTGAAAACAGCATTTACCCATTATGAATGGGAAGAGAGTTTATGTTGACAAAATGACAAGCGTATCAAGTTGTCAAGTAATATTTGATAAATAAGAGCTATTGTTCCTACAGAAAATTGCACCATACTTAGTAAATATCACAAGTTTTTACTATCTAAACTAACAAATAACAATGATGATTTGAACACAGCATTCAACAATAAAGATAAAGCAAAATAAAGTTACAAGTTATTATATTTTTGGGATTTTTGATAAACACACTAAAACGATATGAATTTCAGATGATGAAGGTTATCGGGGTTAGATATCTCCGAATCAAACACTTTTTATGCTAAAATATGATATTCAACTTGTAATTTGATATCGGTCGCAGTTTAAAAATGATATTCTAATCTTTAATTCTTTAGGTGAAAAGATTTAAGAGTCTGGATGGAGTATTTAAAATGGGGAACATAATTTAAATAGGAATTAAAATTTTTTTAAGATAAAATTCAGTGTTTTGATATTTTATTTGAAAAATTTTAATATTCAAGAAATTTTAAACAGAAATTTCAGTTAATTAAAATTAAGGAATTCTAATTTTTGACTAAAAGGAGAGAATTTGAAAATTCTCGCTTAGACACTCTCGCCCGACTCTCCCTCAATATCACTTTTGCAGTTTTGTTGCTCTCTTTGGTTTGTTAATTTATCATCTCTGTTTTTTTTTTCTTCTCTAATCCACAGTTTCTTGATTCAGATTTTGTCATTGATTTGTGTTTTTTATTTTGTTTCTTAATTTCTTTCAATTCATTGATTTGTGTTTTGGTATTAATTTTGTTCTTATTATTATCTCTTTGGTGTAATAGCATGTTTTAGATTCAAAATATTCTCCCCCTGTTATCTATTAGTGCTGGGAACACGGATTATGACTGATCAAACATATTTGTATCATCTGTAATTTTGTTTTTTGTTCTTGTTATTATCACATAAACACAATGCTCCCCCCTGTTATTGTCACATAAAAAAACTGCCAGAATAATGGGCATTATTTTCTATGATCCAGGATAATTGATATAAATTGTTTACAAATAACAGAATTTAGAACGTGCTTTCAAGCAAGAGTAACAAAACTTTCCTAAAATGCCTAAATTATTGTCTTGTTGGTATCATAAAATGATGATGACAACACATACCTAAAATAGTATATTTGTTACCCTTTATCTCAGATATTATAGCTGTTCCAATGTTGGCTTGAGCACAAATATTCTTCTCCAAGTCATTCATTACATTCTCCTTCTTACTGTTTGGCAAATTAGGTGTTCTCTTGCAATGTTCATTTTCTCCATATTATCACCAAATCCCACCAGACCATTGTTCGGTCGGATTGAGCCAACTTAGTTTATGGGGAAAAGGTGACGAGAAGAAAACTAATCAAATTGATAAGTTCCAATCAACAATTTAACTAGTTAGGATAACAGGTTTATATATTTTTTGCTTCAGTAATGCTTAGTTGAACTCAATGTAAAAGGCTGCGTGAGGAACTCAATGTAAAGGGGGTATCTAGAATCCTGGATTGTTCTGTTGTTCTATCATTGTGAAACTGTGAATTGCCAAATAAATCACATCATAGTCATTGCCAAGCTTTCCATCTCAATGTTGCATGAGGTGCAAATAAATGACCAAAGCCCATCTTGACAAAGTTATTGATTTGATCACATTCAGTAAACAACTGTTGTCCTTCCTAAGCATGTTTCCTGTAGGCTGTAGCATTTGTATTACATTACATTTTGAAGTTCTTAAATAAATAGGCCAAACACTTAACAGGAAACAGTGACAAATTTCCTTCAGAGGAGTGAAATTGTTTTGGAAAATTGAAATCATAATAGTTGTAGGACTAATGGCTAGATTATGATTTGGATTTCACCATTTGCAAATAATAGAGCAACCTGTGTTTCCTTAGGATGCACATCTGTGAAATTTGACTGGATGATGAGGCAATAATTATGTTATGCTTGAACATGAGGTATTAACAAACATTTGAAAATGCAAAATAGTTCTGTTAGTGGCACTGGCATTTGTTGTGGGTGTATGCTCTATAGGTCAATCCAGCATGATTTCACTTAAGTATAAATATTACTAGGCATATGATTTACAAAAGAGCAAAACAATTGCATGATGTTGCCCTTGTTTTGGGTTTGTGCTGTGATGGATGTTGTGGTATGCTATGCATAGCATGTTTCCTATTATGTCATCATAGCTGTTGGGCCAGTTGGCAATTGGCACCCTTCTCTTGGCTAACCATTACGAGGGACTACTAGCAGCTTCCTCAAGCAGCCTTTTTCTCCACGTGTCTGCTAGCAGTTAGGATAATCCACCTTTCCCTACATCCAGAGGAACCACTGTAGATGTTACTTTTACCTGTATCATGATCATCTTCACATGTTTTATGGTCTGGAATGATGGCAATTGAATCACTTAATGGATGCCTAGCAGGAGTATCTGTGGAGGAAATATCACTCTTTCAGCATGTGACAACAATAGGTTCTACAAAAACGTCATCTGTTGGTTTATTTGTGGCAGAACTTCCATCAGTAACACTTTGGAGTAGAGCAAGAACCATACTGCTTGGTTCAACATGAATCAACACATTTGAGACCGAAACCTTGTGTTATGCTATGTGATGGATGTTATTACTAGTGAATTATATTAGTGCCAATAAGCCAATTCTATAAGCAACACTAAAGAAACTATTAATGAAGAAAAAAACAATACTGATTGTAGTAGTGATGCATACGTACGGAATTAGAAAGAAGAACCTAATGCTTTCCGTTAATCCTTTCCTTTGCAACATGTTTTGTTTCCTTTTCATTAAACAACCTAATGCTCTAATCATGACTTGCCTAAATGGATATCACTCTTTGGTTATTATGTGCCTGAAACCTTTATATAGTTGAAAAAGTCTTACCTTTATGTTAACTGATATCTCCATCTAGTTTTGAAATTTGAATACCACAACCTATATCTCTGACTTAATTGGGGCCGTTAACTATGTTTCTTGCTGCAAAACCAATATGTAAAGCTAATTGAAGGGCACTCTTGAGTATTTTGTTCATTTATGGGAACAATAAATATATTTCTTATTTTTGGCTAGTATCTGATATTCCAATCTTTTATGTTGTAGTGTTTGTTGTACTTCTTAACAGGATGTAGGAATTATAGTGACCTAACTTTGCAAGTTACTACTCTAACTTTTCTTATCAGTGAACATGAATTGTGGTGTCTATCTCATGCATTTCATTGACAATAATGCTGCCTGTTGAAGGTACTTTTCTAATTGGTTATGTTGCTATGCAGGTATTGACGATACCAGCATCTCTTTTGGGCCTGTTGAAGGTATGTCATTGTAATCCAGCTTTCAGCTTCCTACTTACTCTGTATTGTTGTTCACTTGTGTCCTTGATTATTTAAAATTTCCTAGCTCATGAGTCGTATGGGATTTTGTGTCCATCAGTCATTCTCATGTTTCATTTCTAGTAAATGTTTCCATAAAATATTGAAAATGATAATTCAAACACTGTACTCTTTTAGGAATATTCTGGTTATCATTATTTACTAGGAACTCATACTGTTATGTGTGGCCAGATAGTCAACAACTTAATTAGCAGTGGAAAAGGATTTTGGCTCTAAGCTATATTTATCAGTGGATAGTCCAGAAATGGAAAGTAGTATAGTTGATGCTTCAGTTGCTTCCAGAAAACGTAGAAGAGATGAAGAGGAGTAAGAACTTGAACAAGCATTTTACATTATTGTTAGTGTTACCACTATTCTTTTGGGTGCAATGACTTGGTATCATGATAAGCACTTTGTTAAGGAACCTGCCCAAAATTTGAAATTAGAAAGACAGTTTCCTCGATCGTTTATACAGGGGAACAGAAACTGTTTGCCTTGAACAATTAAGGGTCAGTAAAAAGGCATTTTTTAAGCTTTGTAGAATTTTACAAGAGAAAGGGCAATTGGTAAAAACAAGAAATGTTCCTATAATTGAAGTTGCGGCAATGTTTTTGCATATCCTTGCTCACAACCTAAAGTATAGAGTTGTGCACTTTAGTTATTGTAGATCCATGGAAACAATAAGTAGGCAATTCAAGAATGTCATGCGAACTATAATGAAAGTAAGCAAAAAATATTTGAAGTTCCATGACTATAATCTAGAGGGCCCGATGGAAAACAAATGGAGATGGTTTAAGGTAAGTTTGTCATTTGTTAGTAATCATAAGGTACTTTAAGTGACTACAACTTATTTTTTTATTTCGAAATGTTTTTAGAATTCGATTGGAGCACTTGATGGGATACATATTCCCGTAACATTTGTTGCAGAAGATAGGCCTAGATATCATAATAGAAAAAATGTGATATCTCTACAAATGTTTTAGGAGTTTGCGGTCCAGATTTAAGGTTGATATATGTGTTGCCTAGGTGGGAAGGGTCAGCAAGATATTCTCGATTATTGTGAGATGCTTTGTGTCGTCAAAACTGTCTCCATATTCAGAGTGGTAATATCATGAAATGATGATACTTTAGATATAATATTTTTTTAAAAGCATTGTAGGTAAATATTTTATTGTGGATGCGTATACAAATGGCCCTGGATTGTTAGCACCCTATCGAGGGACTAGATATCATCTTAATGAGTGGATCAAAAACACCCCTCAAAACTACAAGGAGTTATTTAACTTCGTCATGCAAGTGCAAGGAATGTTATTGAAAGGTCATTTGGGGTATTGAAGAAAAGATGGAGTATATTAAGAATTCCTTCTTTTTTTGATATAAAAACACATATAAGAATTATTAGTGCTTGTTTCATTCTACATAATTTCATAAGAGATGAACAACAAAGTGATACAATTTTGGAAGCCCAAGACTTGGAACTTTTATCTGTTGTTGACAATGAGTTAACCGATCAACATATGGAAAAAGTCACAAGCAATAACGGAGATGAAGTCACAACTATCCAAGCAACTGAGGAATGGACAAGATTTTGTGACACTTTAGCGATGGATGTGTTTGCTACCTATCAAATAAGAAGGAACTTTGATTAGGGAGATGTTTTTAGTGGAATTGGAATTTGTTTCTTATGTGTAATTGACTCTATACTCATGTATGTGTGATACTTTGGGTTTTTGTATTTCGTAATACAATGGATTTTGTTTTCTTTTTATGTATAATTAACTTTATACTTTTGTACAATGCTAATTTGACATATCTTACCTTATATATATGCAATTATATATGTGAGATTATTTTTTTTGGTCTAGAGAAATGGAATCAAGCAATGTAAAGAACAAGTCACGTGGAAAAAGAAAGATGGCTAGTGAGGATGTAATGCCCCGGGTTGTAAGTTGCTGATCTGGACGTTTATGTGTGTAATTATGTTGCTTGATCACTCGATTCATTTTTTATAAGTGTTGTTTGTTACTGTTCTGCCTTGGTATGCGTGTTTGATGATGGATGTGTTAAGTCAACTTTGATTGGCTGTGGTTGCTGCCTGTACACGCATGGTGGACATGTCCTGTTAGCTGAGTACTTAAGAGTAGAAGTATGCAATGGAAGCGGAATCATCTCTCTCTTCTTTGCGCTTTCCTCTTGCTTTTCTCCGTCCTCTCTCTAAAACTCACGCCCAGAAATCCCTCTCCCTCAACCTTTCTGTGTTACCTTTAACCTACGAGAGTCACCGTCACTGCTATGACATCCCAACGTCGAGAAGAACCTCGTAGCCAGAACAAAAGCTTAGGACAGACCATCGTCAAGCTCGTGAACGAACCCCTGGTCAGGTAAGAGGAGCTTATGATGTCTAATAACAGTTTCAGGTAGCATGGTTGGGGACCAGAGAGTCTGACCAGGACGATGGTTGCATGTCCCATGTGTGTGTTGTTTTCCACTAAGCTATTTCGTTTTATAGAATGGGGTGGGTTATGCCCTGTGTTTGTGGTTGGTTCTTATGTTGATGATAATGATGTTCTGGTGTGGGGTTCTGGAAAAGGAGAGTTGATGTTGTAAGAACTCCTCGTGCATGTGTGTGGAGTTGGCATTTTGATGCTGAAAAGCTCCCAAACACCTTGCAAAAGTGCTTGTGATGTTGGCTGCCGAGATGGGTTGGCCAACTTGTATATGCAAGTGCTAGTGGTGTCGACTGCCGAGATGGGTTGACCGAGTTGTATATGTATGTGTTTGTGATGTCGACTGCCGAGATGGGTTGACCGAGTTGTATATGTAAGTACTTGTGATGTCGGCTGCCGAGATAGGTTGGCCGAGTTGTATATATATATATAAATATGTAGTATTTGGGGATGACATATGTGAATTACGTTGAAGTCAGCCTATGTGATGGCTTGAGACGTTTTGTACCTTGATAGAGTCATGGTGAGAGGTTAGGTATAAACACGCGAGATGCCGGGACAGAGTAGTGGACCTTGTAGGGGTCACGGTCAGTACATCAGCAAGCCCGTGTTGGGGCGGCCCTCGTTTGGGGCAGTACGTATGTAACATGGGAGGGTATGGAGATCCTAGCCAGGACGGGATGTTCCTTTGCCGGGCCATACGTTGATGGTGTCCATGAGAGACATACGTGGTTGTAGCCCGTGTTGGGACGACCCTCGTTTGGGGCAGTATGTATGTAACATGGAAGGGTATGGTGATCCTAGCCAGGACGAGAAGTCCCTATGCCGGGCCATACGTTGATGGAACCCATGAGAGACATACTTCATTTGCATGACGGAAATAGGATGATTGACTGTAATAGTACGAGAAGTACTGGGGGGCCATGTCTGCAGGGAGATCTTTATGACACCCGTTTGACTGATCACCACGGGGGCGGGGTGAGTCCTGTGCACGACAAAGTGACCCCGACGTCAACTACAGCTATCATTTGGACCATGGATTTGGCCTATTTCTGGAATGGTACCACATTGCATGTTGAGACTCGAGGCAGGAGCATGCATCATGCTAGACATTTTTAAGTCGACTTGTGGAATGTTCTTGGATGTTTGTTTATGTTGGTCGCTTGTTGATATATCTGGACTTGTGGTGATGCTATGACGCTTAGGTTGTTTTTCCTTGACTGATAGTATCTCTTGTCTGTTATTTTGTATGATGAACTCACCCTTGCTTTGTTGTGCCATGTGGTCTGGTACGTGTGATGATCGCGAACCCAGTTTGTGTGAGCAGACAGACAGCAGTAGGTGATCCAGGAAGATGACAACTGTTTAGTTGGAGCCACCGAGCTGCCAGGATGTCGATGTGACGGATTCCAGGTAGGGATTATGTTTTGCTGATCGCACCCCTGGTTTTGATAGTCACACACCTGTTTTGCTAGTCGCACCCCTGATGTTTAATTCCTTACTTCTTTTGTAAAACACTTGAGCATTTTAAACAGGGATAATTGTACTTACAATTAAAACACGTTTCGTATATGCAGATATATGTATGCAATTGAAATGTTTCATATGTACCTTGTTTATGTTATAATCGTCATTTGATTGCGAAATTTTTTTTACCACAGTTTTCATTGATCTATAAAAGGGGTGTTCTTTTTTTTTAAAAAGAAAAAGAAGAGAAAATTACGTAAATGTTGTGGTTAAGAGTTAGAGATACAGTAGCGACGTGGCGGGTCGTTACAGAGGACACAAGAAGTTACTTCGCATGGAATTTGGAAATGGATCGTGTGCTAGCTGATGTGCTTTGAGATCAAAGAAATTTGGGCAATAAAGGTGATGGAAATTGGAAAGCAGTAGCATACAGTACTGCAACTCAAATTTTGTCCAAGCATTTTGGAGTTCACCTCATGGCAGATAATGTTAAGAATCGTTTTAAGCTTTGGAGAACATGGTATGGAACTGTGAGTGATATTAATCAAAGCGGATTTGACTGGGATAACACAAAGTACGTGATTACTGTTGAAAATGAAATTGCATGGAATGAATATGTTAAGGTAGTCAATCATCTTTTTAATTTTATTTATTATTCAATTGTAGTTATTATTTGTATCATTATTAACATGTCTACATTTTTTTTCAAGTCATATGAAGAGGCCAAACGATTTCGATTCAAAGTCATTCCTAATTAGGCTGATACTGTAGACCTATGTGCAAATGATAGAGCTACTGGACTCGGAGTAGAAAATACATTAGATGCAGATGATATCATGAGCAAAGAAGCAAATCAAGAGGAAGCAGTTCACAGTGTGAGTACTTAAAGGGATCAAGTTCTGCCACAAGGAAAAGCATTCGCCCAAGTAAGAGTTGAGAGAAAGAATGGATGATTTCCTCAATGAAAGAAGTAGCCGAGTCATTGAAAGAATTTGTTGAAGTGACTAAAAAGAAGATGGAGATAAAAGAATCTCAAGAAATGATACATGAAGTAGTGAATGAGCTAGATAATATACCTAATTTTAATGGTGTACTTCGACATAAAGCAATCGATTGATTGACAGAAAATTCCATTAAGTTTGTGATTATAAAAGCTCTTTCATTGGATGAGAAGGAGGATTACATCTTCTATTTTATGCCTTGATGCCAAATTAAAGGTAAATTTGACATCTTGACAAATATATTGATGTTGTTGTATAATAGCTTTATTTATTTTTTAATGTTGAACTAAAAAGAAAATTTTTGAGTCACGTCGGGTATTTTTTAACATATTCATTTAAATTTTCAATTTCCATTAAATTTGATATTATTTAGCAGTGAAAGGGATCTCCACTAATATGTGCATAAGTGGAAATTTGCAGCAAGCAATTTTCACTTTTGTTGATTTTGCTGAAGCAACAATCTTTATTATATAAAGTATGTTTGTACACAATCTACATTGAGTCATATTATATGTAGTGGAAGCACTGAATATTTTATGTGTGTTGATCTCATATAGGATGAATAAGTTCGTACATCTTCTTATATTTATGTAATATGATATTAAAATATAATATATAGAAATCCTTCATTATTTTGTCTCAATTTATCACTCTAGTCTTTGATTTTTATTATGAATGTGTTATATGTATAAGCCCCTATATTTTTTCCTTATGATTAATTATGTGTCTAGTTTTGAAAACTCTATACCAATCATTACTAATACAATGATTTTTTGTTGATGTGCATGGATATATAGTGAGAATGTCTTTTGGCTTATATAGGGACTACTTTTTTTTAATTAAGTTTTTCAAACTATTTTGATGTCTTAGGTTATATTCTGGAATCAATAATGTTCAAACTATTCTCATTTTTATATTTTTAATGACACTAATGATGATAAAATGAAGAGGAGATACTTTATATATGTTTTTTTTGTTGTAGTTTTTCTTGTTGGAATATTTTTTTATACTTTAATTCTAAATTTATATTTTTAAAATATAATTGGAGAAAAAATAAAAAAAATGAAATATAATAAATTGAAATTATTTAATTCAAACAAAGAATTAAAATATAAGAATTCTAAATTGATTTATCCAAACAAGAGATTTGAAATTCAAGGAATTGAAATTGGTTTATCCAAACAATAAATCTAAAAAATCCAAGAATTTTGATCGATGTATTTTAATTTCCCTGAATTTTAAATTTCTTAAAATTTTAAATTATTTCATCCAAACACACTCTAAGTTCTTCCATTAAATGTCAATCCCTAACACATTTAACAAAGAAACTTGTTTTAAGCTTAATGACCCAAAGATAACACATATCCCTCATCCTATTCCTAGCTCCGAGGTTTAATGGACATTTTACCACAGTTTAAGATAAAGAAAGTATTTTCCAATAACAATCTTATCCAAGAATCAAACTATTAATGACCAATCCATAAAAAGCATGAAGCATAGAAGCAAAAAACTAACATTGAAAAACAAGATGAATATATAACACTATTTCAAAAGAAATACATGAGAGAGCACAAGGTTCAGATATAATCTAATCCCAACAATGAAGGACTTAGCTACCCATCTCCATGAATAACATCCAACAACAAGAAAGGTGGAAGAACAATGAAAGAAGAGAGTTGGAGAAGAAGAACTTTAGTAAAGGAGGTGTTTTTACAAAGTGTGGAACATATGTTCTAAAAAATGAGCCTAAAAATATATTTATACAGTCCGAAAAATTTGCACTTAAGTGAGGGTTTGCTTAAGCCGAAAACTTTGGACTTAAACAGATACTGCAACTTTGTAGTTCTGTACTCTTGTCTAAATTTAGCTTAAGCCAAAAGCTATTTGACTAAAGCTAATTTTTCCTTGATAGCTTTTTTTTCATCTTCTCCAAAAAGGAACTTCAATTTGAGCTCTCCAATCCTAACTTAAGCACATTTGCTGCAATTTCCATTTCAAGCTTTCATTAAACCTTGCTCCAAAATATGCAATTCAGTCAAATTCAATATCCTACAAAATAGTCCATCAATAAGCATATGTAATCTAGCAAAATGACAAGTGAAAGAGAAAAATTACAAATTAAAAATTTACATAAAAAAGGGAATAAACTAAGTCCTAAATAAGAGAAAATATTAGATAATTGTCCAAATTCACATGTCTCAATTAAGTATGTTTGATAATTATCAATACCCCCAAACTTAGAACTTTGCTTGTCCTCAAGCAAAAGTAACAAACTAACACTTTGACAAACATATCCAACGCATGCATTTTTCATAACCAAGATAATAAAAAAGAATGAGACAAGGACTAAATTATTCACATTAATGTCCTCCGTAGGAGACCATAGCAAGGATACACAAGCTCAAAAATTCAAGGAAAACAACAAGACCACAATTCATCATTGATGCAAGAAGAACATACTCTTCACCAATCAAGTGTTTCACTCACTCACAAGTGCACTCAAGTGTTTGTCTCTTAATCAAACACATTGGAATTGCACAATTCAGTTTTGCTATGCTTCTCAAGTTCAACACAATTCAAGCACATAATTAGATCACTGAGGACTTTTAAAGCTTGTAATGTGGTCGACGTTCAAAGAAAGCATAGTTTTTCTAGATCACATCAAAGCACCAAGAGGGTAAGATAACAATTATATCATGCATTGCATCAAAAATCTCATATCTCTTTCTCTTTCCTAAACAAAAGAAAAACCCAAAATAATGAACGCCACAGTCCATGATCAATCAACAGTTTTAGAACTTGTCACCATGAAGTTTGCTTGATATTTCTTTATCTTTTTTCTTCTTCTCAACATTTTTTTTCCTTTTGAAGAGAAGAAAGAAATATATTAAGAAACAATCCTTTTTTTACAAGCAAAAACATAAGTTGAAACTTCATTAATCAAAACCCACATTGCATACACACAACTCCCCCAAACTTAAATGAAATCTCATTCATTCAACAATTGCTTTCCTATCCTAATAGTGAGGAAAGTCATTTGTTTTTCTCTTTTGGCTTTGGGAATTCAAGAAAGAATAATTTTTCACATTTAGACTCAAAGGGGTACACGGGAAAAATCAATAATGGTTTGGCTTTTTGGCTTAGTGACTTATAAAGAAAAACATGCCTTGATCATATCCAACATGCATGCAAGATAGTCAAAAGAAAGAATCAAGCAAAACCAATGTATTAACTTCAATGATGAAACTCACAAGTATATCAACTCAGTCCAAGAAACACACTCATCCCTCTTTAGGGTCTAAAGTATTCATAGGCAAACAACAACTTTATGCCACACTCATTGATCTCTTGAAAATCACAAAAGTATCCAAGTTATAATAACCAAGAATTCAATCACATGCTTCAAATCAATCCAAAGTCCATAAACCTCAAATTTTCATCACACAATGTGTAAGGACATGCTAGGATAATAACATGATGAAATTTATCTCAACCCAACAAAACATGAATAATTAACATGCAAACTAACGACTAACAATAAGCTAAAGACCCATCACCCCCTATAAAAGAGGGCTTCTTCCCAGACCAAACAACAAGGCTATTAAGCCCCTAAAAGATAAAACCAGCAGAGAACATAACAACAACAACAATTAAAAGTTTACTCTATAACAGATATCAAATGACACCAAAGACCCAACGACGCAATAAACAAGTTACAAAATGATAATAAACACTAAGAGAAGAAAGAAAAACACCCATTAACAAAGAAAGTATAAAAACAAATGAGATTCAACAAAAATAAAACTAGCACTAAACAAGCCAAGTCATGAGAAAGTGACACCAAGTCTCAACAAACAAACAAGTTGCAAATCAAAAGAAATTTTGGCTTAGGCATTTCATCAAACACTTAGAAGGCACACTTAAAACAAAAGCAAATTGAAGACATTTGAACATAAGTAAAACCCTAAATTTGAAAAACAAGAGGAAATAACACAAAAAAGGATCAACATTTAAGATGCCAAGGGAAGGAAACCACAATAGGTAGAATATAATAACCAAGGTTAAATAAATAAAAGAAAAGGAAAGAAAAATTTAAATTTAACTATATTCCGTCACAAAAAGTGTTAGTGACGGAATTAGCGACAGATTTTGCGACGGACAGAGAGTGGCGCGATTAGCGCCAAAATGGCCCTGGAGACCCGCAGGTTCGAATATCTGGCGCGATTAGCCTCAGATATGGCGCGGTTAGCGCGAGAATGCTCCAGGAAACCATTTCTTGGGCATTCTTGGCGCGATTAGCGTGGGGATGGCACTATTAGGGCGAGAACGCGGTCAGAACCCCTATAAAAGCTCATTTTCGCGAAAATGGGCCAAAATCCTTGCTTTCTTCTTCCTCTGAGCACATTCCACCATTATTGAGCTTGGGAAGCTCCATACCTTCACCAAACTTCATCAAAACACTTCCCTTTCAACATGAAACTTGTAGGGAATCATCATATGAGTTAGAATCCTTCATCACTTTTTCCTAAAAACCATCAAACAGAGAGATCGTTTTCTCTAGAGAACTTCACAAAACTCAAGCTTGGCGAGGAAAGGAGGCGATTCTCGGACACCCAAGCTTGGGGAAGTAGTCCATTAGCCTTCCTTGTCGTTTTTGAGGTAAGAAATTCGAGTTTTACCGTTTGATTTGTGATTTTGTTCTTGGAATGAATAGTGACCCTTTTGAGCTAGAGCTGGAATTAGGCTTGGGTCCTTTAGAAAAGTATGCTTAGAAAGTTGTTGTGATGAAGGATTAGCTTTGAAATATTGATTTCATGGACTTTGGTTTTGGCTCTAAGAAATGCATGTGTAAGAAGAATGTTGGTTAATTGATAATTGTAGAGCATGCAGGAGCCTTGGTACTTGTTCTTTATGTGCTTGAGAGGCTATATAAACGGTGATATTGTGTTAAAGTAACTGTTTTAGCCATATTGTTAATCCTTGAGTTTTGGGCCTGAGTAATGTTAAACTCTTTGAATTGGCTTATACCGAGTCTTCGGAAGATTCTAGTGCCTTGATTAGGCCGAGATAGACCGTTGAGGGTCTGGGAGTGGTCTATTGAATTAGTTAGTTCAGATAATCTTAAGATAGAAGATTAAGAGGTTTAGATGGAGAGGAATGATGTTTCCTTTCATTTTTTTTAAACGATTGAGAACCGTTGTTGTTTTGCTTATGCCTTGTATGACTGGATTGAATATTGATTGTGCCTGTGTGCCTTTATATAGGACGTGACACCGAGGGTGTCAGTGGCGTAGACCATGGTTTTGGGGTTGAACTGCAGAGCACGGCTTTACCAGGTAAGTTCTTCGCTCTTGGGGAATGTTTCCCACTGCCTGTGTTCCACCATACTCTGAGGGAGTGATGGTTGCATTCATGATGCATGTGCATTGAATTGGTTGTTACTTTCCTCATGATTCTATGCCTTATGTGGATGGTTATCTGTTGAATAAATCTTCTGACCAGTTAGATAGATATGGACCTCCCTAGGAGTAGAGCGCAACTCCTAATTTGGTTTGCTCACGTAAAGGGTGATGATGATCCCTTAAGACCAAGAGATAGGTGGTCCCGTTGCGGTTGAAGCTTATTCTCGGAGGCGCCATATACGTGCATGCATGTGTAAAGGGGTAGCTCCCAATGGGATGGCACGGGTATGAGTTCCGGTCTCACACTGGGGACTGAGAGTCCCAGATGCTGATGATGATGCATCTTGTGGCGGGCGTGGTACCACGGATATACATTAGAGCAAAAATCTATTTATACAGTCCGAAAAATATGCTTAAGTAAGGATTTGCTTAAACCAAAATTTCAGGCTTAAACAAATACTACAACTTTGTAATTCTACACCTCAGTCTAAATTCAGCTTAAGCTAAAAAGTGTTTGACTAAAGCTGATCTTTTCTCTACAACTTTTTTTTCATCTATTCCAAAAAAAACCTTCAATTTGGGCCTCCAATTTTAACTTAAGCACATTTGCTGCAATTCCCATTTCAAGCTTCTGTATTTTTATTTTGATTCTCGGTAGTCTTTCCAATTCCCAAAGCCTTTCGCTGCTAAGACATACTATATTATGTATCAGTGCGAGAACAGATAGTGAACTTGAGTGTCCAAGTAATATTTAACTCGGTTTAAAAAAAATTGTTCACCCACAACGAATTCATAACAACATATTTTTAGCAGTAGTTTTTCTCTTCTAGAAAAGGAAGGTATTGCTTTTTGAAAATGAACAAAATAATATATAATTAGCAATTAATTTTTCATTCAAAATCTATTAATGCTTGATATTTTTTCTTCTATTTCGCATTCAAAGTATGCTTAGAAGTTAGAAGACAAATACGTTCAAATATACTTAAGAAACAAACAAATTTTAAAAGACAAACTATCTTTGAAACAAGTCATTGGAAGTAAATCTCAACGTACACGGAAACTTGAGTTTTGCCATCTCCATCATAATGATGTAACCAGGACACGAATACTTGTAAACAAATATTTCAAAGCACCGATTTTTTTGTAGTTTTTATTGTGCACCGTTTATAAACATATACTGAAAAATAAAACATTCATTATTTTAAAAAAATTAATATTTTTACTTAATTAAAAATATTTTTAAAGATATATTAAAATGCGCTTGTTGATTTTCACTAAAAACACTCTACAACTAACAGAAAATAAAATATAACAAAATAAAATAAAATAAAATGTAAGAGAAATTACAAGATATTTCTTAGGACGTGGCATGTTGGGGCCACATCATTATTAACTAGTGGTGGAGTACAATTTACAACAATCTAAGTCACCTCTCTCAGTCACCAAATCTCAGTTTTGGGTTCAACTCAACTCAACTATGTCTTCCTTATCCCTCTATGCCAAGCTCTCCTCTGTACCTATTTCCCTCACCATTCGTTCTTCTTCATCCAAAGGTACCTCCCTTCATAAAAAACCTTCAATTTCTCATTCTCTCCTTGCATAGTTGCATATATACTTTGCCTTTCTTCTCTTCTTAACCATCTTTTCTTTTCTTCCTTTTTGTGAAGCAGACACCTCTTTGAAACAGGACTGGAGGACAAAGTCCAAACCTATCCCACCAGGTGGCACATACCCAGCAAAAGATCATTGCAGGTATATAATTATATGTGTGTTATGTGTTACCCCATTTTATTTTATTTTTGGTATGTTATTCTTAGTTATCATGATTTTTTTTTTTGTTCTTCTTTTGTGACAGTCATTGTGGGTTGTGTGATACATATTATATTGCCCATGTCAAGAATGCGTGTGCTTTCTTGGGAGATGGAATGTCTAAGATTGAAGTAAGTCTCTTTCTTTTTTCTGTTGCTTGTATATCCTTACCTTTTGATGCAATGCATAAACTAGCGCACTGGCACTGGCACCCTTTTTGTTTTTTTAGATATAAGATTAATAAAATGTTTCAAATTGGCGATACAGCAAATGATGCTTATCCATGTCATGTCATTGTCAATTTCCCTCATTTAGTTGGTTGAAAATTTTCATTTTTATTGCTTTTTTGAAACCTCTTCTAGTGAAACTGATAAGGAATTGTGTATTGAAATTTCTATGTGCAAGAATTATTTGTTAGTCATTTTGGCTATGAAAATTAAGTGCATGGTTGGATGAGCGTTGACAAAATTGGTTTTGAATGAAATTGATTTTGTGAAATTGGTTTTGGTTAAAATTGATTTGGAAGTGATGTGATTTATGTTTGGATTAGTTATAGAATCAAGTTAGGAGTAAAACTTAGTATAAATTTTCTAGTCCAATGCAAAAGCTACTCAAAGTTGCTTCAACTCGAAATCAATTCTAGACCTAGAATCAATTTTGAAATCTTCTGTAACGTGAAACCAAACATGTAAAAATATATCTAAAATCAATTCTAGACCCAAAATCAATTCTCTAACATCAGCCCAAAAAAACAATAAACTTCTTCAAATTTTGTGTGCTTAATTGACAAATTCCAACGTTGCCTAAATATTTTTTAATTGGCATGCTGTGATACTGATTGGAGGTTTTAGAGCTGATATATATAGTCTTTATTGGAAAATATTTTGCCTAACTAAAGTTGCTTCCATGCTCCACAATTGTTTTCCCTTTCAGAGATTGGAGCCTGTTGTTCATGGTAGAGGCAGGAAGACTGATAACATGGATGAAACCTACTTAGGGGTATATGAGGAACTACTATATGCTCGGAAACTTCAACCTGTGGAAGGTACTTTTTCTGAATTGAAAACAGAAGACTCTCATGTTTTTTAGGTCTGTGTTACTTCTGCATTCTTCTGAGTTTGATGCTGTATCAATTTTGATGGTCTTTGGGTGCAGTGTATTTCACGTGCATTAATTATCTAGTTCTCAAGAGTTGAAACAGTATCATTAAATAACTGTTCCTGGCTAGCAAATTTGAAGTAATTTTTAGTAATGATATATAAGATTTTGTTTCTTGTGGTCTGTAGTTTGCATGAATTTCAGTTTGGGTCCCTCAAATTGCCTTTTTAATTTGATGCTTTAACATGTTAAGATCTAATTTTTTCCATTCGTTGCTTCATTTAATGTAGTCCTTGACAGTAATTTAAGGGGTAAGGAATATGATGGAATTAGAGTAGGTACAAGAAAATAGGATTTTTCTCATATGTTGATGTTTATAATCTATTGAGCTTTTAGACACAGGATAATGTTTGATTAGAATTAAAGATTTTCTTTACATGGAAAATGATACTTTGGTCCTTGGAGATGTGCCTCAACTAGCAATTAGTCCCTAAATAATTATTCATTCATTTTGTCCTTGAATTATACAAATTTGTTTTATTTTTTACATCAGAAATATTAAAGAGTAATGTGAATTATTTTTTACTAATTTAAGAACTGAATCACAATATAATTTTAAAAAAGGGTATAACCTAATGCATAATTTGGAGACCAATTCTGGTAAAAAACAAAAAATTTGGAGACCAATTTGATGAATTCTGATTTATATTTTATGCTGCTTTGGGAAACAAAGATGTAATGACTCATGAGGATGTTTATGCTTTATATTTTATAAAATGACCCTTACTGTATTTTTCCTAACAACCTAATTTGCGCAATTTTGATAGTCAATAGAAAATCTAAGTGACTAGGTTTCCCACCAGGGACGACGGTCAGTTCACTGATCACTTCTAGTAGGCTGTGAGTGTGAGAGTGACATTTTCTTTCCTTTTCTTTAAAAAAAAATTGTTGCTTTCAATTTCATAAAGTGTCTGAAGATTAAAGGGGGAAAGTTTTTTCATGACTGTCTAAGAACCTATTGGGTATTAAGAAAGAATATATATTTATTTATTTTTTTACTTCAAAAAGATTTAAAGAATACCTTTTAACATGTTGCGTGGACACATAAAAAGTTTTCCTTATTTGGCATCAGCATTCGGCATAATGATTTGATGCCACATTCAAACCCACGCTTTGATGGTTTCATATCATATCTGCAAACCTCAAAGCCATGAGGGGCAGTAGCATTCGGCATATTATCAGAAGTTCTCCTTTTTTCCAAGTGATATTATATTAGCCCAGGTTTCTGGACTAAGTTTTACATATCATATTCATTCTGTTTATAGGAGCTCAATGGACTGGGATAGTAACAACCATTGCAATAGAAATGCTTAAATCAGGCATGGTGGAGGCTGTCATTTGTGTACAAAGGTAATGGAACAAATTTGGGATTTTAGAAGCGAAATAAGATGCTAATGTTTTTTATTGCTAAAACTGACTCTTTCTTTGTTAATGACTTTGATGTAACTTTGTATATCATAGTGATCCCAATGACAGATTTGCTCCTAGACCTGTTTTAGCAAGGTTTGCAATTTTTTTATGTCAAATGAAAAGTTAAATTTCTATCAGTTATTGGTTTTGTTTTTTGTATTAAAATACTTCCTTTGTTTTTTTTTTCTTCAAAAATCTTGTAGGACACCAGAAGAAGTGTTGGCTGCTAAAGGTGTCAAGCCAACATTGTCACCTAACCTCAATACTCTCGCACTTGTTGAGGTGTGCAAAATCTCTTTTCATTGGAGAGTTTTTCATGATCTAGGATAAATCCAATTTAAAATTTTCAGTTGTCTGGCACAAAATTATTTATGCAAATAAACTGTCTATATTTGAAACAGATTCTAAAAAAAGCTGTTATTCAAGTTAAGGTTACTAAATGCATTGGGGTTCTGTCCTAGAGGTTGAAATAAAAATAAAAAACTAAAACTACGTACCCCATTGCCCAGAGGCTCCTTGCTATGCGAAGGTAAGGAGGAGAGATATTTTACGCAGCCTTACCCTTGCATATGCAAAGAGGCTATTTCCGGATTCGAACCTATGACCAACAAGTCATCAACACACATCTTTACCGCTGTGTCATGGCTCGTCTGTCCTAGAGGTTGAAATGTGTTTATATAATGTGAAACAATATATAGGAATGAGAACCAAGGACATTTTGACTTTTATCTTTGATTTCTTCTGTAATCTCATTTTTCTGTAGTCGAATGAGGAAAGCATTTTGCTACTTATTATAGTGTTGAGGATCTTCTCTGCAAGACTCAGTTATTTCGACATTCTGTATGAGTTCTAGGAACAAAATGATTACATCTCGTATGTTGTCCTCATTCTGTGCACCTTGGCTTTGGAGAGAATTGAATTCATTTTATGGTTTTGAGACCATTAAATTTAATTTCAAGACTGGTCTTTTAGAATTCACTTTCTCCTTTGTGGTTTTGCTGTTCTTCCTGTTTTTGTTCATTTG
This sequence comes from Glycine latifolia, assembly GCA_013407115.1. NCBI lineage: Eukaryota > Viridiplantae > Streptophyta > Magnoliopsida > Fabales > Fabaceae > Glycine > Glycine latifolia. The sequence goes on along the minus strand of QARZ01000290.1, from coordinate 186,823 downwards.
GCATTTTTCCTGAGAGCAACTGGTCCTTCAAAAAAAATTATTCTTTGCTTTGAGATATTTCTGATGAGCAAGAGATCTGTAAATTAGTTGCTGATTCGTGTGTCTTAGATGTATAAAAGTAATTTTTTTCTAGAAAGTCCAATCAAACATAGATCTTAATTTTTACAGCATGAAACTGTAATAGAAGACAACCTGTCAACTGCTCATGATATTTGTGCATATAGCATCACTCTGTTTGGTTCCTTTACTTCAGCTGTCATAAGATATATTGGTTGTATTCTTCAATGGAAACCTTTTATATTAGTATGTCTGTTTGAATTTTCATTATTAATAGCTAAAGAAACTAAGTTCATAGCTTTGAGCTTTCTATCTTCATTTTTTTTTTTAATAGGCTGCAGGTGTCAAGCGTCTTCTTTTCTGTGGTGTAGGTTGCCAGGTGCAAGGTAACACTACTATAAAGATGTATTTTTTTGCAAATTTTCATCATTTTCTCCATTGTGACTTGTAATGTTGTAATGCAGAATAATTTCTTCAATTGCAGCATTAAGATCTGTGGAGCACCACTTGAATTTGGATAAGCTCTATGTTTTAGGAACAAATTGTGGTATGGTAAAGCCGTAAAGGTCTTGTGTTTTGCTATAAATCATTTGAGTGTTTATAAAGTTGTAATGAGTAATTCTTAATGGACCTGTTTAATTTTCTACACACTTCCTTGAAAAAAATGGACTTGTACTAAAGTTCTTGTTCCACAGTGGACAATGGTACTAGGGAAGGGCTGGATAAGTTTCTAAAAGCTGCGAGTCAATCACCAGAAACAGTTCTACATTATGAGTTTATGCAAGATTACAAGGTTTTCAGCTGAAAATTCCATTCTGGTTTAGAGCAGTTATGGAAAAATAAATGTTTTTGTTAGGCAGAGAAAAATAAATTGATAATTTCTTATAGTAGAACCACCAGTTGATTTATCTAGAATAGTGATTTATCATAGCATCTTTCTGTATTACCAAGTTTATTATATGTTACTCTGTTTCTGTTTCAAACAATCTGGCAGGTTCACTTGAAGCATTTGGATGGTCATATAGAAGAGGTATAAAAAAACTCCCTTTTATTTTACTGTGTCCATGGGTTTCACAGGCAAGCAACTTCGTTCAGTTTCAAATTTTACCTTAAACAGGTTCCTTATTTCTGTCTGCCAGCAAATGATTTGGTTGATGTTATTGCCCCATCTTGTTACAGGTAATTGTTGTTATTTTAATTTGTCAAATGTGATGGCTTGAAATTTATATATAAGAATCACAAGTTTGTTTTTACTTCAATTTCTTATTTTCTCTTTTGCTATATGTTGCACTAAGTTGTCACAGTTTTTTTTTTTTCCCGCAGCTGTTTTGACTATACAAATGCTTTAGCTGTAAGTCCTTATCCGCTTGACCATCTTGTTTTTTCAACATGCATATTTTACTTGAACTTAGGAGGATTGTGTTAATTGCTTCTGATTGTTCGAGAAATTGTCTGCAAAGTACAAACTGTTCATATACCAAATTCTTTCACCATTTGTTGTTTAATCACTTTCCATGATGCTAGAATATTTCAAATTTTAGTCTTGAGTGTAAAACAGTATGTCAAACTTGGTTTTCATTAATTACTCCATAAATATTAAGACATGATAACTTGAGTGTAAAATAGGTTGTATCACCATATGTACCTATTCTTATGTTTTAACTTGCTTACATGCTCCCATTTTATGACTTAAGACAACTTATTGATTTGATATTATATAGTATATATGCGTTTTTTTTTTTTTACTTTGTTGTAGGATATGCTTGAAAAAAATATTTTGTATTGATTTATGTCATTCATTATGTCCTTTCTTCCAGATGCTTCGTATTAGCTCACTTCTCTCCATTTCCTTAAACCCATATGTATTTTTTTATCCTCTTGTAAAAACTAAATTTTCATGCTTGATACAACCTCAATTTGATCTTGTTAATATATAACAAGAACCCCCAACAAACCAGCATCCAATTACTTTCTATTTTCTGAGTGTATATGTGTATGTGCATGCATGTGCTTGAGGGTGAAATGTTAAGAACTGTTGTTCATTGCCAATTTGCCATGTCCTTATTAGACTTGTTTTGCTTGATGTTTACATTGGTTGTTTTTCTTTTCAGTTTTCATGCTAAGAAACTTTTATTAGACAGTAGAAAAATAATTTTCAGGACTTAGTGGTTGGATATATGGGCGTGCCAAAATATTCTGGAATCGGCATGACACAACATCCACAATATGTCACAGTCAGGTAACACTGCTGACTAAAACATGTGTCTCTTTTTTTTTTTTTTGCATAATATCATATGCCCTATTTATGCTCTTTAGTTATCATGAATGTTTATTGGCCTAAGAAATCATACATTACCCTTTCTTGGAGGGGTTACTTTTTGGTAAGAAGGGTTGAGTCTTGCATATTTTGCTCTTGATATGACAGGAATGAACGTGGAAGAGAGATGTTGAGTCTTATAGAGAACTTACTGGAGATTACTCCAACAATTAGTACTGTAAATTACCATCTCTGTTCCATTTAAGCATATTATTATTATTATTATTATTATTATTATTGTTATTGTTATTGTTATTTTAAAATATTAAGAGTATGATTCCATCTGATTCAGGGGGATAGGCGACCATTTGTCATGGAGACTGTTAAGGCTGATGATGAAGCTAAGTTAGGTATATAACATTCATTATTTGATGTATTTATTTTATAGGGTTTTCTGTGTATTGTCTTGGCTCTTGGCATAGGTCTCACATTTAGTGCTTTGTGATAAAATTGGCTTTTATGGATTGATCTATCCATGGTAGAATATGACAGTTATTATATTGTTATCTTAGGCTAAGAGTATCTCCTCTATCTGTTTTGATGATCAGTACTTCCTTCCTTGTAAACTTTCAAAATTGATTACTTCTTTTTTTGAAATTCTTGACCAGGAAGAGGTCCCTCTCAGCCTGCCCCAAAGTTTATTGGAAATTTGTTGGCTTTTATACTAAACTTGGTAAAAGATTCATACCAATTTATCCATTGATACTTGTATATTATGCACAATATAATGATATTTTAGCTCTGGCTTTTATGCTCAGGTTGGTCCAAAGGGTCTTGAATTTGCACGCTATTCACTTGATTATCATACCATTCGCAACTATCTTCATGTGAATCGTATGTGGGGAAAGGAAAGGTATGTAGGATGTTGTGAAATCTAATTAACACAATATTAGTGTGATTTGATCCTATTGTTCAGATTTCTTTCCAAATATCATGTAATTAGGATAGATTTGATTAGAATTGATTTGTACAGAATCTATTTAACTTTATTTCCTTATTTTCTCTTAATTAACATAAGTTAGATGTAGCCTGTATGTATTGTATCTCTCAGTATAGTAGAATCATCAATTTCTTTTAAGTTAGGATAATTTATGGCAACCCTTACTTTGATATTAAGGATAATTTGTTTGTATTGTTGAAATGCAGGGCCGATAGGCACATGCCTACATATGCTAAGAAAATTGTGGATTCTTACAACCAAAATGGTCAAATTGAGAAGATGCTTTCTAACAAGTAATTCTAACAGATTAAAAGCTTCCAATCAGTGGCATAGGTGACTTCAAAGTATGCATCGAGTCTATGTCATTGGAAATGATCAGGAGGTCATAACTAAGCCTATATTTTGATAAAGGACCGGTGTAGAAGCTTGTCCAATGAATTCCACAGATTCAAAGAGTGATTAGCAGGCTGGACAACTCTTGATTCAAATAAAAGTATTTAGGATAGAGTACTCAGCAAATATGAAGATTTAAATACGAACTTGCTGATTACAAGTCTACTCATTTTTTAGCTTTGCAAAACTGCCTTCCGAGTTGTAACAAGAACAATTGGGAATAATGGTATATTTTTGTTACTTTTGTGGAATAATATTTAGAAGTTAAAGCGTGTGATTGAAAATTATTTCCTGGCATAAATACGCTATCAATCTTGTTGGTTACACAGTTACACCAATTCTCGTTGGTATTCTAATACCACAAGCACCAAATTCAAAAATGTCTTGCATCTTAGTTCAGATTGGTTGTGAAGAGAGAAATATACTATACAGAAATAAAAGAGAGATAATTAGATAAAGGTTTAAATATGTTTCTAATCTTAAAAAAAGTTGATTTTTGCGTTTATTCTCTAATGAATTTTTTTTAATGTTGAATCCCTGATAAAACAATTTGTTTTTGGTTTATATATTTTTTTTAATTTCTGATAAATTAACAAATTTAGTGTTTTCTTCTTGATAAAATAGTAAATTTTGTTTTAGTCCCAATTAATAAAAAAGAATTTATCATGAAACAAATACAAAATTTGTTAATTTATTAAAGACTAAACAAAAGTGTATGAGGATCAAAAATAAAATTATTATTTTATAAGAGATTCAATATAAAATAAAAATTTATTAGGAAATAAATATAAAAATTGAATATTTGTTAGGGATAAAAAATATATTTAAGTGTTGGACAAAAGATAAATAGAGTGGAAATAAAGTAGGATGTTAGATTGTTTGGTTCAAGAGAAACAGGATAGAAATAAAATGAAAAAAAAAATGATAAACCTATAAAAATACTGATGAACTCTTATCAATATGTTTATCTTTTCTTCAAATGTGGGTCAGATTTCTTGGTAAAAAAAGACAAGTGATCATGCCCAAACACACAAACAGAGGGCATCTTCTTCCATGGACCAAACAAGCTGCCACAGCACACACCCAACACTCCCAATGCATCTCCTTCCATGCACCAAACAAGCTGTCACACAACACACACCAAACACTCAAGTCCCAACACCAACGTGCACCAAACAACGTTATCACGCAGCACTGATAGGCAACAAAAATAGAGAACACATTCTTCGACTACAACGATGGTGACATTGGGGATGTGAACGTCCGGCAATGGCGATGGTGGGATCAGGGACACGAACATCCAGCAACGACAATGGGTACGTCCGTTGACAACAATGAAAGTGTCGAGAGCATATCATAGAGAGGAAGAGAATGTCTTCATTCATCCCTACATAAAAAGATTGACGCGAAACGATGATCCGTATTTTTCCACTAAAACTCGTACGATCTTTGGTGTGAGTTAGCACGTAGACCTCCCAAAACTCGTACGATCTTACGAGTCAGCGAGTATACTCACGATTTTGACAAATAAACTATACCAAACCAATTAAAAAAATCAATCTTTGCGTCCCAAAATTGTCACTGACAAATACAACATAAATGAATGAATTTCTTTTTTTGGTAAGTATAATACATAAGGCCTTTGGCTCTCTTGTGAAACTTAAGTATTTTTTACAAGTTTTGGTCCATTTTGGTTCACCACCAGTTCAGTTGGGAATTTTTATCTTGTGTTTTACTGTTTCTGTGCTATACACATCCAGGAGTGAGTTCTTAGCACTTGGAAAGAAATAGTTTTTTCATGAGTTCTTTTACCAAATCGTTCAGTTGAATTTAGTCCTTGTATAGGAATGATTAGATTTTGAAAGTAATACCTTTTTCTTTCCAAATATTTTAAGAAATAAAAAATAAGTGATTATTTTCTCAAAATAAACAGAATTAAACGTGTTCAAAAGAGAACATTGATAGGACATTTCTTTAAAATTGCTTTATCCAATATCCAATAGAATATGCTTAAGAATTAATATCCTGACAACCTAGCAAGTTGATATATCACCAATGGAAAATTCTATTCACACAAGAGATTAATGAAATTATACATTATATATTTGGTAAAACTAACTGTTAATTTAGTTAAATATTTATAAGTTAATTGAAAATTTATAAATTATAAGTTATGAGCTAAAAAGTTAGAAGTTTATATGTTAACTTATTTAATTAAAAGTATTTAGTAAGATTAATTAATAAGTTAATTGATAAATATTAAATGACGTAAAAAATTAATTGAAAGTATTTGTAAGAATGTTGAAATAAGTAAAAGATTTTTTAAATTAAATAAAAAATAAAAATAAATTTCAAATAAATTAGTGAGAATAAAATTGAGAAGAAAAAAAAACTTTTAATTTATATAATCTATATTAAATAACTTATTTTCATAAGATACTTGAAATAATTTATAAAAAATAACTTATTAAAGTAAATTCGTGCAAACAAGCTTGACTTTAATCCGTGAGGCCAATCAAACTCATTTTTATACTTGTGTTGTTGTTTCTTCAATTAACCGTTTCTTAGGAAAAATCAATATAGCAAATATGCTATTTTGAACGAAAATGCTGTGGATGAATTAAATCTTGCCAACATAGAAATAGACTTTTAGTTATACCTACCAGAGATCCCTTACAACAACGTAAAACTGTTTCGAGTCCCAGGACGTGATGTCTAATGCATGGACATAGCAGGCATAACACGTGCATGTGGATAATTCGATCTGCTTGCATCATGATACCAGAAATGGTAACAATGTACGTGCACAGAACCCAAAAAGGATTGTAACTTTCATTATGACCATTCCTTTTCATCTATCGATCCTTTAAGATCATAACATATATATAAATTAAAAAACAATCAATATTCATATATCCAAAAGATTATTTTTTAACTTCTCAATGATTATGTCGTTTACTATTATTCTTCACAAATTGTAAGAGTATGAAATAGTTTAAGATTTAGAGATAAAGACATAAGTGAGAAAATTATCTCTTTTTTATACCTACCAGTTGATCTAAATCTTATTGGTTGAAGAAATTATTTATCGTTCACTACAAGAAGAACAAAAATTAGCGTCGTCATCTCATTAAAGATCAACGCTAATTGTCATTTTGTGTCAATGGCCTCAAGTCCAACTAAAAATGTCTCTCAGAAGTAATACTTCCTATATCCTATATCAGTACTTTTTCTTATACATCCAGCAAATTTAGTTTATTCCAACAATGTTCTTTGATTTTCTGTTTGTTAAAAGTGATACACCCACTACTTTTCTTCATTTTTCGTCGGCTGAGTCGATCTCGTTCGTTCTTGAGCTGCGATTTTTCATCTTTGGTTGGTGTTGTTGTTTTGGTGGTGGCGGAGGTGGTCATTATTCGTGGTGGTTGGTTGGTTTGGGTTCGTCGGAGGTACATTCCTGCACCCTCTGTTATAATCCGTCAAGGTCATACGGATTGTCAATCCGTATGACCTTGACGAATTGTCAATCCATATGAGTGATATGGATTGTTAATCCGTATGACCTTTACGGATTGTCAATCTGTATGACATTTACGGATTGTCAATCAGTATGAAATTTTTTTATTTTTTTTAAAATGGTTTTTTTTTTGTTTTAAATGTTTTTAATTAATGTATTTGTGAAGTGTGTATAATTTGTTGTATTCCAAAAAATGTATTTGTTATTGAATTTGTATTAGTCCTTTGAAGAAATGTATTGATGAGTAGTATTGAATCCGTATGTAGTTTGTTAATAAACATTTATTTTTAAATTGTTTAAGATGGACAATGATGACTGAATATATGACAATATTATGTTTGAAAAAATTAATATGACTGAAGACAACAGAGACACACCTTTTGCGTTTGAAAATAACAAGTATTCAATTGATTGTTTTGATGCCTTCAATACTTCAGAGGTATTTATATGATATTGTATTTGACTAAAGTAAGTAAATTAATTATTTGAGAAGATTGAAGTTGTATTATCATTTTTTGTAGGTGTTTAATTCTTGTGATGAGGTATTGCAAAGGGCTCGTAGAGTTGCATATGAGATTGGCTTTGTAGTCGTGATAATCAGATCTGACACAGCAACTAGAAAAAGGGGAAGGACCTCATTTATTTTAATTGGTTGTGAAAGGAGTGAAAAATTTAGAGCATTCAACAAAGATTTAGTACGGACGACGACTAGCACTAGAAAGTGTGGTTGTCCTTTTAAATTGTGAGTGAAACCAATTGTAGGTGGTGAAGGCTAGATGGTGAATAATATGTGGGACTCATTACCATCGTTTGTCTAAGTCATTAACTGAACATCCATATGCTGGTCGTTTGACTGAGGATGAGAAGCTTATTGTTGCTGATATGACAAAGTCAAGGATGAAACCTAAGAATATTCTTCTAAATTTGAAAGATCATAATCCAAACAACTGTACAACAATGAAGCAAGTCTATAATGCTAGATATGCGTATCGTACTTCTATAAGAAACAGTAATACTGAAATGCAACAATTAATAAAGCTTCTTGAACGCGATATGTATATCCATTGGCATAGACTAAAGGATGAAAATGTTGTACGTGACATATTGTGGTCACATCCGGATGCAGTGAAGTTGATAAATGCATGTCATTTGTTATTTTTCATAGACAGTACATACAAAACAAATAGATACAAACTCCCTCAGCTGGACATTGTTGGTGTCACACCTACTGGGATGACATTTTCAGCTGTTTTTGCGTATTTGGAGGACGAACGTATAAATAATCTTGTCTGGGCTCTTAAACGATTTAGAGGGCTTTTTTTGGAGAGTAATGTTTTCCCTGAAGTCATTGTTACTGATAGAGATTCAACATTGATGAATACAGTGAAGACGGTATTTCCTGAAACAACCAACTTGTTGTGTCGATTTCACATTGACAAGAATGTAAAGGCAAAATGTAAAACTCTTGTGGGACAAAACAATGCATGGGACTATGTCATGGATGCATGGGGGAGTCTTGTAGATTGTGGTTCTGAAAAAGAATATGATGACTGTCTTATGAAGTTTGAATGTGCTTGCGCACCGTGGCCAATCTTTGTTCAATATGTGAAAGACACGTGGTTGAATCCGCACAGAGAAAGATTTGTAATGGCATGGACTAATAAAGTCATGCATTTTGGAAACACTACAACTAACAGGTATGAAATCCTAAACTTTTTTATTATGGTGATGAACAATTAGAGTCTTCGATGAAATCTAATTATTATGTGTTCAAAATTGTAGGGTTGAGTCTGCCCATTGGAACTTAAAGAGACTATTATAGAATAGCCTTGAAGATCTATGTAGTGTTTGGGATGCAATATGATCACGTTGCAACACGGTAAAATAAAAACATCTTTTGAGAGAAGCACGCATGTCATTGGACATGTGTTTAAAGTTACCTTGTACAAGAGACTGATTGGCATGGTTTCAACATATGCGTTAAATGAAATTGTTGCGGAGTTTGAGTGAGCTAACTATGCAGGCGTTGATAGTTCTCGTTGTGGATGTGTGTTGAGAAGTACGCATGATCTGTCTTGTGCATGTGAGCTAGCTAGATATGTTCTTGGCAGCATACCGCTGGGCACTGTCCACATGTTTTGGCGGGATCCATCTCACTTTGAGTACGTGGATGTGTTACATTCTCAGCATGATAGTTGCTCGTCACAACAACGAGGTGCATCAACATCTACAAACACCTATACCGATGGGGAATATTCAAATGCTAGATCAATTTCTCCCATGCATGAAGAGTTACATTTTAAGTGTATGTGATGTTAAAGCTGATGGTAACTGTGGTTATCGTGTTACTTCGGGCTTACTTGGTTATGGTGAAGATTCCTGGGCTGTGGTGTGCAATCATTTGCTTAAAGAACTTGCAGAATGATCTGATGAGTATATTCTCTTGTTTAGTGGATTACATAGATTTGAGCAATTAAAGAGGTCACTCCTTGTGGATGGATTGTCAAAGGTAAAGGTTTTATGTTTTGTTTTGATATGTATATGATAATTTTGTTTGTTATTGTACTAATACATTTTTTTGTAGCAGGTAATAATGGATAAATTGATGGATATTACTAACATGGGTTACGTGATTGCTTCACGGTATAAGCTTGTACTTGTTTCTTTTTCTCTCCAACAAAGTATGACGTTTTTCCCTATTATAAGTCAACCGCCTAGAGATCCTGGTGTACATCGCATCATTTGCATTGATCATGTGTATGGAAATCACTTTGTTCAGGTATTATGTATACACTTTTATTTGTTTTCAATTATTACAAGACATCTAATAAACAATAACAGTATGGCTCATGATTTTTTTAGGTTTTATTGTGAAATGGATGTCCTATGCCACCAACTGCTTTGTTATGGTCAAGACATTGTCATTCTCAAGCAAAACAGTGGTCCACTAGTTATGTTGGTCTAATGCAGAAGTATACGAATTTGACGAGGTTACCAGTAGATTATGTGGATTTGGGATGTTAGTGTCAAAATTTGTACATTGTTTACTTCATTTGTATTTGGATTAGAAAAAACCTGGTGTACTCAATTCATCAAATCAATTGTCATTCTCAGCATGATAAGCAACACTAAAATATATATTAAATACTCATGGTGATCATGTTTAAACAAGTACAATATTCAATCTCAAACAATAATTCAATCGAAGTCCACATGTTTAAACACATGTAAATACTCAATGTCTAAGTCGTACAAACAATAAAAAGTCAAACTCCGTCATGACCATCTCTTCGTTGTCCATTCTTGGGACGTCTAGACCTTCCGTCCATGAGACGCCAACTCCAACTCAAGGCGTTCCTGGAATTATTTTTAGTAAATTAGGCCACTTCAAATGACAACAATTAATATGTGAAAATACATTTAAAGACAACACTACCTCTCCTGCCCAAACTTTGCCGGCTACATGATCAGCATAAAAGTGACAACACTGAAGTATCATGGGGCCCGCCAAGAAAACCCTCAGCATCCAAAGATCTATCATCAACAACAGGAATTTCACCCACGCCATCACCTTGGTCAACAACTACATCCTCTACAACAGCAGCATATACATGTTCTCTTCGGACCGATGTTGTCGGCCTTCGGCGTTGAGTGGCTTCTTCTTCGTTACCATTGACGTCTCTACCTAAGGGTTTGTTCACAACTCTGCCTAAAGCCCAATGTAATCCTCATGTTCTAACCATAATCTACAATTTTTTCAAACTGTTAGATTACCAATTCAAATCAACCCAAATGAATGCAATCAATTTCATTTATTTTCCTACAATTTAAACATTACAAAAAAAAACAAATGTATTATTTATTACCGACTGTAAGTACTACAACAAAATTCAACACATACACATACACATTCATTTTTTTATTTTACCTTCAAATTAAAAACAAAACACATACCATTTACTTTAGCACAATGGTTATTCAAATATGATAAAATTATTAGTACTTACAAATTTAAAAAAATGTTACCTCTACACTAAAGGCAATAAACTTATTTTCACAAAATAACCCTTCATTCACATCTGAAATTCATATACATTTACACAATAACAAATACTATAAACATATTTTTTTAAAACCAAATTACCACATTTTCTTAAAAAAATCATTTAACCCTTATGGATTGGCAATCCGTAAACCTCATACGGATTGACAATCCGTAACCTTCCTACCGATTGTCAATATGTAACCTTCATACAGATTGAAAATCCTTACCCTCATATGGATTGTCAATCCATAAGGTCGTACGGATTGGCAATCTATATAAACGTTACTCAAAGAACACTTACAAAAAATTTACAGATTATCCACTAACAAGATTCTCAATCAACAATGAAAATCAAACTAACGCCTTTAAAGATATAAGTTTGTTCCTTACTGACTAGACCAACATTTCTTGATATATTTTCTTTAGGTTAGGTGAACAAAAATTTTTTTAAAAAAAGAAAAATATTATTTTGTTTAGATTAGTGATAATTTTTTCTAAAAAATTCTAAAGTGTACAAAAATATATAAAGAAAGTTTTGCTTAGTTTGATTTACATATTTTTATCATGATTTTAAAATTTAAATATTAAAAATGACTTAAATATAATTTTGTCAACAATATTTAAATACGACTATAATTCCTGAAAATATAATTAATATTTTTGGAATTAAGTGAGGGACTAAAAACACATTATTTATATTAAATGTAAGACTCGATAGTCTGTACTAATAGTGTAAAGGATACTTACACTATCATCTAATTATAAATTATCATATATGTAAGTTTATTGGTTTTTACAATAATTATCTTTAAAATCTCACCATCAATGACTTGTAATTGGTTGATAGTGTAAACCTTTTTTTATGGAAATTAATTTCTAAATTAAAGAGTAAAATGAAATAGAAATATTAAAAAAAGGGATTGTTTTAAAAATATTATTTTAGAAACTATAAAAAAATATTTAAACTCTAGAATAATTATAATGCTAATATTTTATATTCAATAGTAACATACATATGTATCAAATAAAAAATCACGTTAATTAAAGTTATATATTAAAAATAAAATAAAAAATAAATAGTTAAATTATTTAGTCAATATTTATAGGTAAGTAATAATGTTAGTTTGTTAATTATAATTAAGGTTTTTTTTTATAATTTTTCATCTTGTGGCTAAGCTTTGAGTGCATCTTAACAATATATTATGTTCTCTTTTTGTGTTGTTTTTAATCAATATCTTTAAATGCATCTTAACCATGTCTTTTGGAAGGAATGACAAAAATAGAATCAAATTCTATGGATATTTACAAAAGCATATGCAAACAAGATGGATAATTATTTGTTTATTGGGATCGAAGATGGGAGCAAGAATTTACCCGCACTTTTTTGCGGGGATGGGTGTGGGTACATGTACTATAGTACCATCCCGCCCTGCCCCATACATATATGTCATATATTTTATATATTAATATAATTAAAATATGTTATACTTAAGTAAATAATTTATATTATACAAATATATTTTTATAAAAATAATTATATTTTCCTGACTAGCAATAAAATCTAATAAATAATAAAGAATCCTAATTCAACATTGTTATTTATGACTTTGTTAACAAGTTCTTTTAAGATTGATTTCCAATTGTGAATTGGTATTTTGTATTATTTGGTGTTTCAAATTAGTAGTGTAGATTTATACCTATTTATAAATTTTGTAATGTTAGATGATTATATATTTAATGTTAGATGATTCAAATTTTGTAATTTTGTAATGTTAGATGATTATATATAAGAAATAAAATGCAACATTTTCTTAGTCCTAATTATTAAGAACCATCATACTACTTTATTGCTAAATTTTATTTTTACTCATAATTAACTATGAGGTCTATTAATGACATACACTCTTTTTCCCATAAAAGTGGATGCATTTATTGATTTATCAACAAAATAATGTATATTCGTTGGTTAAAAAATTATCTTTGAAAAATAATCACCTCTTAAACCATTTAATGTCATGGGTAGATTCAAATAAAATTAAAATTTATGACAAATTAACTAATTTAATCACATATATTGATCTTAGTGAATTAGATAATTGTTTCATATATATATATATATATATATATATATATACGATCATAGGTAATATTATGTGTGGATGCTTTTAATAGCATGTTTGAGTTACTTAAGAGTAAATTTTTCATTTACTTGTAGTAAATTTTTAATTAATATAGTTTTATTGATTTATTAATTTTATACATAAGAAAAGTGTGGCTCACGGGTGTAAGTAAGAGTATATAGGTACATAACTGGTATGAGGATGAAGATTAAAGTTACTAAATGCACGATATGGGACTTGATATGAGTTTTTTTTTTAAATGTAGATATATGATCAACGGATACTATACTATAGGATGTTACCTAAATTCAATCCATTGTCATCTCTACTGAATTGATACACTTATTGTCGGCTGTAGCTCACAAATATGTTGTTGATTTAAATATACAATTACAAATATGAAATCAAGATTAATTTAATTTGTGAATAAATATACAATGTATAGATTAATTTGTACTATTATAAAGTTATTGTAAAAATACTAGTATAAAGTTATTTCAACCTTATTAGTGATCTTAAAATTTGAATTATAGATATATAAACTATTAGTGATCTTAAAATTTGAATTTTAGATATGCAACGGTAGTGTAGTGTAGGTGGGTTAAATACTTTTGGAGGAAGATGTTTACCATCAATAATGATCCTATATATCTAACTCCAACAAAAATTGACTCTGGTAGAGAATATTCATGATCTCTAAAAAATGTAAATTTTAAATTATATATCTTTTTGGTGATCATTAATTTTTTAAATTATGAATCTTAACTTACATCGAATTGTTTAAGATATAGAGGGGGGAAAGTAACTTTAAATATAATTTAAAGGCTTAAATATGTTTTTTTTTTGCTTTAGGAAGTTAGTGTTTTTATTTTTATTTTTATCCCTTATGTTGATTTTTTAATTTTAGTCCTCATAAGTTGATGTTTTTCTAATTTTAAGTCTTGAAAGTTTATTGTTCATATGTAGTTTTTGTAAATTTATACCTTTTCAATTTTAGTACACTCAAGATGTAAATTTTTTCCTTTATATTCTTCATATGTTTGCACTTACATGAATCAAAATTGAAAATACACAAACTTACAACTTACAAGGACTAAAAATGAATAAAATATTTTACATGAACTAAAATTGAAAAAGCATAAACTTACAAACACTAAAATGAACAATTTTTTTTACATGAACCAAAATTGAAAAAATAAAAACTTACATGGACCAAAAACATATTTAAATCTAATTTAAATGATATATTGTTTAATGTATAATTTTAAATAAAAAATTAAAACAACTTAACTTTAAGGATTCATTTTGTCATCAAAATTGGATATAATATAATATGATATCTATTTTATTATGTCAAAATAAATTTATTAGTTCACAGATAGAGTGATATTCTATTGTCTATTTGTTACCTTTATTATATAAAACTTGATTAAGTTATGAAAATCAAATTTTGATATATTTGACTCGAGATGAGTAAATGAATCTCTCAAAGCGATTGGAATATAAACAAAAGTTTGAGAAATGGATTGTGTAATCAAAAGGAGTGATTTTGATTGTGAGTGCTAATTTTGACAATCTCATTCATGCATGTGATTGGAAAACATTGAAGAAAGTCTTTTTTGACAAATCAAAGTACCAATTGGTACATTTGTGGAAGTTATAAAAAGACAATTACTAGTATTATACCAATGTATTTAGGAATATCTTTGTACACATGTTAGAATCATATAATTCTATCGTTAGTATTATTAGTTTATAAATAAAACTATTGACGGTCAATTTCGGGGGGTCTAACACAATCACTTGATTCTTCGAAACACCAACACCTATCATCAAAATTGACAAAAGGTTCAATAGATCATTGTATATGCACTGCTACAAAAAACGCCTACGACGACGGTTATTTTGGACATACGACGACGGTTGTCGCAGTGTCATTGATATGGGTGTCGTTGATAGTGGGGGGCTTTCGACGACGGTTCCAAATAACCGTCGTCGTTGGTAATTTATTCTGATTTTTGATTTTTTTTTTTAAAATTTAAACACAAACGAAGACGGTTATTTAAAAAAACCGTCATCGTTGGTCTACATACGAAGACGGGTTTTTCTAAATAACCGTCTTCGTTTGTAATTTATTTTGCTTTTTTTTTTTAAATTTAAACACAAACAAAGAAGGTTATTTAAAAAAACCGTCATCGTTGGTATACATACGAAGACGGGTTTTTCTAAATAACCGTCTTCGTTTGTAATTTATTTTGATTTTTTTTTAAATTTAAACACAAACGAAGACGGTTATTTAAAAAAATCGTCATCTTTAGTTTACATATGAAGACGGGTTTTTTTAAATAACCGTCTTTGATTGTATTTTAATTTATTTATTTTTTTAAAATTTAAACACACAAATGAAGACGGTTATTTAAAAAAACTGTCATCTTTAGTCTACATACGAAGACAGGTTTTTCTAAATAACCGTCTTCGTTTGTATTTTGTTTTGATTTTTTAATATTTGTATAATAAATCATTATAAATAATTACATAATGATTCGGACCTTGGAATTCTAATTCTTCCATAATAGAAACTTTTTATTCTATGATTTTTAATCAATCAAATAAATCATAATTTTATATCTTATGTTGATTTTATATAATATGATAATTAATAATCTAAGATTTTTTTATAAGGAGGGATATATATATATATATATATATATATATATATATATATATAATATTAGAGTATCAAAACTTTTTTATTTATCAACCACTCCAAATCAGTGGATATGTTGCATTTGAGTGTCTCTAGATAGAAGAAAGCCTTTGTCTTGAAAATAAATTGGAAAATTATGTGCATAAGTGGAAAAAAAGATATATATCCCTTTGTAAATTTTTTTCTTCCATTTGCTAAAAGATATATATCCCTAAAGTCAAAGATAACGCCTAAAAATGGAAGGATTAATCAATCTCCATATCTTCTAGTCAATAAGTGGAAAAAAAATAAGAGTGGGGGAGCAATGTTCTCACCTCTTTCGTCTATTCTAAGTTTGTTGTCTTTTTTCTAACTGCTTTTTCTGCCTCTTGTAGTTGAGTTTGAATGCACATCTATTTAAAAATAACCACGAAAAAAATTAAGCAAAAATTTGATTTTGCTACAACCTTCAATGAGAAAAAAGTAACACAGCCCATAATGGCATAAATACTAACATCAAGTACGGAAGAAAACAATGGCTTAATTAATAAAAAAAACCAGCATTGGCACATACTGGCTCACATGTTACCAATTTAACTAGGGCTTGTTTGTTTTCTGTAGCTTCAAAGTAACAAAAGTTCACCTGTAAAATGAAGCAAATAGTATAAAGGAGTGGATACACCTAATGAGATATTCCCCAAATTATCTCAAACATACAAAGCTGCTGATAGACTGATCAACAATGAATATTGTTGGCAGAGAAAGAAAAGATAAGCATATGCTGAAAAACGCATGTCTCAAGTACACCAACATATTCAACATTTATATTTACATAATGTATATAATAATAAAGCAACCAATAATAAAAGGTGTATTTGAGAGTGTGTGATAAGAATTTTTCTTCTTAATTGTTATATTAATATGATACCCTGAACTAAGACACTTGTACTAAAATTAGTCATAATGATACACATTTCTAGTACATAGCACAGTGAATTCCTTTATTTTCTTATTACAAGTTGGTTTATGACATGTACATTTGACAGTATTATATCTTAAAATTGAAGTTTCCACTTTCCACTACAAATGTCAAGTAAACAGGCAAAAAATAAAAGTTAAATGTAAAATTAGAAAATCAATCAAGTAAATTGATGAGTAGTGCAAATTATATTGATACTGGTGAAATCCAATTGTCCTGCAGCTTCAACAAGCTCATGATATAGTTATAATTGGATTTGTCATATGTATCTGTGATAATTTAGAAGAAAGCGCATTAAAAAAAAAGCCAATGATCAGCTCAATTATGTGTTTTCTACTATAAAAATAGGTCCTACAGAATTGAAATTTCAATGCTACTGAGACAAAGCACCAGGCAGAAGAAACTGACGGGAAAAAGCAATAAAATGTGCATGCATCAGTTTACATGAACTTTTCATATGGAGAACAGTAATAACTGAGCCTTTACCTCTCCAGTAAATTGCATAGTTGTGAATTTATTGTCGATTCCAGATGTACCTTCAAATACCTGGTCAATAGTTAAAAAAGGTGAATCAACTTTAATCCATTGATAATGGTACTAGCAAAATAGCTAAACCAAACAGTGACAAAATTATTTGCTATTGAAGTTAACTTGTATCCTAACCTGGCTATGCCGGGTCTTTTTTTTTTAAATATGGAAAAATTAACAATGATATAAAATGATACTAAATTTTCAAAGTCCATATGGAAGTAACACCGAATGGGACAATTGGTTCAATTCCTGCACCAAGTGATATTGTTTAGCCTGTTCCCTACATGTATAGAACCAATGATTAGGAACACAAAATCATAAGGATGGGGGAAGTTAAAGGAAAACAATATCAATCATAGAGAAATATTTGACCCAAAAAAACAAAAAATATCAAATAACAAAACTGCTCCATGAGGTGAAACTTATCACTTTTGTGGCTTCCACAGATTCAGTAAGTAAAGGGGCAACTCCAGTGCACTTCAAGGAATAATCCACACCCATCCCACCACTCATTTCCTTAACCAATTCTGAAACAAATTTAGCTGAATCATCAGCCTTTATAAAGTCAATCATTCCAAAAGCTCTCCCTTTTCTCTCTTTATCTCAATTTTGTCAATGCCAATTATCTTAGTTGCTCCCAGTATTTTGGCTCCACTTATAGCCTGCAACAAAAGACACAAGGTGGATCTCATTTACAATCAAAATTCAAGCTTCAAACTTTAGAAGAAAAACAAAAAAGTGACAGTCCAACACAAACATACAAGATTCATTTTATACATACCCCAAATCCAACAGCTCCAAGACTTGTTAGTTATTTCATAATTTTAAATACCTACATATATATTTCGGAAGCATATTCAAATATCAGTTATTTTTAAGACAAAAAAATGAAAATCAGCTAATGCATTAAGATGTTTTTTGCCTCACATAGTTATCAGTGATTTGCCTTAGCCGTGACAGAGCAAAATTAGTTATCAGCTAATACTAGACTAATAAATGCATTAAGATGTTTTTAAAACAAATAAACCAATGATAAAACCTTATTCTAAGGTGCCTGCTCGTTATTCATTGTGATTTTGTTAAGGAATCACATCCTCCTCTAGCCTTCAAAAGCCGGTTGTAACTTCAAAGAATTAGACAAATCAAATAACCATACAAAAAAGTTCCAACAAGTAAAACAACAATTAATAAGTGCTTACATTTACAATAAAGCTTATGAAGGGATTTGAAGCCGGTTTCTGGGATGAATAAGCCTCAACTAGCATAGCAAAAGCTGTTAACCGCTCAGTGGTGCGGAGCACCTTATTGTCCTGCCCACAAAAAGATTCCAATTAGATAACATTCAACACTATTTCTAGGACCAAAAGGAGTGTGATTCTATATGTACTTCTATAGCTACAGTGGCCAAACAAATCCCAGTAAAGACTGCTTGATTTGTGGCTTAATACCCAAGTAGTAAATATTACAAGTATTTTAATGTATCAGACCACCAGATCCAGTGGCTCAGAAATTAGAGATAGACTCAGCCAAATAATAAGCTTGAAATAAAGTCACAAACCAGTGCAAAATATATGAAGAAGAAGTAGCTGATCCAATTCCGAACAAACATCCACACCTTATTTTGCAAACACCATCCAGAAAGGAAAAAAAAAATGCGGAGCCGTGTCAACTGAAGTCACAAACCAGTGCAAAATATATAAAGTCACAAACCAATGCAAGCGACAATCCGAGTTCGCGGAGCCAGCAGGGAGTGAAGTCGCAGCAGAACCGAGTGCGGCCCGTGCGCGACGGCGTCGAGTTGGCCAAGTCGCAGCGGAACCAAGTCGGACTCGGAGTCGTCGTCGTCCTGGCGGCGGTGGGGGAAGGAGCTGGAGGCGCGGCTGAAGGGGATATCGAGCGGGAAAGGGACGCCGAGCTCGAGCGGGAGGAGGGTGGTGGTGCTGCTCGAGGACGAGGAGGAGCCGAAGGAGTGGGTAGCGCAGTTTACAACCAAAATGAGCCTAGGGCATGGTCATTTTTCTTATTTTAATTTTAAATGCACTGTTACAAACAACGACGGTTATAAGAATAACTGTCTTCGTTAATTTGTACCAAAATCACAAAAATGCCACTGGTTATAAACGCGCTCTTAGCAATGACGGTTCCTTTAATACCCGTCGTCGTTTTTAACCTGATATTTACGACAATGCCACCGCGTAGCATACTAAGATGGTTTCCATATAAGCGTCGTCGTATGTGCGTCGTGAAAGGCTTAATTTGTAGTAGTGATGTATTCAATTCTCATCTTTTATGAATTTATGTTTGCTTATTTTACTGCACATTTCTAAACTATTTCTTCTCAAAACTTGACTTTTTTCAATCCTTATTTCTTATTATCATCAAAATTATTTAAAAATAATCATTAAATAGAAAACATTTTAACAAAGTTTACTTATCATCTTATAAATTATTATATTGTTGTGATAAAAATAGATATCTTTATTGAAATCATAATTATTGTATGCATTAAATATCAAACAATTCTTTAATAAGTTGAAAACTATAAACTTATTTGTTTTAAAAAAAAAAAACAGCTCATAATCAAAAAATGAATTCTATGCTCACTTTTAAGCTTTATTTGTTAATAGAATCATTTAATGATAATTTCTTTACTATTGAAAATATTTTCCTTTTCACGAATAAATATAATTTTCATGATTAACACTATCTTATTCTATTAATCTAGTATAATATTTTTCTAATATAAGAAGATTAATTAAGAAACAACATGATATGATAGTCTTTCTATATTATAATATTAATATAAAATGATATGTAATAAATTGTTCAATATTTGATTATATATAATGTATATTAAATATATAATACACACTCACAAACACCCATATATGTATTAAATAACAATAAATTAATTAATTAATACAATATATGTAGTAATATATATATATATATATATATATATATATATATATATATATAAAGATTTGTATTTAACATATTATGTTTTATACTTTTATAAAACTTTGACATACAAATTTTTTAAAAATATATTATTAATTAAATTTTTTAATTTAAATAAATAGTATTAAAATATTTTAGAATTTGTAAGAATAATTTTATAGATTATGAAATTTATAACTATTATATTATAATGTACATATATATATATATATATATATATATATATATATATATCAATTATTTAAGATATTTTATAACATTTTTGACATTCATTCCGTCACCTTTACAATTTATTATAAAATCTTGGAGGTTAATTTTGTCTCTAAAATTTAGAAAATAAAATAATGTATTAATTAAAATTCAAAAAGGAATATCAAAGATAATTTTTATACAGTTTTATAATTTAAAAGAAATAGTGTATAAAAAGTTAAAAATATGTAATTAATTTTAAAAAATAATATGCAATTTTGATAAATGGGTAATATGGCCACACACATATTATCATATCTTGATATTAAATATTTGATAAATCTCAAACACATGATATGATAATATATATACTTTCTTAAGAGATTATTTGGTTCACATTAATTAAGTATTGGATATTATAAGGGTTTATCGTACTCTTTTATTTATCCTACTTTTATTAACTTTTTTGTTTCATCCTGTTTTTAATATATTTTGACCATCAAATGAACCCTAAGTAACAAACAAAATTATAAGTTATATTTGAGTGCATGAAACCTCCTATTAATAAGAATGAAATTAAGATCAAATATTAACTAAATAGAGTGCATGTACCTTGAATGAACCGATAGACTAATAAATAATTAAATAGGATAAGTTCAATAGTATCTATTATTATTATTTTTCTCATTTAATAATTTAAATTAGCGTAATTTTTCAATATTTTATATGTATAAGAATTGAGTGATTCCCTATCTTAACGATGCAAAATCACACCGATTCAATCATGTATCATAAACTTATTCATCAAATGATACGGATCACATTGAATCATAGTATTGGAATCAAGAATCATCAAATTCTAATATATATGTTTACATCATACTATGCTTTTATAGTACTCAAAACAGTACTCGAATATATATCATTGGTAAAATAAATTCAGAGCACAACATGGAGGAATGGGCTTATGATACTAGTAAGGGATATGGGTGGTGCCACCCATGTGCTTTCCTCCATTGATGACTGTCATGTTTAGGTGAGTGGCATGCATAGCTTTTATGATAAACCTTGGAAGTTCTTAGCGTAAGTGAGACAAAAAGTACAGTAGTGCGGGGCATATTGTATGCTGTAATTAATGTTTATGGATTCAAGTTCTAATAGTAATTAACTCTTTGTTCTATGACATCATGGAAGGAACACTGAAGAAACGGTGCTATATAGTGTATAAATAGATGGTGTGTTTTTCTGCTCTCAAAGATTCGGATATCCCACTTGCAATTCTGTGAGTAGCATTCATATGGGGCCATCGAGTTAATAGAATTTTTGCAGATGTAAATGGATAATGCATAGGAACTATCTATCATGGGTTGTCTTCCTTTTCAGGACTTGTTATTTATTTGGTTTGAAATGTGTGGACCAACCGATTGGGGACAAATTATTTACTCACAATTCTGTGTGACTGATACAATAAAGTGGATTTGAAAAAAAGCAAGAGTGTCGTGTCTAGTTCAGTTGGTCTGTGCATATAAATAATTCTTGTTAATCTCTTGGTACCAAAGTTCAACGTCTCCTTTTGAATAATAAAAAAAAGTGTATTTGAAAAATGGTTCTTTGGTTATCTCTAACATAAACCAACGTTGAACTCAATAACATGGATTATATTTCGATAAAAGTTGGCAACATACTTCTGAAAATTTCATTGCACATTCCTAAGGTTTAGGACGCAAACAAGAAAAGAAAAAAATTGTTACTTTGAAAGTAAAATTATTTTAAAATTTATCAAATATATATAATATACACACACAGACAAGCCTTCTTAGTTGTTTCTACGTTTCTTCTCTTGAATAGTGTGAACATCAGTTTTGAATGTTCAAAATGGTAATAGAAGCAAAATATATAATACCCTTTCATTCACTAGCTACTCTTTTTTATACTTTTGAAATCAACTCGATCACTGAATAATTAGGTTCTTCCTTCTTTTACGCAATATTGATATAGAATAAAATTTAGCTTTTAAGGTAATTTGAAAATTAAAGTCTACGGGATTATGTATATATTTTATCATCACTTGGGAGCCAAAGTCACCTCATCAATTAAGCAACTTCTTCATATCCTTGTGGCCCAAACTGTGGAGTCTTTTGTGTGATTTGTGTGCCCCAGCTACACACTATACGCAGCCATAGGAGATCTACCAGGATCTTATCCCAAAAGGGTACTCCTTCTATTTTAGTTTATGTAAACTAATAAAGTTAACATCTTTAATGGTAGATCTTAAATTGAGATCTTAAATTACTTTTTGATAGTTCTTATAGAATCACATAAGATTGAAGATCTTTCTAATTTTTCTTTAGTGGTAGATCTTATTTTGAGATATTAGGGAGAGAAAAAGAGATAAAAAATTTATTCTTTTTTGAACTATATGCAGATCTTATCTTGAGGGTTCTTTTACAAGAACTCATTCTCCATGTTAGAGATCTCTTCACCTCCTTTATTGGGAGATCTAGTGAAGATCAATTCTTAACCTCAAGATCTTTACTCAAGATCTAACACTAAAGATAAGTGTTAGTTAATTTGATTCATTAGAGTTGTTGACAACTATAATGATTATGTTTTGGTATTATATAAAGCCTATCAATGTACTACGTAGTGTGTAGTGCATGCTTGAACATAATAAATTCAAGGAAAAATTAGACTCTATATTTGTAAAATTTTTAGTTTTAGTCTTTATATTTATTATTGAACATTTCTGTCTTTGAACTTTTAAAGATAAGAAAGAGGTTTTAATCCTTTAGGAGAAACACCACATAGGAGATGGTGCTAACAATGTTTATCTTGAGGAATTAAAAAAACACTTATTTTTAAAAGTTCAAAAAGCAAAATATTCAATAATAAAGTACAAGGACTAAAATTAAGAATTTAAAACGTAAAAGTACTAAAAATATATTTTTTCCTAAATTCACTTATTATATATAATCAGTACGTAAAAGTTTAAATATATCTTCAACCTTTATAATATATTTTTTCCTAAATTCACTTATTATATATAATCAGTACGTAAAAGTTTTGTTTAATTCACTTATTTTTTCCTAAATTCACTTATTATATATAATCAGTACGTAGAATTTGAGTTTTGATCTTTAATTTTTAAAATAGCTAGATAAAAAATTTAAATATAAAGAGACTAAATTTAATTTATAAAATTTTAAAAATTATACATCTGCAAAAGTTTTGAATCTGCATACATCGAAAAAATATATATTTTGCACTTGCAAGAATTATGTGGAAAGAAAGAGGAAAGATACACGGACACTTCTCTTTCATAAAAGTGTACCCTTACTTTGGAAAATTAATGGGAAAAACATGTTCTCAACGATCAATATTGCAACAATAAAGATAATTCACAATGCTTTTTCCCCCAATGATGGTAGAGGTGTTGGAAAAATAGACGTCCGTAACCAATAAATTATTAATGCAAGTGAAATTAAATTTAAACTTTTTAAATAAAAAAATGTAATTAAAATAAAAGATTCACTAAAACTGATTATCCGACGTAGAGTATTAAAGAAATCAATAAAAATTTTACAAAAATAATAATACACATATACGAGGAGCAGTGACATTTGCAAGTTTTGTTGGAATAAGAATTTATTTTTTCTCGACAATGTCATTATCATTGAGGAAAATAGGTTTTGTTCTTTCGTGAACACAACAATGTTTGGCTAAATTGTCAATGGATTAATGTTGGATTAATAATTCTCTCTAAGGTCTTATGAGAAATATTCCTCTGAGATTGTTTGATCACTATGCACAGATACAGCGATTGGGGGTGAGGTGTGTGCACAGTGTTAATGGAAAAGTGGGGTTCAGAGAATGCATACCTTTTTCTATGAATGAATCACTATTTATAAGGGGGTTACCTCTTGGTTAACCGATACCTTCTTCCGATTTACTTGGCTGAAATCTCTACTCGCTGAGACCATGATACTTGTTTGTTGTGATCTCCTTCACCGGTTGTTACGTATATTGTTAAGATCTCTAAGATGTTTGACCTTAATAGGACACTTTACTAGGCCCAAATAGTGGGTCCGTAACAGTTGCCCCCCAACACGGCTGTCTAAGCTTTTGGACAGCCGGGATGTATTAGTTTCATTACTCCCCTCTTTCAGTTCTTATGAGTTCTACGTCACACAATTTTTATTCCTGCAATAATCATTCATCCGGGTTTGATCTAGTTCAACGACATGTTCTTCTTCAAATCCGGATGATTGATATTCCATTTGTATCCCGAAGGACCGAATCGCATCTTTATCGGCTTGTGACTGTCCATATCCCATTATTGGATAAATTTCATTATTCCGGTCTCGGCCCTTGTATGTGCTGAGACAGTATTCAGGCTTTGCACATACCCGGAATCCTATATTGCCACACGCATTTGGATAGTCACAAATCCACATTCCTTATTGAACATAGATAATATATATTAAAGTTGCTTGAAATTGCTTTTAGCGTCTTATCATGTCATTGCTGCAAAACACATGCGCATTAAACTGTTCACACGCATTTAATGCTATGTCGTTTCAGACTGCGCGCTAATTATGAAATTTTGAACTGAATAGTCCATTTTGCCCCCAGACATGACGCTTCGCCCCCATATGACGGTTACGCTTATTCATCGTGTTTATATAGACTTCCTTCCACCTTTCCCTATCCTCTCTGGTTCTTCGTTACTTTCTCTTCCTAAACCTCCTTTACGTTCTTTAAACCCCTACATCTGCTTGTTTCGTCTCCTCCCTTTCAAGAAACCTTCTCAAACTCAGGTATCCTTTATTACCACCGAACTTCTTGCTTTTGTTTTATTTCGATTGTATTTTGTTGATTCGTTTTAGTTGATCTGCCATCTTTGTTCGCCTTCTAAATCATTTTTTAGGTTTTTGCTTCTTTACAGCAAATCACTCCATTATTTAGCCATTTTCCTTCTCTTGCTACACATACTCTGATTCGTCAACTCTTACAGAACTCCTTGTCTTCCTCATTAGTCATGAACATTCCTCCCGAAGAAGAAACACGATTATGCCAAACCATTCCCCCTAAGGTTGGATATTGGTTATTCGGTTTACCTCTTTCTGAAGAAAAAAGGGAAAAAGCTTTGTTGCGTCCATATACTAGTAGGACTAGCACCAAGAAGAAAAATAAAATCCCCCAAAACCAAATTCGTTCTTCATCAAATACAACCCCTTTAAACATCGTTGTGGCTGAGCCTGTCGTTGTTCCTGTACCTTTTTCTGGGTGTTCTGCACTTCAAGACCCTAATCCTTTGTTATCTCGCAATGATGTCAGCCTTCCCTCAAATCCTATGTTAGAAACTCGATTGTGTTCATGAAAGTGCCCATCTTGTAAAATCTGGCTGTGACTCGATGGCTGATTCTATTCTTGGATCGTGCCATCATAACCCGGTTCTTGTTCCTCTCCCGGTTGTCGCCAAATCAAATAACCAAGACCCTTTCCTTGGTAAGTCCAGAATGTTGATGAATCCCATGGTATCATCATAACCTTGAATGATTCCCCTAACTCTACACACCCCGCTTACCACAAGTATCTTGCTTTAGGTATGTCACTCTCACTGATTTTTATTTATTTGACGTAGGTGTGTATGGATCCATCTTCAGAACAAGTTGCCGAGTCCCGGTCTACTGAGTCAGATCCCGATTCACTTTCCTCTTCTACAACCTCTAAATTCCTGTGGATAACTCATGAGGTTCTGCGAACGTTATCCGAACTTACTTCAGAGAACGTTGCTGCCCTTCCCGTTGGGAAACAAGAAAACTTTGTTGTGCACCCCCCCCAGATAAGAATGAGCCTATTTGTTCTTTGAGGGAAGGGAATTCCCCTTCTTTTTTCTTTTTCTACAAAGATGTAATAACTCGGATAGGAGTACAATTTCCCTTATCCGAGTTTCAAATGAACATTTTAAACCATCTTTATTTAGCCCCTTCACAGCTTCATCCGAATAGTTGGGGCTTCATTCAAACCTTCGAACATTTTTGTGAATATCTAGATATCCCCGGTACAGTTCCTCTTTTCTTTTATTATTTTAGTGTCCATACTGCTAGGACGGGTAAGGAACCCTGTTGCAAACTCGGCAAGTGTATCGTTCGTTTCAAGTAATAAAGTAAGTAAGTAGAGTATCGTCTCCATAGGGATTGAATGCAATCTTATGTCAACTTAATGTCTTAGAAATTGGAAGACAAATAATGATTTGAAAGAGTTTGTTGAGTTGTTTTAAATAGCGTAAATGAAGTGACAGAAATTTAACAAGAATGTAAGCGAATATTAATTGGATTTTACTGCAGTAATGAGAGGTGATTGTAGTTAAGCGCAATCCCCTATGATTCCTTCCTTCTATGCTTTGATTGATTATTAACTTGAGTTACTTCTAATTACTCAGCTGATGTATTTTCCTATTAGTAGCTAAATCCTAATCCCTTAGTAATTTAACCCTTTGGTGAAATTAAAAAACCCTAATCCCTTAGTGATTCCTTCTTAAACCAAGCATTAAGCAACACATCCTGAATTTGCTGCAACTACACATCCCTATCCCTAGGCAATGTATAAATTGTTGCTTTATTCAATTCAGAAACTAGAATCCCCATATCCCTATTGTGAATCCTAACCCTAAACCTCTTAATAGAATGGCCAGTCCCAATTAAGAATAAGCAATGAAGAACAGAATAAAACAAAGCAATTATGATGACTCTTATTAAAACCAATCAAGACATAAAGGAATTCTCATAGGTTCATGGCTCAACCACAATACAGAATTTAGCCAAGCATAATTAGAATTGATATTACTCCCTTGACTAACATACTTCTAGAGAGAAATTACCAAAGGAAAGAAAAGGTTACACAGAGTGTTGTTCTGCAAATCCTCAATGCTTCCAATCTTCTCCCAAGGTTCTTCAATGGCTTCTCCTTAGAAATTCTGCCCAATGCCCAGTGAAAGCTGTTTCTTTATGACCCAGAGGCTTCCTTTTATGCCCCAAAACGTCCTAGGTCTAATTCCAGTAGTGAGGAACTATTTTTCCCACTGAATCAATTTCAATCTTTTAAATTAGGAAACAGCAAGCTCGTCACGCGATTCGCGTGAAGTCCCACGCGATCCGCGTGGGTTGTTAGAGTTAAATGAGCTGCTCTAGACTTATGGAACTGATAGCGTGGACGCCCACGCTGATCGTGTGGGTCATTCGAATTGAATGCTTGAGTTTTTATAGCATGGCGCGATTCGCGTGGATGGCCACGCTACCAGCGTGGTTTGTTCGAACTGAGAGTCTGTGTTTCAGCATCTGACGCTGATCGCGTGGTGGTTGGCGCTACTCACGTGGGCTCTTCGAACTGAATTTGTTGATCTTGACACTTCCACGCTGATCACGTGGGATCCCACGCTGATCGCGTGACTTGTTCGAGAGCACTGGCTTGCTCTTTTTGCTTCTTTTCCTCTCTTGTTGGTTCCTAAATGACAAAATAACTAAGAATTTAAATTAATATGCAATTGAATAATAATATATCAAATCCTATTCTAATTTACTATTTCTTAAATAATTTATTAATCAATTAATCCTAAAAACTACTATATGCTGGAAGCATATCAAATAATTCTCAGATTTATATACTGCTGTCCTCACCAATAAACAGAGTTTCTATTTGGAAAGCAAGTTTCAACAATCAGGCATAAATTCACAATTAACACTCTTAGAATCACAATGCTAAGTATAATCAATTTCCAATCAAAGTTTCAATAACACTTTCAATTCCATCAACTGCAAGAGTTTCACTTGAGTCTTCCTTACCAAGATGTGTGTATTTCACTCCTCACTCAAGTGTATAAGGTTTATTATACTCACTCAATCCAACACAGTGATAGCACTACCATAAGCATGATCATATTCTCGAGTTCCTGAAAATAAGAAACATGAATGCATGCACAACTGATCAAAAGGTCTTTATAAGGTTGTAACTTGGCCTGGCTTAAGGGTAGGAATATTTTGGATAGTGAGTAAAATTGAGATTGGATTTTTGTTAGAATTAGCCAATTCCACTTAGCAGTACACTATTCTTTATTCTTTGATTTTTCCTCTACAGAACACTTGTGATGAAGAGGTGAGGTAGTAGAGAATTATATTTAGATCCACCAGCTGGTATTTCAGACTTGTTACTTCCCTACTGGATTCTTCACTAGATTTGGTTTTTGCCAGATCTGTTCTGTTGGCATTTTCACTTTTATACCAGAATTGTCTTCTTGGGTAACTTTGTCTTTCCTCTTACCTTTCCTTCCTTTCCTGTTTCCCCTTATTCCATGGTCTTGATTCTAATTTTTTTTTTCCAATCTCAAGTAGGGTGGTCAAGGATTATGTTTCAAATTTCAGGTGTATGAATAAAAAGGTTTAGGCTCAAAAGAGGTGACAATGGAAAATTGAGGGTTAGTCAATTTGGCCCTGGCTAAAAAGAATAAACTGCCTTGATCATATCAGAATATACATGCATCCAGAGAAACAAATCAAGTTCTAGAGTACTTACCAAGGTAAGGCCTCTCTGAAAGAATTTTGTACTGTATGGCTCAATCCTCACTAGTTATGGACTCAAGTTAGCCTCTGTCAACTTCATATCAAGCGTCATTTCAACTTCAACATGAATATTAATATACAAATAATCGTAATTCAATCATGCTTCATGTAAGCCATGCCATATTTCATCTCACTCAAGCTTTCTAACAGAATTCTAATTCATCACTGACTTCACAATTTGGCTTCTGAGATATATAAAATAAGCTTCTAACACGTTATTCAAAAATTTAAATCCTTATAAATTTTAACAAAATATATAAATTTTCTGTTAGACGTCTTTTGTCTCTTGAATGTGATTCGTCAAATAAATACTGCGTATGCGCCCATTCCAAAATTTAGAAAATTGTTGTCCCCAGCAACAACTAACAAGGATCGTGTGCTCAGTCACGTAATTATTATTTGAAGAATCGCAACTAAAATGAAATATTGATTCAAACAGAAGACAGTCTCATCAATTTATTCATGCATCAAATATCACAAATGTATCAAGTATATAAATATGTACTGTAGTAATGTAAATGGAAAATGAAAACAAAATTAGAAAATAAACACAGTAAATCAAAAATAGTCCTGTGAATCACTCCTCGCCCTCTGTCGTAACGTCCTCAGCAGCCTGAGATGGACCAGGGTGGTCCACTGCTGGCTCTGCAGGGCTGGATGGGCCGGGAGGAGTCTGAGCTGGTGGTGGTGGTGGTGGTCTGGAATCCACAGGTGGCTAGAAAGCTGGCGGTGTGGGAGTGAAGTGGTACTGGTAAGAAGAGAAGTCAATGCTCCGCTCTCTGCATAGATCCTCCATCAGCCTGACCTGATACTCCAGCAGGCGAGTCTGATGCTCCATCATAGCCCTCATCGAAGGCTGATGCTGGAAGTCATCCTCTGGAAGAAATAGAGGCTGTGTGGACTGCTGAGACATCGGAGACTATGGTGGATCCTGCTGGGCAGGTGCATCTGGGACTGGGGCTGGAGGAGACTGAGGTAACGGTGCTCCACGAGGACTGCGGGCTGCTAGTTCCTCGGGAGAGAGCTTCGAAGCTCGAATCAGCTGCTCCTCTACCGCGCTCTCCATCGCGTCTGTGTATGACTTGTGAGTCATGACGGAGGCGGTCCGCAGGTCCATAGGCTCGTCGTCTGGGATCTGAACCCCAACACAATGGTAGAGATGAAGAATGAGGGAGGGATGAGCGAGCCAAGACTTACTGCTGGCGTCCTGAATAATATGGAGAATCCTTTTAGAAAGGACATAGGAGATGTTAAGATTCTCCTCTCCACGTAATACATATAAAAGCATCGCTCACTCTAGATTCACATCAGTCATATTCGTAGAAGGGATGACTGTGTGGTTAATGAACTGGTGCCAGAAAGCTGCGTCTCCGATGAGATCATGCTTCCTCAGCTTTTCTGGCACATAGTCGAGGCCCGACTTGGTCTTCCAAGCCGTGTATTGCCCTGTGATCCCATATCGGATCTGGTCAGCCTGCTGGGGCATCTCGTCCCTGTAGAGCTTCGTGATGACGTCCGGCTGCATGCTGAGGAAGGTGTGGCCGAACTCGCATCGAGCGAAGGGGGAGTAAGCGGTGTCCAGGAACCTCTCTATAGTCTCATCGTCAAATGGAACCTGGACACCCCTCACCCAGCTGACATGCCTCTCTGCCATTGTCGCTGGGTCGACGTTGGCCAGAAACTCCTTCAATATAGAACTGGAGCTTGGCTCTGCAAAACTAACTAGGCACTCCCATCGCCGTCTGGTAATGACCTCTCTAACCGGAGAGTCTTCTGGAAGTGATTCCCACATAATCCGCTTCTCCGGAATAACTTTCTTGGGTAAATACCAAGAGTCAAACCGCTCCTGGCACTCGGCGGAGTGGAAGCGAGCCTCGTCGAATGGAGTAACCTGAGCCATCTTGTTACTAGAAGACTCAGGTGCCTTCCGCTTCCTCTTTGCTATCTGTTTGCCCTGAAAATCAGAAAATATCCAAATCAATTCATACTGTCGAGACTGAATGCAATTCCCAGCTTTAATGTCAAAACCTATCTATTTCCATCTCTGCATTGCATTCAGACTAAAACAATCACTAATGTATCAGAGCATTTCACATTTCAAACAAGAATTTAATCACAAACATAAACAGTTCAGAGATTCAAGACCTAACCCACGAATTTAATTCAACTCATATTGATGAAAGAACGCACTGCCTATCATGAATAAGCATCATACAATGATGTCTCAACTAATATGGCAATTGAAAGTACTGACCACAACATGTATGATTAATCTAATATCACTCAAGCTGCAAGTGCAATCTCAGATAAATTAGGATATACTGGTTAACAGGCTCAATTTCAAACAACATTGTAATGCAAAGCATTATGTCTAAGTAGAACTCAGACCTTTACTAATTGACAGCTCATACCTTGGCAAATCAAATCAACATGCATAATACTTAGATGCCAACTCAACTGAATTTCCAGATTGAATTTTAAATTCCTCATGTTAGCTGAACATACTAAGGTAAACCATGATGCATAAAAATAACTTAGCACCTATTCCAACAGTCATGATCAATTGCACTTACGCACAAGTGATTCTAATGCAAAGATTCATAACCAAATTCACTTAAGTGCTACAAATATTAATTTCATGTCCAACAAATCTAAATTAAGTGAATTATCAAAGGTAACCCAAGAAGCAGTAGCATCAAATTTAACAATAGCAGGCACATAGATTTAATCAAGCTATTCCAATACCTACTCCATCATCATGCATTCTAGTTCACTAATGAATTGAAAAATAAGTATACCAGACTTTAACAATCGCAACACAAGCATATATGGTTATGGACACAATATTCAAACTTGCATTGGTAGCCTAAGTCAATATTTAATTAGGCACAGGAAGCTCACACATATCAAAAATTCCCAGATTTAAATGCAGGGCACTCAATACAATTAAGCTAACCCAGTATCCCAATTTCAAATCATTCGGCTGCATGAAAACAAAGAACTGAAGATTTCTAGATTACCAATTCATTGCAATTAAAGTAATGTTCATCAGCATTCACACTGCACGGTCATGGTTACAAATCCTTCAATTCAATGTCTAGCATAAAATAAGTTCACTTAGATTCAAGATAACCAATGGATTACAAGCATTTCAGGATTCAGAAAGAACCAGACAATATCAATGTGTATGTGGAATTCCAGACTTATATTGCACATCATGTCCTATTCCTAGTCAATATGGTCATCAACACCTAATTATGGTCCACATTTCAGTTCAATGGTTATTGTGAACTACATTATTAACTCTAAGTTAAATCTAATGAACTAAGCATCACATAGAACTAAGCATTGCTATGAACAACATACCACACCCTAATTCAAACACATAAAATAATAAGATAACTATTAACTCAAGCATGGTATAGAATTAAAGTTCAGAAATCAACATCAAAAAGGGATTATGCAGGCTGGCGCGACTCGCGCCATGTCTCGCGCTAATCGCGTGGGGTCACGATTCTGCCATTGATGCTCTGCACTCAAGTGTCCAAACCTCAAACCCTTATGCCTTCTATGTGCAATGTACATTCATAGGTTGGGAATACTAACCTTATCGCCTGCCATTGGTGTGCTGAGATGGAAGAAAAATGCAATGCTCCAAGAAGTTGAATGTTTTCCAAGAATGGGAGATTAAAGATGCTGGTTTGTAGGGTTCTACAACCCAGAATGGGGATTTTATGGTTTGATGGGGCTAAGGTCTCAAATGAAATTGGAAGAATTGGAGAAGAAGCAGAAGAATTTTGGGAGAATTTGAGTGAGGCGCGATTTTGGTTCTGAAATCCCTTTTAAAAAACTGAAATGGCACTCTCGCGCGGATCGCGCCACCTCCCACGCTAATCGCGTGGATTAATAAAACAGGGATAATTGGTTCGAACTCGTGGCGCGAGTAGCGCCATGCTTCACGCGATCAGCGTGAAATGATGCAGAAGAGTCATATGGTTTTGGTCAACTGGCGCGATTCGCGCCATGTCTCACGCGATCAGCGTGAGAACTTGAATCAAGACCCTCCAAGTTCGAATAGATGACGCGAGTCGCGTCACTGTTCACGCTATCAGCGTGAGATCATCAATTATGTTACCTGAGTTCGAATAAGTGGCGCGAGTAGCGTGGGATACCACGCTATCAGTGCCATAGATGAAGCAGTGACCTTTGAGTTCGCCCAGCTGACGCGACTAGCGCGAGATTTCATGCTATTAGCGTGAATATTGCAATTGGGGCTGGGTTGATTCGAATAGGTGGCGCGACTAGCGACATAACCCACACGATCAGCGTGAGTTATTCGAATGCTCTTCAATGCTTTTTAGGAGTTTCTTATTAATTTAAAAACTTAAGCTAAACCAAATGGACTAATAACAATCTAAATGAAGGTTAAGTTTGCAAATTAACACTTAAATTTAAAACATTAACATCAACCAAAATACATCAAAAATAAATGAGTATAACTAGGCATCAGTTACTAACTAAATTAAAAACTTGCAGAATTTGAAAATAACAAAATTAAATGCTTGGATTGCCTTCCAAGTAGCGCTTGTTTAACGTCATGAGCTTGACGGACAACTGTTAATCATCCAATGAATTTAGTGGAAAGGTAACTGCATTCCTATCCACTTCCCCTCCAAAATAAAGCTTCAATCTACACCCATTCACTTTGAATGGCCTGTCATTATCTAAGGGAGAAATTTCTACTGTTCCATAGGGATAAACCTTGCACACTAAAAATGGACCAAACCATCGGGATTTCAACTTACCTGGAAACAGTCTCAGGCAAGAATTATAAAGCAAAACCTGTTGTCCTGGTTCAAATTCTTTGGGGCGAATCTTGTTGTCATGCCATTTCTTTGTTTTCTCCTTGTAAATCCTAGCATTCTCATATGCAGCTAACCTGAACTCATCTAACTCATTTAATTGCAACAAATGTTTCTCATTAGATTTAGAGAGTTCAAAATTTAAGAATTTAGTTGCCCACAATGCTTTATGTTCTAACTCAATTGGAAGATGGCAGGACTTACCGTACATAAGTTGAAATGGAGACATACCTATAGGTGTTTTAAATGCAGTCCGGTATGCCCACAATGCTTCATCAAGTTTCTTGGACCAATCTTTCCTGGAATTTCCAACAGTCTTTTCTAAAATTCTTTTGAGATCACGGTTAGAAATTTCTACCTGTCCACTTGTTTGGGGATGATATGGTGTGGCAACTTTGTGCTTGACTCCATACTTGGCAAGTAAGCTTTCAAAGTGTTTATTGCAAAAATGTGTTCCCCCATCACTGATGATAGCTCTCGGTACTCCAAAGCGTGTGAATATATTCTTTCGCAGGAACGAAACCACTACTTTCGCATCATTGGTAGGTAAAGCCACAGCCTCAACCCACTTAGACACATAATCTACTGCAACCAAGATATATTGATTGGAATATGATTTAGGGAAAGGTCCCATGAAATCAATTCCCCATACATCGAACAGTTCCACTTCTTGGATATTATTAAGTGGCATTTCATCCCTTTGAGAAATATTTCCCTTCCTTTGACAGCGATCACATTTTTCCACAAAATCTCTTGCATCTTTGAATAATGTTGGCCAATAATAACCACACTGCAATACTTTTTATGTTGTTCTATTCCCTCCGAAGTGTCCTCCATACTCCGAGGCATGGCAATGCCAAAGGATTTTAGGTGCCTCTGACTCAGTTACACATCTGGGAATTACCCCATCAGTACATTGGAAATAAAGAAAAGGGTTGTCCCATAAATACCTCTTGGAATCATGGAGAAATTTCTTTTTCTGCTGCCAATTTAAATCTTCAGGTATCACACCCACAGCTTTGTAATTGGCCATATCCGCAAACCATGGGCTGACTTGGATTGCCATTACTCCCTCATCAGGAAAAGATTCATTTATTTCTATTTCCGGACTGTCTTGCAACTTCTTGTCTTGAATCCTTGACAAGTGGTCCGCTACCTTGTTTTCCACTCCGACTTTATCTTTAATTTCCAAATCGAATTCCTGAAACAAAAGCATCCAACGCAGCAAGCGTGACTTTGCGTCTTGCTTATTCATTAAAAATTTCAAAGCTGCATGGTCAGTGTAAACAATAACCTTAGAGCCAATCAAGTAAGACCTAAATTTGTCTAAAGCATATACTACAGCTAGTATCTCTTTTTCAGTAGTGGCATAATTGACTTGTGCCTCATTTAAAATCTTACTAGCGTAGTATATTACATGTAACCGCTTTTCTTTCCTCTGTCCTAAAACAGCACCTATTGCATAAGCACTAGCATCACACATAAGTTCAA
This sequence comes from Glycine latifolia, assembly GCA_013407115.1. Taxonomy (NCBI): domain Eukaryota; kingdom Viridiplantae; phylum Streptophyta; class Magnoliopsida; order Fabales; family Fabaceae; genus Glycine; species Glycine latifolia. The sequence continues at coordinate 151,117 of QARZ01000290.1, read as the reverse complement.
ACGGTAACGTCCAATCAGGAGCAATTAAAATAGGTGTTGTGGTAAGTTTCTTTTTCAATATATTAAATGCATCTAGACAAGCTTTATCAAAACAAAAGTCTACTCCCTTTTCGGTCAATTGGCTGTGAGGTTTTGCAATCTTGGAGAAGTCTTGAATAAACCTCTTATAAAACCCTGCATGTCCTAGAAAACTTCTCACACCATTAACATTAATAGGAGGAGGTAATTTATCAATTACTAATAGCTTAGCTCTATCAACCTCTATCCCCATTTCAAAAATTTTATGTCCTAAGACAATTCCTTCTCTCACCATGAAATGACATTTTTCCCAATTTAAAACTAAATTTGTTTCTTGACATCTTTTTAAAACCTTAGCTAAGTTAGCTAAACATGAATTAAAGCAAGAGCCAAAAACAGAAAAGTCATCCATAATGATTTCTAAGCCTTTTTCAACCATGTCAAAAAAATAGAAAGCATGCACATTTGAAATGTTGCAGGCGCATTGCATAGGCCGAAAGGCATTCTTCCATATGCAAACACTCCAAAGGGACAAGTGAAGGCGGTCTTTTCTTGATCCTCTGGTGCTACAAGAATTTGATTATACCCAGAATATCCATCTAAGAAACAGTAATAATCATGCCCAGCTAACCTTTCTAACATTTGGTCCATAAAAGGAAGTGGAAAATGGTCTTTGCGGGTTGCATCATTTAATCTTCTATAATCTACACACATTCTCCAACCTGTGATTGTTCTTGTGGGGATCAAGTCATTGTTATCATTTTGAATGACTGTCATCCCACCTTTCTTGGGAACGGTTTGGACTGGGCTTACCCATGCGGTGTCTGAAATTGGGTAGATCATACCTGCATCTAACAACTTAACCACTTCTTTTCTTACCACTTCTTTCATAGTTGGGTTAAGTCTCCTCTATGGCTATCTTACTGGTTTCATATCATCCTCCATAAGAATTTTATGAGTACAAAAGGAAGGATTAATACCTTTTAAATCGGAGATGGGCCAGCCTATAGCAGTTTTGTGTTCTTTGAGGACTTTCAGCAATTGTTCTTCCTCACAGAATTCCAGCCCTTTGTTGATAATGACTGGGTAGGTTTCTCCATCACCCAGAAACACATACTTCAAGGTCTCCGGCAATTCTTTCAGCTCCACTTTTGGTGCTCCAACTGGGATGTCATCTTCTTTCTTCTCCAGCACCTCCATGGCTATTTCCAATTCTTCTTGTATGGTCTCTTGGCTTCTAATTTCCAGCACTTCTTTAAGTTCTTCTTCTTCTTCCATATTACCTGCACTAAAAACATTATCCAAAACATCTAGCCTAAAACAATCATGTTCATCAGATGGATTTTTCATGGCATCAAAAACATTAAAAGTAATAGACTCATCATCCATCCTAAGTTCTAGTTTACCTTTCTCTACATCTATTAAAGCCCTAGCAGTGGCTAAAAATGATCTACCTAAGAGAAGTGGTATTTCACTTTCACCATCCATGTCTAAAACTATAAAGTCTGCAGGAAAAATAAACTTATCTACTTTTACTAGAACATCTTCAATAACTCCTGTAGGCTTCCTTAAGGAGCGGTCTGCAAGTTGTAGAGAGACTCTTGTAGGCTTTAATTCGGTGATTCCCAAGGACCTGCAAACTGACAATGGCATTAAGTTTATACTTGCTCCCAAGTCACATAGAGCTTTTCCTACATTGATGTTCCCTATTGCAATTGGAATATTAAAACTGCCTGGGTCTTTGAGCTTTGGTGGCAGCTTTCTTTGTATTATTGCGCTGCACTCTTCAGTAAGTGCAATAGTTTCACAGTCCTGCAATTTATGTTTCCTAGACAACAGTTCTTTCATAAATTTTGCATAGTTAGGCATGTTAGCTAAAGCTTCAGCAAATGGAATGTTAATATGCAATTTTTTAAACATTTCTAAGAACCTGGCAAACTGTTGCTTTTGTGCTTGTTGCTTGCTTTTCACCGGATAAGGAGGCTTCTCAAAGCGGGAGAAATCCATTGGCTTCTTAGGCTGTGCAGAGTTTTTCTCTTGCTTACTTGTAGATGCTTCTATATCATGTGTTGCATCCTTTGTGGTATTTTCTTCTTCAGCTCCCTTGTGAATCATTGTTGGATTCTCCGGATGTGTAAGTACCTTCCCACTTCTAGTGGTTATCGCTTTAGCATGCTTCCTAGGATTCACAATGGTATCACTTGGAAACTGTCCTTGAGACCTTTCAGCTAATTGTTTTGCCAATTGCTCAATTTGACTCTCAAGATTTCTAATGGAGGCATCTTGGTTTTTATGATGAGCTCTAGTCTCATTTATGAAGGCATTGGTAGCCTGGATATGCTCATTAGTTGTCTTGGACAGCTACAACATAGCTTTTTCTAGCTCCGATGGTTCCTTGGGTGGAATAGGTGGAGGCTGCAAATAATTGTTAGATTTATAATCTAAACCACCACCTTGGATTCTCCTTTGGAAATTATTCCCCATGGCATTGTTTTGATTTCTCTGGAAATTCTGTTGAGGCCTTTGATCGTACCATAGGCCATTCACCTGCACAGGGTCAGCTCCTACTAATATAGGACATTCATTAGATTCATGCTCACCTTAGCAATACTCACATGTGGCAGGTGGCATTCTGTTGGATGAAACTTGGGCTGTTGAGACTTGGAGTTTGTCAATTTTTGCATTTAAATTAGCTAGTTGCTGGGCCAATATTTTCTGTTCAGCCAGCATTGCATCATTACTTCCTAGCTGGATGACTTCCCTTTTGGGCTGAATTGGAGTATGTTCATTTTCATCACGGGCTAGAGAATCAATCAATTCATGTCTAAACTACAGTTTTTGATCTTATCGAACCACCAGATGCAACATTAACAATAAGACGTGATTCAGGTATCATACCATTAAAGAAAATGCATACCTTTTTACCTACAGACATGTCGTACTGTGGGCACCTCCGAATCAGCTCTTGAAATCTATTCCATGCTGCACACAAAGTTTCCCTCTCATGTTGAGTGAAATTGGTGATCTCATTCACCAACCTATTATATTTATCCATTGAAAAGTATTGAGTGAAAAACTTTGCAACTAGTTCTTCCGAAGTGGTTATACTATTTGAGGTCTGCCTATCTAACCATCTAAGTGCTTTTCCTTTCACAGCAAAAGGAAACAACCTCAATCTTATAGCATCATCTGACACTCCTTGGTGTCTAATGGTATCACAGATTCTCAAAAATCTGTCAATGAAATTGTGGGGATCTTCATTATCTTCCCCTCCAAACTGACTGCGTTCCACCAATGTAATCAATGAAGGATGAATACCAATGTGATTTGCTTTTATTGGTGGTCTCATGATACTGGAGTTTGGTCTAGTGAACAATGGAGCCAGAATATCCTCCATTAGTTCATCTTTCGGTCTTGGCTGGTTATTTCCTCGGTCAGCCATGTTTAATTCAAAGATTGAATCACAATCAGAATTTTCTGCTTCTCTTCCTCTTTCTCTGGCTAGTCTCCTGTTTCTTCTAATTGTTCTTTCTATTTCAGGGTGGTACTGTAAATGATCAGGATTAACTATACCTCGCATAAACTAAGAAAAACAGTTTAGTAACAAAAGAAATTCCAATCTCAAGATATAAAGTTAATATAAAATTTGCTATTGCAATCCCCGACAACGGTGCCAAAAACTTGTTGCGAACTCGGCAAGTGTACCATTCGTTTCAAGTAATAAAGTAAATAAGTAAAGTATCGTCTCCACAGGGATTGAATGCAATCTTATGTCAACTTAATGTCTTAGAAATTGGAAGACAAATTTGAAAGAGTTTGTTGAGTTGTTTTAAATAGCGTAAATGAAGTGACAGAAATTTAACAAGAATGTAAGCGAATATTAATTGGATTTTACTGCAGTAATGAGAGGTGATTGTAGTTAAGCGCAATCCCCTATGATTCCTTCCCTCTATGCTTTGATTGATTATTAACTTGAGTTACTTCTAATTACTCAGCTGATGTATTTTCCAATTAGTAGCTAAATCCTAATCCCTTAGTAATTTAACCCTTTGGTGAAATTAAAAACCCTAATCCCTTAGTGATTCCTTCTTAAACCAAGCATGAAGCAACACATCCTAAATTTGCTGCAACTACACATCCCTATCCCTAGGCAATGTATAAATTGTTGCTTTATTCAATTAAGAAACTAGAATCCCAATATCCCTATTGTGAATCCTAACCCTAAACCTCTTAATAGAATGGCCAGTCCCAATTAAGAATAAGCAATGAAGAACAGAATAAAATAAAGCAATTATGATGGCTCTTATTAAAACCAATCAAGACATAAAGGAATTCTCATAGGTTCATGGCTTAACCACAATACAAAATTTAGCCAAGCATACTTAGAATTGATATTACTCCCTTAACTAACATACTTCTAGAGAGAAATTACCAAAGGAAAGAAAAGGTTACACAGAGTGCTGTTCTGCAAATCCTCAATGCTTTCAATCTTCTCCCAAGGTTCTTCAATGGCTTCTCCTTAGAAATTCTGCCCAATGCCAAGTGAAAGCTGTTTCTTTGTGACCCAGAGGCTTCCTTTTATGCCCCAAAACATCCTAGGTCTAATTCCAGTAATGAGGAACTGTTTTTCCCACTGAATCAATTTCAAATCTTTTAAATTAGGAAACAGCGAGCTCGTCACGCGATTCGTGTGAAGTCCCACGCGATCCGCGTGGGTTGTTCGAGTTAAATGAGCTGCTCTGGACTTATGGCGTTGATAGCGTGGACGCCCACACTGATCGCGTGGGTCATTTGAATTGAATGCTTAAGTTTTTATAGCATGGCGTGATTCGCGTGGATGGCCACGCTACCAGCGTGGTTTGTTCGAACTGAGAGTCTGTGTTTCAGCATTTGACGCTGATCGCGTGGTGGTTGGCGCTACTCGGATAGGCTCTTCGAACTGAATTTGTTGATCTTGACACTTCCACGCTGATCGTGTGGGATCCCACGCTAATCGCTCGACTTGTTCGAGAGCACTGGCTTGCTCTTTTTGCTTCTTTTCCTCTCTTGTTGGTTCCTAAATGACAAAATAACTAAGAATTTAAATTAATATGCAATTGAATAATAATATATCAAATCCTATTCTAATTTACTATTTCTTAAACTGAAGAATACATCCACACAATCTCGGACCATTACTTCTCAGCAACCACCACGACCACCACCCCCCCTCCCCTTTTATTGTCGTTTTAGAGAAAGGAAAAGGTCCGGCATCTACTGGTTCGGGACCGAGAAAATGGAAGTTGTTCGAGGTCCGACAAGGTAAAGCTCCTACCCAAAAAGATAAGGCTTCGGCCAAAAAGGGTAAAGGTGTAGCCACCCCAAGGGCCTCAGACCAGGTAATAACTCCCTCCTCCTAGTGCCGGTGGATGAATCTGCTCCAAACCCGACTTCCACTGCTACCGGGCTATCACCTGGATCACTTTGGGAGAAGGTTTTATCCGATGATTTCTTCCATGATATCCACGCACCCAAGCGCTTCACGGCTCCAGTCCCTTTTTCAGAGGCTGATATTGATGAGCTTGGTGCGATAGAGCTTAATATTATAAAAGGTGCATCTCTAATTCAGAGTCTAGCCACCGTGAACAAGAGAATTGCGCGCGTTGTTAATGAGCTCAATACAAGTCGTGAGGAACTCAGAGCATCCCAGGAAGAGCTTAAAAGGACCTGGGATGAACTTCAAGCGTCCCGGGAAGAAACAAATAAAACCCGAGAAGAGCTTCTATTGGCCCAAAAAGATGCCGCAAAGCTGAAGTCTAACGTGGAATCTCTTCGCCAAAAGAATCACGACAGTGCTAAAAATTTTCATAAGTTAAACGCATTGTTGGATAAAACAGAGAAGACATTGCAATAGACTGAAGCTGAGCTGGCATATTCAAAAATAGAAGCTGATAACATACGCGCGCAGGTGTCGGTAGCCGTGGAAGGATCATTCAACAACACCTTGGAGCAAATTCAATGTTTGAATACCGGGGTTGAGCTCAACCTAACATGAATGCATTTCAAAGCTTACATCAGTAATGGTAAGTTAATCCCTCCCCTTTCTCCTTGTGAAGACTCCATTGCGTCGTTGGAAGAAGATCCAGGCCACAAGGAGGGGGATGGCGATACTATCGAAGACCAAGCTTAGTCCCGGGCAACTTAAATATCGAAGGGCCGGGATGCCGGTTAAAATGTAAGTATGTATTTGTTTGGGGTTTTTCGAGCCCCTTTTTGATGTGTTTTAAACAATGCCAGAATTGTCCAGAGTTATTATCAAATATTGTCAGGTCGTGTCCCTGTTCTTTCTCATTCTTTTATTACATATAAACGTAATTTGCATTGAGAATTCCTTCGAATTTTATTTTCATGCATGAATCTGTTTACATGCCTGAATCCATGTTATGCTGGATTCTATTCAATGATTTGGCCAAAATCAGAAATATTCATTGCAGGATGCTTAGATATTCATCTGGCGTTAACACCAGGCCTTATATTTCACAAAGATTCTTTTTGGTGTATCTTTGCATCTGGTTCTGGATTATCATCCTTGAACTTAATCTTAACCCAAAATTAACATGATACCTGTAAACATTGGGTCTGTTACCCCCACTGATCCACATTCTAACTTGATCAGGGTTTAAGTAACACATTTCTCTTGGGTAAGATATTAACTTTGATGCATTGTATGCATGTGTTATATGCAGGCATCTTTTCACATTCCGGTCGACGTGACCGGTTTTCATCATTATATGAAAAATCATGATAAAAACAAAATTTTTCATTTATTTTCCACTTGCTACAAAATGACTCACGCCTTCAATAAATAGGACATGATTTCCAAATTATGCTTACAAATCCTTTACAAAGGAAAGCAATCAATATTTTACCTAAAATTCGGCTTATTATTCCTAACCAAGGAAAAATATTAATATGACGAAACATTGGGCCCAGATTTAACTGTAATACACTTTCAGATTATCCACATTCCAGGTTTGTTTTATTCTCTTTCCATCAAGAGTTTTCAACACGTAGGCTCCCTGTCCGAGTTTTTCAAGAACCCGGTAGGGTCCTTCCTAGTTAGCTGTGACCTTTCCATCTCTAGCATTTTTATTACCGATATCCGCTCGTCATAGCACTAAATCCCCTTTGTCAAAAAATCGAGGCTTTACTTTCTTGTTGTATTTGACAGCCATTGATTGTTTTGCCGCTAGATCTCGGCAATGTGCATTAATTCGAACTTCATCTACCAAATCCAATTCTATAGCAAAAGCTTCATTGTTATGTTCTTCTTCTGCTTGAAGAACATGCTTCCTGCGCCAAGATGGTTGACCAATTTCAACTGGTATCATCGCCTCACAACCGTATGTCATTCTAAATGGAGTTTCTTTGGTGGACAATTGAACGGTAGTCCTGTACCCCCATAGAACGTAATACAATTGTTCGACCCAACTAGAACCAGCCTCCTGCATACGTTTCCTCAAGCCGTCCACAATTACCTTGTTTGCTGCTTCGGCTTGCCCATTGGATTATGGGTGTTCGACTGACGCAAAATGATGTTTGATCTGAAAACTAGCCATCATTTCTTGAAACCGCCTGTCAATAAATTGAGTCCCATTATTTGTCACAATTTCGCCCGAGATACCAAATCTGGCAATGATGTTTCTTTCAAAAAAGCGTTGTACCTGGGCTGATGTTATGGTAGAAACAGGTTTTGCTTTTATCCACTTAGTGAAATAATCAACAGCAACTATCAACCATTTCAACTGTCCTTCTGCCGCTTTAAATGGTCCCAACAAATCCATTCCCCATTTAAAAAAGGGCCATGGAGCTGAGATAAGATATAGCTCGGCAGGCGGAGACCATATTATCTTTGCATGTTTTGGACAACTTTCACATTTCTTTACGTGACTCATAGAATCGGCTTCCATTGTTGGCCAATAGTACCCGGCTCGTAGGGCTTTCTTCGCTAATGCCTTAGCTCCCATGTGTTGGCCATTTATTCCTTCATGTATCTCGGTCATTGCGTACTCGACCCTGTCTGGGTTTAAACAAATCAGCATCGGGGTATGTAATCCTTTTCGGTATAACTCATCCTCCACTATGGTATATATGGCCGAATCACGTACCAATTTCTTAGCTTCCATAACATCGTCTGGCAAAATTCCTCTTTCTAAATAATCAATCATAGGCCTTCTCCAATCTTCAGCAGCCAAAATCACCATTACATAACTTGGTTTAGGGACTTCTTGTTGAATGATAGTTCTATGATTTCTCGGACTCTTGGTACTTGCTAGTTTTGATAGGATATCTGCCCTAGAATTTTCCCCCTAGGAATATGATTAACAACGACTTCATCGAATTCATCCATGATTTCTTTGACTTTGTTCAAATATTTTGCCAATAGTGGCCCTTTCACCTGGTACCGCCCCTCAATCTGAGCAGCAACAAGCTGGGAATCAGTGAGAACCCGTAACTTCTTGGCCCCTTGTTCTTTTGCCTGTGACAATCCGGCTATCAGCGCTTCATATTCAGCTTGGTTATTTGATGTCAGAAAATTTAATTGCAAAGATTGCTCAATAGCTATTCCTTCTGGGTTTTCAATTATGATCCTGACTCCACTACCTTTATCATTTGATGATCCATCAACATATACTTTCCAGATATCGACGATGTTTCTTGCTCCATTATCAGGTGGAGTTAACTCCATAACAAAATCAGCCAATGCTTGAGATTTGATAGCATGCCAAGCTTCATACTTCAAATCGAACTCGGACAATTGTATTGCCCAATTAGTCATCTGTCCAGCCAAGTCCAGTTTATGTATAATTTTTCGTATTGGCTTATTAGTTCTAACAATGACTGTGTGACCTTGGAAGTAAGGGTGGAGCCTTTTCGCTGCTATCAACAATGCAAAAGCTATTTTTTCTAGTCTCTGATATCTTAACTCGGAATTTCGTAAAGCCCGACTTACAAAATAAATGGGTACTTAGTGTTGTTTGTTTCCCTTACCAATGCTACACTAACTACTTCATCTCCCACAGATAAGTATAATATCAATACTTCTCCAGGTTCTAGCTTCGATAATACTGGTGGAGAGGCCAAACATTTCTTTATCTCTTTGAACGCCTCCTTACAATCCGGGTTCCAACCTACAACAGCTTCCTTTTTTAGCAATCTGAAGAAAGGGAGTGCCTTTTCAGCTGATTTTGGTAGAAACCGTGTTAAAGCAGCCAATCTTCCTGTCAGTTGCTGAATTTCTTGTTTGTTTGCTAGAAACCTCATATCCACTACTGCTTTACATTTATCAAGATTGGCCTCTATTCCTCTGTGGGTTAACATAAACCCAAGGAATTTCCCAGCCGAGACACCAAATGCACACTTGAGCGGGTTTAATAGAATGTTATATTGCCTTAGCTTACATAATGTTTCTTCTAAATCCCTCATGTGATCAGCCAGGGTATCTGTCTTTACAATCATATCATCAATATACACTTCAATGCTTCGGCCAAGCTGGTGCTCAAAAACTCTATTCATCATTCTTTGATATGTGGCCCCCGCATCCGAAAGGCATGACATTATAACAATAATTTTCCTTTTCACCCATAAAAGCCATTTTTTCCTGATCCTCTGGATACATTGCTATCTGATTATACCCGGAATAAGCATCCATAAAAAGACAGTAGCTGAAACCCGAATGAGTTATCCACTAACTGATCGATGTTGGGCATTGGGTAAGAATCTTTGGGACACACTTTATTCAAGTCGGTGTAATTCGTGCATACCCTCCAATTGCCACTAGATTTCTTGACCATCACCACATTAGATAGCCATGTAGTGTATTGAATTTCTCTGATGAACCCGACCTCTAGTAATTCTTCAATGTGTTTCTTTAATGCTTGTTTCCTCTCCGGACCGAGCTTTCTTTTCTTTTGCACTATGGGCTTTGACCCAGGGCACATTGATAATTTGTGACAACAAAATGTTGGGTCTATCCCTGGTATTTCTGAGGACTTTCACGCAAAAACATCTTGATTTCTTCTGAGACATTCCACTAAATCGGCCTTTAGGACCATGTTGGCCATTTTACCAACCTTAGTGATTTTCCAATGTTGGTCCCCTATTGTCAAATCTTTCGACTCTTCTACTGGTTCTGGCCTTAAGTCCTTAGAATCTTTTCACATGTCTAACTCTACCATATTAACTGGTTTCCTAGGTTGACATTCTTTAGTTTTTGTGCCGTTCTGGTCTCCCTGGCATATTCGAGGTGGTGATGATGAACCACCCTTACTATTTTTGATTGTGTTAAAGTAACACTGTTGGGATTCTTTTTGGTCCCCGCAGATCGTTACCACCTTTTGTTAGATTCAAGTGCATGAAGAAACAGAAGACTAGAAGTGTTTTGATATTTGATTCATGCCCAATCATTTGTTGATGGCATTTGTAATTTTCATTGTTATTAAACTTGGTTCATTAAAGGTAAAATCTAATAATCCTTTGCAGCTATTAAATAAATCAAACATACGTGCATTCATACTTAGGATTAGTAACATATAAGTATATGCATTTTATTAGAAATACATTTATAAGTTTAAAACTTGCATAAAATGTTTTCTCACTGATGTAATCGATTACATAAGGCATATAATCGATTACATAAGGCATCTGCATAATCCTGTTTAGCCTATGAACTGGTTTAATCGATTACCTAATATTCGTAATCGATTAAATGTGCTATATAGTAATATGAATACTTCTGGCGTAATCAATTAAATCACATAATAATCGATTACCTATGCTTGTGGTTCTAACATGTAATTCTGGCGTAATCGATTACATGGTCAAATAATCGATTACTTTGTTCGTTCAAAATTTCCAGAAATATCATGAACAGTTTAATCGATTAATTAGACGGAATAATCGATTACATGTGTTAATATAATCGATTACATATACAAAATAATCGATTACAGTCTATTAAATCTGTTTTTTTATAAATAGACATGCATTGACTCAGAATTAAAAAAAAAGATTCATTTTTCGAGAGCTTTCATTCATACAAGTGTATTAACATCCTCTGAGTGCTCCAAAGTGTTAAAAGAGTCTTTTTAATTGGGTAGTTCATATAAGTGAGAATCATGAAGCTTGAATAAAAGAAGGTGTTGTTTAGTGATCATTCATGCATTGAGTTGTGTCAAGATCATTCAAGAAAGCATTTCATTCATCACCACAGGTTATAAATTTCGTGTTAAATCCTTTATGCTGCAAAGGAATATAAGGTGATATCCTTCTTGAACTTCAAGTATTGTTCTTTGTGAACTTTCTTTTGTATTCTATAGTTTGTGCTAAATTTTTTCCATGTAACAGTTTGGGTTTCTTTAAAGCATTACTAGAAGGGGTTTCTAGTGGGTAGAACTGAGTAGTGTTCTCAGGTTCTAGGTCTTTTGATAAGTCTAGGGTTTAGATTTAGAGTTTTGCCTAGGTGGGTAAAAGAGACCTTGTTGATTGCTTGTAAAGAATTAAAATCTGTTAGTGGAACTCTAATCTGGTTTAGATTAGAAGGCAAACTGGATGTAGCCTCAGTGGTTGGAGGTGAACCAGTATAAAATTGTGTGCATTTATGTTTTGAGTTGCATTTCATTAATTGCTTGTGATATTATTTTGTGTATCAACTCAAACTTTGATTCAGCAAATGAGTTAATTGATTGGAGAAGAAAAACTGATTGCTAAACTTGTTTTGATTTAAGATACGATCCATATTAAATCTTCCGCTGAGTTTTGTTTTTCAAGAAAAGTCTAAAAAGGGTCAAAAACCAATTCACCCCCCCCCCCTCTTGGTTTATTGGATTAGGTATTCATTGTATTTTCACCTTTGATTTATTCCCCACCATTTTTATCTTCTGGTGCTTGGTAGAAACCAGCATATCCCACTTGTGAATAGTTGGCCTCCCCAGAATAACATTATATGGTGAGGGAAAATCAGCTACCACAAGCTTGCCTCGTTCTGACTTGAAAGCCTCCTTCGTGCCTAGCGTCATCCTGAGATCAATAATGCCTTTAGGGTTTGTATTTTCACCATTGAATCCTATCAGCATTGTCTTACACGGCTTTAAATCGTCTTCATCAAAACTCATTTTCTTAAATGCACTCCACAAAATTATATCTACACAGCTACCTTTATCGATAAATATTCTTCGAACTCAACAATTGACTAACGTGCCGGTTATTACCAAGCCATCTTCATGACCCGACACCACGTCTCGCATATCTTCTTCTGTGAAATAGAGCAAGGGAGACTCTGCCTTATCGACATCAACTCTTTTCTTAAATTGAGGTTGATATCTGCCTGAAAAAAATTCCTTCAAACATTTCTTTCTTTTATTAGCAGTATCTCCTCCTTCTCCCAAGGCTCCGCTAATGACATTACAATCAAACTCAGGTTCTGGAAACTCGTCTCCATCATCACTTTGTTTGATTCTCTTCTCTTCTTTCTCTTTCTCAGGTTTACGTTTATTTTTGCGACCCTGAGTCTTTATCACGTATTGCCTCAATCTGCCATCTCTGACAAATTTTTCACAAATTCCAGCATTGATTTGTGGTATGTTCGGGTCCATTATGAAATTCACAGAACCGGGTTCTATCTATTCCTGCCTTATTATATACTAAACGAGGTCGCTCCACTTTTTTCATTTCTATTGAGGCCACTTCTCGCCATATTTGTGATCGGGATTCATTTAGTGGAGTGTATTTTTCGTATTTGGTCTCGTATTTCCTCGGTTTGAACTTTGAATCCAGGTTTCTGCCTTGATTGCGGCCGGGATGATGTTCCCTGCCTCTTGGGAATGGACTTCGTCGTCTAGGACTCCTTTCTTTGCCTGATGCATTAGCAATCTCCATTTGTTCCAACTCTAAGTACTTCTTTGATTAAGACCTAAATTCTAATAATGATTTTACTGCATCTTTATATATTGATTTCGCTAGCCGAGATGAACCATCCAACCCGGCAGCGATAAGATGCACATGCACCTTTTCTTCCAATCCATGCACCTGCAAGGCTGCTTCTTTAAAACGGTCCAGATAGCTTTGTAATGTTTCATTAGTTTGCTGCCTTATCTTCCCAAGTGCAAACTCGAACTTCGGTTGTTTCTTGCTAGTAGCAAAATTCAACAAAAACTTTTGGCCAAAATCCTCGAAATTTCGAATTGACCATCGTGGTAATGTATGAAACCACGTCTGTGCAGCTCCCGACACCCGACAATGTTGTGGCAAAAATTCGAGAAATGATCGGCTCATCGATCCCCCTGACACACATTTGCATGTCGAATTCATCAATATATACTTGTGGATCTTGACTTCCGTCATATTTCGACAAGTAAGTTCCGTCAAAATCTTCTAGATACCGGGCATTTACAATTTCATCAGTAAAAGGACTATTATTGTGTTGCCCTTTACGATATTTTCTCCGGTATACTCCTCCATCCATTCTTATGCGACGCATTACTTCTGTTGTGGGGTGTGATTTATTGTTGCAAGCTCCCTATCGCCAAGAGCCGTAACCCAGGCTTGCACTCCCTGATTAACCTCTACATGATTATTTTATTGTGGAGTCGTTACTTGTGCACGAGCCATGTTTCCACTATCAGGATATCCCGGATTCGCCTCTAGATATCGAACTTGATCTCCCACATTAACTCGGGATGAACCCCCAGCGTCTAATCAACTGACTGGTCTCTCTGAATTAGTCAGGATTACATTAGCAGTATCTCTTTGATTTCCTTGCAGATTTGTTGGGAAAACAGGGTCTCGATTGACCTGTTCATTATTATCATGATTCTGCTGGCCACAGTCCTCATGATGAACCAGATTCTCTATGCTCTTAAAGCGTTGTTCCATAATCCGAATACGTTGTTCTTCTTCGTGCCTCCACGCCACATTTCGCTCCTCTATCTGAATCGTTAAATTCCTAATATCCTCCTGCCTTTGGAGGGCATATCTTCTTTCCATGTCTTCTATTCGGGCCATGATTGAATTAAGAACATTACTCATTAAACGTTCGTTAGGCTCCGGATTAGGAGGCACTATCACAGCTGGATGATCGATCTGGTTTAAACAGTGAACATCTGAAGGTGCTCGTGCCACTGGAACAGGAGAAGAAGATGTATCTGAGACATCTTCATTCACGCCTACCGCTTCATCATTTTCCATATCCTGATTTGGAATTGGTATTTGGTTCACCCCCTCCAATACGGGATTAGAATGTAATTCTCTTCTATCTGCATCCGAATGTGAGTGTGCAATCTGACTGCTTCTTGTGTTTACCATCATGAACATGGGATTTGTAATTGGGAACGTGGGATTAGAAATTTAACGTTCCCACAGACGGCGCCAATATTCTTTCGTGAACACAACAATGTTTGGCTAAATTGCCAATGGATTAATGTTGGATCAGTAATTCTCTCGAAGGTCTTATGGGAAAGATTCCTCTAAGACTGTTTGATTACTATGCACAGATATAGCGATTGGGAGTGAGGTGTGTGCACAGTGTTAATGGAAGAGTGGGGTTCAGAGAATGCGTACATTTTTCTATGAATGAATAACTATTTATAAGGGAGTTTACCTCTTGGTTAACCGATACCTTTTTCTGATTTACTCGCCTGAAATCTCTACTCGCAAATGTTATACATCACTTTTTTTAAAACATTTCGATGACCAAGGACACATATTTGTCGTTGGAAATGTTGCACAAATTCAATATTTTGTTCCGTAGACTTTACGTGTTATAGGATAAATATATGTTTATATATGCTTCTCAATTTCAAAAGTTGCTAGCTAGGAAAAGAGGCATATATACACCAATGAAAAATTATTCTTGTGAATATTAGACAAGTTAATATTATTTACCAATAAAGTAGAATACCACTGGAAATTGTAGAGCAACTGTATTAGAATATATATATATATATATATATATATATATATATATATATATATATGTGTGTAAATATATGTTAACATTACAGTTTAAAAGGTTGAGCATTATGATAAATTATATATAAAATATGTTAGTGTACGATATTTTTCAACTTAATTTTGTTTTTTTTCTTTGTTTCTTGTGTTTTCAATATTATTGGATACACTTGCATTATGTTATGGTAATAGGATGTGTTCTTGAAAAGACATTTGAGGCACAATTATGGTATCCATTTAAAGTTGAGTTGATTTGCAATACATGAAAGGAATCATGTTGATTGAACAATTATTATGATCCAATTATTACAATTCAATTAAAGATGACAACTTATTATGATTCTGAATCTTCAAGTCCTCACATGATATTAGTTAGAGATTTCATATTATTTTAAAAGAATATATTAGTGACTCATGTCGTTAAAGGATGATCGAATGTGATAGTTGTTAGACAAAAGTGTAATATAAAAAATGAAATAAATTCCTCTCGATCATCTCCTTCTAGCTAAAATGGTAAACTAGAGTATTATCATATTTTACTTTAGACAATTTATATAAAGAATGGGATAATAATATTTATGCATCTTATTATCTTACAACTTACTTTTGTCCTATTTTTCTTTTTATGATTCTCTACTTTTTTCATCAAATTACATATTATATTTATCATTTTCTCTTACTATTTTTTTCCATTTTCTCTCTATCTATTTGCTTTATTTGTGCCAATCCACCTCAATATAAGGTGGGGGTTTATAATTTTCCTAAGAATACGTGAAAGAATAAGAAAAGACGCTTAAATACTTCTTTTTTACTCAATAGTGTTTCTTATATAACCATCAAAGAAACCAAAAAGAAGACAGAATAGAGAAGAGTACATTAAAGAAATTATGGAAGAAGAAAAAGAATCAAAAGATATCACAAGATGTGAATTTTGGATTTAGATAAAGTTCTCTATCCCCTCGTCATTTAATCACGATAATTATATATTAATGATCTCTTAAGAAAATCTCCTCTTATAATTTATTATTAGATGTGATAGAGAATAGTATAAAATTGTAACTCGCAAGTTGCAGCGCATGGGAAAAAGAATAGAATATGGCGTAAGCCGTAAGGTTAACTGTTTAATTGGATGAAGAAGTGGGTGTTTATTTAGATTAAAGTTTGCATATTTTAAGTTTGAATGAATTTTGTAAAAATAAAATCAATTTGCAAAACTAATCTTTCATTTGAAATTGAGTTTCACGATAAACAAAACTTAATTTACATTCAGATCCAATTAAAAATTAAATAAAAATTTTATTTTGCTTTTAAATTCTACTTTTATACATATCTTAAAAGACTAATAACCTATAAAATTGACAAAATAATGTAAGATTTCATTATATTTATATATGAAAGAATAATTTATTTATCATTGAAAAATCATAATTGATTCTTACTATATATAAAATGTCTAATTCAAGGAAGAAAAAAAACATACTTTAGAGGGTTTTTAAGTAAAAACCAAACATGCCCTTATTAACATATCGAAATGATATGGAGATGCTAAAGTCCAAAATCATACGACATGCCATCAAAGAAAGAAAATCATATGGCAGATAGATGAATTGATTGCTTGATTTGTATGAGAAATTTAAGCTATGGTAATTTTTTTGATAGATCATAGAAGTAAGGCAATGAAAGTACGGTAGTAGAAGTTGACATGATTATAGTGTCTCTTAGTACGGAGTAGATGACGAACTTGACATGACACTCAATGCTTACCAAATTATGCTCTGAGATCTTATGTCTGTCTCGTAAAAAGTTTAAGGAGCAATTTTCGGATAATATTTTTTTTTGGAAAACAATAAGCTTGGAAAAGAAATACAAAAGAGATACAAGAAATAAATAAAAATAATAATAAATGCAATAAATAATTTTATAGGAAAGTAAGAGAGATAAAAAAATAAGGTGAAAATAAAATGAAAGAAAAATTAAATATATATTTATAATAAAAATATACTTACAAATTTTATAATTAAGAAAAATATAATAATAAAATATAAAATGAATGATGAATAAAGAAAAATATCGAATTGTGATTTTATTTAATAAAAATATATTGAAAACAATATAATTTTTTAAAAAAAAAAAAACAGGTTTAGATGAGGTCCATGTGGGCTCTTGGCATCTTTTTTAAGATAAGTAGCAACTGAAAGCCATAAAATTTGTTTTTCGGTACGTAACAGTTGATAGAGCTGTACGTGACATTAAACTTGCCAAATTATATATTGAGAAAAATCAAAATATCATTGGTTAAAAATAAGGTTAGGATAGAATAATATATAAGAGTAGATAATTTTTATCATCTTCGTTAGTTTTAGAATTGAGTTAAATAAAATTCACATTCTAAAATAATATTAAATTTTATCATAAATAAGTGTTTGACACTTGATTTTAACTTGTGACTAACTTTAGTTCAGTGACCGATCCACAATTTAATTATTGATTAACGGCAAATTTAAATAAATAATATTTTTTTAATAAATAATTTAAAATTTGATGCATTTTAGAAAATATTTTGAAATATGGGATACTCAAACACGTCTAAATTGGACGTGTTTAAACACACATAAATTGAGCGTGTTTGAGTGCTATATAACCCCAAAAAATTCATTTTTTACCATTTGTATTATTTAACCTTTTCTCTAAAATTTTGTAGCCTTCTCTTTAAAAGATAATTTCTGCAGGGAAGCTTTGCCAACAAGTAAGTGAATCTAATAATTTTTCATTTTATTTAATATGTTATATTATTGAATTAGATGTTAGGTTCGTAGGAAATTGTTAGCGACGTAGATGTTAGGTTCGTAGAAAATTGTTAGGGAGTACGGTTTAGGGTTTAGGGTGTTTGGTTTACAGGTTTAGGATTAAGGGTTTAGGGTTTAGGGTGTTTGGTTTACGGGTTTAGGATTAAGGGTTTAGAGATTATGATTTAGTGTTGATGGTGGTTAGGTTAATGTTTAGTGTTTAGGGTGTTTGGTTTATGGGTTTATGATTAAGGGTTTAGGGTTTAGGGTTTATGGTTTAGTGTTGATGGTGTTTAGGTTAATGGTTTAGTGTTTAGGGTGTTTGGTTTACGGGTTTAGGGTTAAGGGGTTGGGGTTCATGGTGTTTGTTTAGGGTTGATGGGGTTTAGGTTAATGGTTTAGTGGTTTAGTGGTTAGGGTGTTTGGATTAGGGTTTAGGGTTAAGCGGTTGGGTTTTATGTTTGAGTGTTGAGGGTTTTGGGTGTGTGGATTATGGTTTAGGGTTGATTGTTTATGTTATTCGGTTTAGGGTTTAGGGTTTATGTGTTTGGTTTAGGGTTTAGGGTGTTTGTTTTGTGGTTCATTGTTTAGGGTTTAGGGTGTTTGTTTTATGGTTCATTGTTTAGGGTTTATGGTGTTAGGTTTAATTAATTTGATAGGATAATTATTTGTAATGTTTTGTAAATCGAAGATAATTTTTTTTAATTTAAGTTTTAATTTATTTTTTTTAAGATACTCATTAGATGGCTGATTCATCTTCGACTGATTATTCGCGCTCTGGATCGGATCATGAGGGTAAGCCCATGGATCCGACAACCCATGTTATCCCTACCCCGTATAAGTGGGGTGTTTTGGGTAGACATACTCAGCGCACTCACGTTTGACAAGCTGTGTGGAATGAGGACACAGTTCGATTGTTGAAGACTCGACGAGGTAAAGTAACGGGTGGCCAGCTCACGATGATATACCTGACATCGTTGGTGATATGTTAAGAAATGTTGGCTTTCTACATGTCGCACGCATGCGACATATTCAGGTATGCAAGTAAGAAATGAGGAAACAATTTTTTTTATATAACTGTACATATGAATTGATTAGTTTTTTTTTTAGATCGATCCTGCGCTTATTAGTGATCTGGTTGAGCGGTGGAGACCAGAGACCCATACCTTCCATATGACACAGGGAGAGATGACCATCACGTTCGAAGACGTGGCTGGTATTTTAGGATTGCCCACCGAGGGCAAAGTTGTTACAAGAGTCACTGTAGCCGAATGAGACACCATCATTGAGGAGGTTTTTAGTCATGAACCTCAGGATGATACTGAGCTTAAAGGTGGATATTTGCGTCTGTCTTTCTTTGATAGACATTTTGTGCACTGGGGTGAGGTACTTCCCGATTTGGTCGTTGTGATGCGCTTTACGAAGGCACACATTGCGCGACTTCTTGGAGCATGGCTGTTGAGCGACTGATCCGGGGGGAGCATGGTCGCGGCGCGTTACGTCCCATTGCTTGTTGGGGACTTCGAGGAGATTGGAGGATATAGCTTGGGCTTTGCGGTCCTTGCCCATTTGTTTAGACAAATGTGCGAGTGTACAGATCCACGCAGAAGTGACATTGGTAGGTGTCATATGCTGCTTTTAGGTGTAGGCGTGGCTGAGATTCCCACCCATTGCTCCAGCTATTTCGTAGCCTACTCACCCAGAGTGGTATTACGGTCACCCGTATGTGTTAGTATATTTTATTTTTTAACAATTCTTGGAACTCAGTCTTATAGTATTCTAATGTCAGTTATTTTGAAATAAGGTTTAATGTTTTAGGCCGGTTTTGAGCACACGAGCTACTCTGGTATAGGATGAGATTGGAATCCCTCAGTCGGGATGATGTACGTTTAGTTATTTTTAAGTATTCTTAACTGTGCATTTGTGGTCCATGTCGTTACATAATTGTGTGTTTATTTGGTCTGTGCAGGTGGTTTGGTAACCATATGGAGAGTAAGACTTTCTTGGTGCATCTGAGCAGCAGTGACTGTTGTGGATGGCAACTACTTCTGTTATATGCTTCCACACAGTTGAGTATTCGCAGCCGAATAGATGCATGCGTCAATTTGGGAGGGATCAGCCAATCCCACGTACTCCCAGGAAGCTGAAGGGTGTGCATGACCTTTCCTTGCGCGGTAAACGTGAAGATAACTGGGTCCGCAAGCTAAGACCATTTATTAGACGCTAGGAGGTTAGTGACTAGCACATCGACCTTCCCCTTCTGGTTCAGGGCTTCATGTCACCAAACCATGAGTACATGGTTTGGTACAGGGAAAATGGGAAGCGGTACATCTCGAAGATGGCTGCCAAGACTGGTCGTGGGGTAAGTTTTGCTGACATTAACATTTTTTCTATTTCTGTTTATTATGATAGAGAACATGATTCATAGTAATGTTTATATATTTTATTTTATAGTTGGATGGGCTGAAGATGTTGTACTTCGCGCTTGGTTATGAGCAGTGGCCGGGCTACACCCGTGAGTGGGCGCAGGATAAGGTCGGTCGCATAATGTCTATCTTTAGAGAGAGTTATCGCCTGGAGGAGGCAGGGCCACATGCACCCGAAACCCAGCTTCAGGAGGAGCCACAAGTGTCTGTTGCCATTGGCCGTCGAAAACAGGAGGGACATAGGCTAGAGCTTCGACGTAAACTGATGCATCATGTTGCTGAGCCCATTGCAGGTCCTAGGCCTTGCACTCCGGGTAGGTTTAGGCCTCCAATTATAGCATCGAGATACGGCAGCCAGCCATTGTATTACGAGTCCAGTCAGCAGGGGGCATGGGGTACGAGGGATTCAGTACGCAAAGTCATATGCCTCTACCAGCTGCCTCGCAGACCTAGCCTGTATATATGGCTACTACAATGGCGATGGCATCAACGGATGTTGGGACCAGTAGTGACGTAGCTCCTATGGAGTGGACTGGTGCCGACATTGATGAGATGCTCTCCCAGCTTGATTATTCTGTAGAAGGTTGTGGGGGTTGGCCATCAGATGTATCATATGCCACCCCAGTTACTGAGCATCCCCGGCCTTCATCTCTAGAGCAAGCTAGTCCATGTCCACCTCCCTATGTAGACCCTTATGAGGCAGACCCTTCTCAGCCAGACCTTTCTCCACAATCGCTAGACGGAGGCTACCTAGATCGTCAGACACGTCATTATCAGTGGCCACCAAAGTCTTAGTTTTTGCATCGTTTGTGTTTTTTCATTTTAGTTTGTAATAGATTTTATTTCTTAACTTACTAACACCGTGAATAACAGTAATTGATATGAGAGGCAACCAGTAAAAATTGAACATAACCAAACTTCATAAACACTACTTAATACAATGAATCATTCCACTTGGGTAACTGGTTTGTTAAAAATCGCTAAAATCTCAATTGGACAAAAGCGTTTCCAGTAGTTGGATTCTGCTAATATCTTTAACACGTCTTCATCGCTTATCAACTCAATTATGTGATATTCAATTTTGTAGTCTGAATATTTTGCATGGCCTAGCTGTCGAAAAAATAATTTTCTTACCACCTGTGAGTTGTGAATTCCATAAAGGGGAACCCCAACATGCGCAACTTGCTTGATGACATCTTTGAGTGTTTCAAAGTTGCATCCTGAAGGAATTTCAAACCTTATTGGATTTGTTCCAGTGAAGGAATAACCCACAAAACCGCCTTGTCGTGATATGTTCCACTTGCCTTTGTAATATAGCATTGCATCATGTGTAGGGACGATGGTGGATCGAAGTTGGTTGAGTATACCATCGGGTGTTTTGTTGATGGTGCATAATATTTCTATAGGGCCAACACTTGACATTTGGTCATTGCACATTAACATTGTGCAAACATCATCATCATTTGTCAGTTGCAGAGAATGAAAAAAATATTGCTAACCTGCATGTAGGGATGGCTGTCGGTAGTAGATTTCATCAACAAAATGGTAATTGGTTAACAGAAGGGTCTCATGCATCCTATTCTTCAGTGTCTGAAAAGAACACTCATTAGGCACTCGCATTGGTATTGGAGTAGGACATTGAAAAGAAACACTAGTTTCGTTGTGATTCATTTATCCATTTGGAAAAATGAATACTAATTTGGAGTTACCAATGGTCTGACTGCTTGTTTCTCCTAAGAATGCCATAGTATTCAGATTGAATTTCAATTGTAGAGGTATGTTGTGTGGGATTGGGAGTGTCTGGCTTATATAGGGGCATGTTCAGTCACGCCTATTTGGGTGTGTTCAGTGACACCTTATTTGTTAGGCGTGTTTAGTCACGCCCTAATTGTTAGGCGTGTTCAATCACATCTTATTTGGGCGTGTTCAATCACGCCCTATTTGTTAGGCGTGTTCAGTCACGCCTTATTTGGGCGTGTTCAGTCACACCCTAATTGTTAGGCGTGTTCAGTCACGCCCTATTTGTTAGGCATGTTTAGTCACGCCCTATTTGGGAGGCGTGTTCAGTCACGCCCTAATTGTTAGGCGTGTTCATAGTGTTTAGGGATGAGGGTTTAGGGTGTTTGTTTTAGTTTTTAGGGTTTAGGGTTTAGGATGGCTGGTTTATGGATTATGTGTTCGTCTTTAGGGTTTGAGGTGTTTGGTTTAGGGTTTAGGTTGTTTGGTTTATGGTTTAGGCTTTAGGGTGCAATGACGGCAGAGCCCCATTTTTGTCCACCTAATTTGTTATTTAGTTTTCCATTTTGAAAACATGATCGTCGTATGTGTAATCACATGTAAAATATGATGAGTAATATCACCTTTCTCAACCAAACACAGGGGTAAGACAACATATTTATAAATGAAATACATTAACATAACATTAATTAAACTAACATTAATACAAAATCATGAAATTGCACGGCGATCAGGACAAGTTCTCTGATTATGTCCAACTTACTTGCAAATTTCGCATTTGACGCGTCTTTGAGTTGTTTCCACTTCGTCCATCTCGTTACATAATCTGGTGGACCATGGCCGACCCTTTGCACGCAACATTTCCCTGTCAGGTATGACAACTGGATCTTCACTCGGTGGAATAGCACGTTCATTACCAATTGGCTGCCATGGCAATGAATAAGCCTGAACCAAGTTACTTACGAGGAAGACATCATCCACATACTGAAAAGGATTCTGACGAACATGTAAAGCAGCATCTGCGGTGTGACTACATGGGTATCTGAAGGCCTTAAACTTGCCATATTGACAAAAACGCTCGGGCATGTTTACTGAAAATGACCTCTCTCAGCCCTCCTCCACCTCAAATAATGTTTGATCAACATTATATGTGCGGACATGGTGGCCTGTAGCAAGGGACTGATTATGCCTCATAGCATCAACCACATTTTTGCAATGTCGGTGTGAATGCTCAAGCTGTGAAGCAGTCGCTTGAGCCCTGCATACAAAATAATTAACCAATCGGGTGAACGTGTGCTTCATAGTAGCAGTAATAGGCATGTTCCTTGCTCCCTTGAACACTCTGTTCACTGATTTTGACAAATTTGTTGTCATATGATCATATCTTCTCCCCTCTACATCATATGCACGTGTCCACTTTTCCTTAGGGATGTCATCAATCTATTATGCACCCTCAGGATTGGTATCACGAAACCGTGCAAACGCTATGTCAAAATCAACCATAGAGGGAGTATAACCTGCAGAATAATAATACCATTAACACTATTCCGTTTACAGATTTGTCTCAGCTTAATATACTCAAAATAGTTGTTAACATACCTAAAGTCATGAGGGCCTTCTTCAATCTTGCATTCTTGAACCTTTGATTAAAATTACTGGCAATATGACGAAGGCAAAACACGTGATGCGCAAAAGGTGGTTGCCAACCGGCATGATTCTCCACAACAGATATTATGCTCCGGTGTCGATCTAAAATGAGACATATATTTTGCATTTGGATAACGTGAGAGCGAATGTTAGCAAGGAAGTATTTCCAGGCTTCAAACGTCTCCCCCTCAACAATGGCAAATGCCAGTGGTAATCATTCATTATTTCCATCCTGACTCGTGGCAATCAATAATTTTCCTTTATACTTGTCATATAAATGAGTCTCATCAATCTGAATGATGGGTTTGCAAAATTTAAAAGCCTCGCAACACTGTCTAAAAGTCCAAAAAATGCGATGAAACACACGCTTTGCCCGTACCAGTCGATGTGCCACAAAATAAGCATTTGTTTGAATATCAAAAAAAGAACCTGGTGAAAAACGAAGCATGTAGTTGCACCACCTGGGCAAAAATGCATAAGATTCTTCCCAATCCCCATAAATCATTGCCATTGCTTTCTGCTTCGCATACCAGGCTTTCCATATGAAACTTTAAATCCATACGTATTGCTAATCCTCTCTTGAACCAATGCAATTGACACAGACGGTTCCTCCTTAACCATTCCTAACAATGAAATTGTAACATTGACACTAACAACATACCTTAAAACAATATTTTTCATATAGAGCAAATCTAATAAAAACATACCTACTACAAGTGAAGCAATAACATCAACATCAAGTTGTTTGTGACCCTGTGTAATATGGTCATTCAGGCAATTGTGTTTTCCACCCCATTTTGAAACAAGACACTTTTCACCGTACGTTGGTTTAAATACCCTAACCCTCCAAGGGCAACCATTGTTGTTTCGAACACACTTCATGTTAAACTTGTTAGGCTTGCTCTCAACCACAATTGCTTCTTGATGCTCCTTCATGAGGTTCCACTTAATTGCAATTTGTGTGTCCTTTTTGGATGCAAATTCCTGTTTAACAAACAAATCGTCCCCTAATTGCCATGGACCTTGCATTGAACCCGAATCCGAAGCAGAAGCGGTAAAAGATTCTTCTTGGATTATTCCAATCAATATATGTGTAATGTGGAATTTCATCCCAAAAAGGAATGACCTCAGCACCTAAACATATCAAGCAAATAAAATACTATAACATAAATATATACATATATGACTACATTCTCATTGATTTTAGTCATCTAAGATACCATCAACAGGTTGTTCTACTTGAGTAGATCCAACGTCCGCATGATGACGGATTTGAGACGACCCCACACCAGTATCTTCTTGGAATTCAGTCACATGCACACCAACATCTTCATCATTATCCGACGCACTAGCATCCTCCTGAAGAAGACGATCTTCCATTCTAATATTTTCATCATCGTCATCCTCGTCATGGTCATCCATAACCCAAGTTGGGTCATGTTCAGCTTCCTCAGATACGTTTACACCCAGAGCAGCATATGATGATGCATTATGTGCAGGATTAAAAGCGACTGACCTTATGGGTAAAACAACATCCTCTGCTGCGGTAAAATCCACGTACAACTCTAGAAAATCTTCCGTTGCCTACTTGAAAAATTCTTCCATTACCAATTCTATGTATTCATCATCCTGAACTTGAAAACCCATGTATTGTTCACGTTGCCATAATCTTGCCGTCAGCAAAGTGATACATTGGTTGTCTAGCAGACCTAATTTTTGGCGTATCTTCTGATGTAATTCACCCCGTGTTGAGGTTCGCTTGATACGTGTTTGCCTTTTCTCCCCTTCAAAAACAACACCCCATCACCCTTCAACTTTCCTTCCATTAAAAAATAACTCAACACGAGTGCACTCCTCACCACCTGAATTCATTTCTTGCCGTCAACAAAAATAAAAACTTTAAATATCAAAAATACAATAATTGAAGATTTAGAACCTATGAATAAATGGGTTAGGAGAGACGATTTTTATAGGATTTAGGGGATGGAACACGCCCAAATTGAGCGTGTTCCACTACTCCAAATTTCAAAATACTTTCCAAAGTGCACCAAATTTCAAATTATTTATTTAAAAAGCATTATTTATTTAAATTTTCCGTAATAATAATCATTATCCTTTATATTAACTTTTGATGTTGAGTTAGATCTAAACATACACTTTAATATTATATATAAAAAAATGTTAAATTTCTCTCGGTTATAACATGGATAGACATAGGAAAGAAAGTGCTAAAAGAAAGAAAAAAATAGAAAGAAAATAAAAAATTGTGATAGTAAAAAATAAAAAGACTCGTGGACCATGGCATATTTCATTATTTCCCAAGACAAGTAGCCATTGAAAGCCATAAAGGAATCTCTTAGGGAAAAAAGTTTTTAATTTTCAAGCAATCTAAAATTAGAAATATCAGTTTTTTCGGGAGTTCATGCTAGATAGATTAGAGCTTAATTTATTTGCTTTGTAGTTCTTTTTCTTGTCTTTTTTTTTTCCTACTCTACAAAAAAAAAATAGAAACATCAGTTTCTTATATTTATTATATAAGTAGTTTAGTGTTGTGTTTTATATTGGTATTAAATTCATATTTTCTAATTTATACGAGTATTTTTATATTATTTTAAATTTTTAATATATTATTAATTATTTAGTTTAAAAAAATAATAATAATATTACCAAATTTCTTTTTAATAAATGTCTTGTTAGTATATATGTCAATAAATATTTAAATATATTTGTATATATGTACATGCTCTAGAAAATTATTATCATTGAGATGTTGTCCTAGATAGGATTTCCTTCACTTTTGGCAATGTCTTGCATGCTTCCTTTTAAGTTTTGTTTAGAAAAAAATGATTTAGTGTTCATTTTTTATTTTGTTTTGTGATATAGTTATTAGTACGAAGTATCTAATGACTTTGTCGATGGCTAATATTTGTAAATAATGACATATGTCCACATGACAAAATCTTATTTTATAATAAATTTTTAAATGTAATTAATTAATTAAATATGTTAAAGTTATTATATATATGAAAATATTATAACAATTTATTAGAAATAGTGATAAAATTTAATAGAATCATTTGGACATATTATAAATATGACGTAGTTTAATGTACTTTTTATTCGATTAAGTATTAATAATATAACTAATAATTTGTAAACTGATACAAATCAATGTTTATTTAATTTTTAAAATAAAAATATATTAATTAGAATACTTAAATTAAAGTTGTTAAAATTTTAAATAAATTTATTGACTAATATGTGTAATAGTTGTCATATATACTATTTTTAAAATAATAATATAAACTCTTTAATAATTTTTTTATGACTAGTAATAATTGATGGATATATTTTATCAAAAAAATTATTATAAACCTAAATCAATAATAATAATAATAATAATTAAAGTATAAGGTAATTGTGTTAATATATATATATATATACCCAAAAAAATAAAAAAATATATATATGTAAGAAATATAATAATTTATTGTCAACATAAATATTGTAAAATAATTTATATTTAAGATAATTGTATTATTTAATAATCCGTACTAGAGATTATGTACAAAAATCAAGGTAGTAATATTAATTGATAATTTATCCTTATCCATTACTACTTGTCATATTAATAATTAATAATTAATAATAGTATCTAATATAATATTAATAATTTATTATCATGAATATCATTATAATCCATAAATACTATAAACTATTAAATAATAAAATATCAAGATGATAAATATAAATCATGAACATAAATTCTACTACTATTATTATTTTGAAATGTTCACCTCAGAGAAATTTTACGGATCATAATTTTGTTAATTATGTATTAAAATATATATTAGTATTATTCATTAATAAGAATCAGAATATATACTTGTAGTTTTAATTTTGAATGTTTTAATCTTAAAGAAGTGATTGGCAAAAATTACTACTATAATTTAGTTTGAATCAAAATATATTCTTGTATTATTAGGTTGAATATTCAAATCCTAAAGATCATGCAAATCATAATTTTTTTAAAATTCATTAATTTTTTAGAAAATTCGGTAATTATTATGCATGACTTTGATTTTAATAGAGAAGAATAAAATAATTAAAATGAATATTCAAATTGATTTATTTAATAAAATAAATAAAAATAAATTGATTGCATTTAACTAAGAAGAATGAATATACGACTGACACTTAATATCACACTATATAACAAAACTTATATATATATATATATATATATATATATTAGATTTGAAAAAATATTTTTGGGATTCTATGAGTAACTAGAAGTGAAAATTTAATTTTTTTTGAGTTGTGTATGTGAAAAAATTTCAACTATTCATTAATTCACTCAATATATTTATCTAAAGTTTTAAACCTTTTCTTATAATTTATGAAAAATAATTAAATTAAAGCATAAGAATACTAATATTCTTATAATACTTATTATATTTGTATAATAAAAATATTTCATAAAATATATAAATTTTTTAACATAGTAAATAACATATTTTTTAATCATGTAAAAATAATCAAGGCAACAAAATTCAAGAATATAGTTGCAAATTCAAGAAATATTTTAGTAGAGACCAAAAAAGAGTCCAAAATATAGCGAATAATTTTTTTTTGTGATGTCAAAATAAAATATAAATATTAATAATCACATTCATGTATTTTAAAAATTTAAATTAATTAATTAATTTTACAACTAAATTTATGCAAACATGCAATTTGATTATATTAATTTTTAAACTTATCTTATTTTGTGTACAAGAAAGTGTTATATTAAGTTATTTATAATGTTATTTTTTTGTGGAAAAAATATTTATATAAACATTTTACATAAGGAAAAATTTACTTATTTATATAAACAATTTAGATTGAACTAGTAACAATAAAATTTACATAAGGAAAAATTTAAGCAATTTACATAAGGAAAATACAGTAGAAATTACATAAGAATCTTTTGTTTTCTTTGTGTGTACATGCGAAGAGTAAACTAGATAATTCAAATGGATTATTAAAATTAAAATTAATTAATATAATTTTGACGATTCAATTCTATGTTTAAGATTAGCTCTTCTCACCTCCTTTTCTGCTTAGGGGCAAGGTTGACAGCCCACTAAACATAAATCAACCAGAGGAAGCTAGCATGCACTTGCATATTCCTCCTCCTCCTCTCTCTCTCTATATAAAATTTTATTTGCAAGTTAGCTTAAATGTTCTTTTAAGGAGCTTAGAATATTTTTTTAAAAACTTTAAAAAGACTAAATAATTTGGTCCAAATACGTGGAACATGCGATATTTGCATAATGCGATGTTTTGAAGAAGTGAGGAAGCTACCATCTTGTAACAGCTCATATGCATCCGGTTGTTAACATTACATTATGGTTGTTAAGCGCAATGATTTATTTAACAAAATAAATAGGAAGCATTTAAGTAGAGTGACACCCTAAAATGTCCATAAAACAAATATGTGCATTATGTATGGTAATATATATATATGTTCAACTGGGGTCGTGCTGTCCCAAAATACATCAATCCGGATACCATCCCTAATCGGGGTACAAAACATATGTAAATGTGCATAACAAACTAAGCTAACAAGCTCGCAAAAAGTAACACTAAGGTTCATTCAGAACCCGTCCCGGCTTGGCCTCTAGTCCAGAATCCCTCGAACTGCCACTCTACCCGGACCTCTAGCCTCGGGGATCATCGCCAACGCGCTTAGTCGGGTCTCTTACCCCAGACCCCGTCCTCGGCTCGCTGGTCATCTCCTGCAATAAAACATAATCTCCAACCAGGGTGAAATATAATCTCAGTAAACTCCAGGTTCTTGAGGGCTTCTTTTCCCCCGGGTTCACTTGCACAATACATAGCATCAAAACAGGCATTACACGGGCTAGCCATCCCGGCTGTCATAAAATGCACCACATGTATATAATAACATAGATCTACAAGAGAGATCATCCAACTTAATGGGCACATTCCCTGTATATCATTGCCTGAGGAAGCTTATCCAACTTAATGAGCACAATCCCTCAGGACTTCGGGCAGACACTACCTGAGGTAGATCATCCAACTTAATGGGCACATTCCCTGTATATCATTGCCTGAGGAAGCTCATCCAACTTAATGGGCATAATCCCTCAAGACTTTGGGCAGACACTACTTGAGGGAGATCATCCACCCCGGGTGGACACATTCGCTCAGGGTTCTACTCGGACGTATATGGCTATTAGGGAAGTCCATATTCGGTCCATTCTACTGGCCAGAGTTGTATCTGCTGTCTGTTATGTTATTTGGATCGATGAGGCTGGCTAGGGTGTATTGGAATTCATACATTTTATTGAGGTTACTTACCATACATAACGAATCAAGAAATATGGTTTTGAAAGGAAAACGCTTCCGTTGTTTAAAATCCTTGGTTTTAATTAAATTATTGACCGCGTTAATCTGATTAAGTAATTGTTAATACACCAGATGCATATGGGGTGTTACATTTTATGGTATCAGAGCAGTTTCTTGATGGAAACATTATGTATGGTAATTGTGTGTTGCTCTTGACTGTTGTCTGAGTTTGCCATGGCTATTGCATGTGTGGACACTAATTGTGGGCCTGATCAACTCACTATTTTGGTGTACATGTACAGTGTCATGACGAGATCCCAGAACAACAGCGGGGCGACGAATGCCCAACCTGATCCAGTGGCGGCTGCGTTAGCAACCATGCAACATGAGTTGGTTGCAAGTAGACAGATACAGGAGACTATGCAGCGTGAGATGGCTGCAAACCGTGAGATGAATGAGGCCTTGATGAAGGCCAATCAGGAGATGCTTGAGTAGATGAGGACCTTGAGGAGAGATGATAGAGCATCCTTTCCACCTCCGACGCATGACGGCAAGGGTAGTCGCCATCAGACTAGAGGTAGCAGCCTGAGAGGGGACCTGGTGTTCAATGTTGAGGCTGATGATGATGTTGCAGCCCAAGGGAAGATGCTTATCGCTTTTCATAAGCATGACCCTCTAGCTTTCCTTGGAGGATACGATCCAGTTGCAACAGCTAGGTGGCTCCAGGCACTGGAGAAGATTTTTACGGTGATGGAGTGTTCTAATCACCAAAGGTTGCTGTATGCGACCTACTTGCTACAGGGTGATGCCATGAGTGGTGGACCACCACTGCTCAGTTGCTTAGAGGTCAGGCTAGGGAGATCACCTGGCAGGTGTTTGAGGCCTGTTTCCTGGACAGATACTTTCCCAGGGATGCTAGAGAGCAGAAATAGGCGGAGTTTGACAGTCTCGTTCAGGGGAGCATGACAGTGGACGAGTACTTGGCCAGGTTCAATGAACTGGCCAAATATTCACATTTTAGGAGATCCTTGCCTGATGCTGATGTTCTTGCTGCTAAGTTCCAGAGGGGGCTTAGGGAGAGCATAGAGGAGCGAGTTGCGTGTAGTGGATCCCGTGACATGGATAGCCTGGTGAGGCAATGTCGCCAGGTGGAGGATATGCTTCACAGACACCGAGGCAGTCAGCTTACTCCCTCAGTCAGACAGGAGGTGAGGAGGGCTGGTAGTTCAGGCCCACCCGGTAAGGGTAAGGGCAAAGATCTGAGAGTCTCTACCCCATCAGACAGATTCAAGAGAGGCTCTAGCCAGAGTGGCTCAGCTCGGAGACGACCTCCTCCCAAATGTCCAGCTTGCGGGAGAGAGCACTGGGGAGTGTGCCCCTCAGGCCAGTTGGTGTGTTTCAGGTGTGGCAAACCAGGCCACATTTCTCGTGAGTGCCCGCAGGCAGAGGGCCGGGCACTGGCTGCTCCAGTTATGACGACAACACCCACAGCAGATCGGGTGTATACAGTTGATGCCGGAGAGGCAGCCAGAGCTCCTGACTTGATCAGAGGTACTATTCTGATCGATGTTTATGATGTGAGAGTCTTGTTTGACTCCGGAGCTACGCATTCATTCATCCAGGACATGACTGCATTTGGGCTAAACTTGCCCATGTCCAGATTTTCTCCTCCGATGGAGGTTACCACTGCATCTAGTGAGAGGTGTCAGCTGAGCACGTACTGCAAGGATGTGTAGTTTTAGTTTGATGGCAGAGAGTACACGATTGATTTGTACTGCCTAGCTATGCCTACCCTTGAGATCATTCTGGGTATGGATTGGTTGGCCAAGTATGGCGTGATGTTGGAATGTTGCAATAAGAGGGTTGTTGTGCCTTCTAATGGAGCTGGTTCGAGTTCCACCTCTTTCTTATCAGTCTTGCAAGCTTGTAAGGCGATCAGGGAGGGAGCTCAAGGCTATATCTTTGCATGTGTGACAGAAGATAAGCCGAGTGTTGATCTCTCACAGATTCCGGTGGTGAGCGAGTTTGTGGATGTATTTCCAGAGGAGATTACACAGCTACCACCTGAGAGAGAGATTGAGTTCTCCATTGATTTGGTTCCTGGTGTAGGGCCAATATCTATAGCACCTTACCGCATGGCTCCTCTGGAGTTGAGAGAGCTGAAGGTGCAGTTGGAGGACCTGCTGTCCAAACACTTTATCAGACCGAGTGTTTCTCCGTGGGGAGCCCCGGTGATCTTCGTGAAGAAGAAGGATGGCAGTATGAGGTTGTGTGTTGATTACAGGCAGCTGAATAAGGTTACTATCAAGAATAAATATCCTTTGCCTCGGATTGATGATCTGTTAGATCAGTTGAGGGGAGCCAGGGTGTTCTCTAAGATTGACCTGAGATCCGGATATCACCAGATTCGGATCAAGCCCGCAGACATACCGAAGACAGCCTTCCGATCTCGGTATGGTCACTATGAGTATCAGGTCATCCCCTTTGGTCTGACGAATGCCCCTGCAGTGTTCATGGACTATATGAACAGGGTATTCCAACCTTTCTTAGATCATTTCATGGTGGTGTTTATTGATGACATACTGATCTACTCTAGGATAGAGACGGAGCATGCTGAGCATCTCAGGATTGTTCTTCAGACGTTGAGGAATGATCAGTTGTATGCCAAGTTGGCAAAGTGCGAGTTTTGGCTATCAGAGGTGAAATTCCTTGGCCATGTGATTTCTGCAGCTGGGGTATCAGTTGATCCCAGTAAGATAGAGGCTGTGATGACTTGGGAGAGACCCAAGGACATATCAGAGATCCGGAGTTTCCTTGGTTTGGCAGGCTACTACCGGAGGTTTATTCAGGGGTTCTCACAGCTAGTGCTACCTTTGACTCGCCTCACCCAGAAAGGGGTTCCATTTGTTTGGACCCATGAGTGTGAGCAGTGTTTTCAAGAGTTGAAGGAAAGGTTGACTACAGCTCCAGTGTTGACCCTTCCTGACCCTGAGGGAAGCTTTGACATGTACTGTGATGCTTCCAAGCGGGGGCTTGGATGTGTACTGATGCAGGAGAAGAAGGTTGTTGCCTATGCTTCCAGGCAACTGAAGCCTAACGAGGAGTCTTATCCTACGCATGATTTAGAGCTTGCAGCTATTGTTTTTGCTCTAAAGATTTTGAGGCACTACCTGTATGGTGCCAAGTTGGTGGTGTTCAGTGACCACAAGAGTCTCAAGTATCTCTTTGATCAGAAGGAGCTGAATATGAGACAGAGACAGTGGATGGAGTTCCTCAAAGATTATGACTTTGAGTTGAGATATCATCCCGGTAAGGCAAATGTTGTTGCAGATGCTTTGAGCAGGAAGCATGTGAGTGCTGCTTACATGATGATATCAGATTGTGAGCTGATTGAGCAGTTCAGATATATGCACCTGACTATGACAGAGGGTGTTCGTGGTCTCGAGTTGAGAGAGACCAAGGTTGATAATGGTTTGATACAGAGGATCCGAGAGGCCTAGAAGCAGGATGACGTTGTGAGGGCCATGATTGGTCAACAGGATGTTTCTTGGGAGACTCATGACCTGGTGTTGTACCAAGATCGGATCGTTGTGCCTAAGGGCGAGTTGGTGGATGCAGTTCTGTCTGAGGCTCATAAGGGCCAGTTTAGCATTCATCCAGGTGCCACCAAGATGTATCAGAACCTTAGGATGAGCTTCTGGTGGCCAGGGATGAAGAGAGACATAGTTGAGCATGTAGCTAAGTGTCTGGTATGTCACAAGGTAAAGATTGAGCATCAGAGACAGTCAGGTTTATTGCAGCCTTTGCAGATTCCAGAGTGGAAATGGGATAGCATTTTCATGGATTTTGTGGTTGGATTACCGAGGACTCAGACTGGATGTGACTCCATCTGGGTGATTGTCGATAGGTTGACTAAGTCTGCTCATTTCTTACCTGTTCGGACCGACTATACTGCAGAGAGGTTGGCTCAGATATATGTTAGAGAGATTGTCAGACTGCATGGTGTCCCAGAGAGTATTGTCAGTGATAGAGACCCGAAGTTCACTTCTAGATTTTGGAGTGCGCTTCAAGAGGCTTTTGGGATCCAGTTGAGGCTTAGTACAACTTACCACCCACAGACAGATGGTCAGACAGAGAGGACTATCTAGACCCTGGAGGATATGTTGAGAGCTTGTGCCTTGGAGTAGGGTACTAGGTGGGATAAGTACCTACCACTGGTGGAGTTCTCGTATAATAATAGTTTTCATGCTAGTTTGGGCATGACACCTTATAAGGCATTGTATGGCCGAGGTGCAGGACTCCTGTTTGTTGGACTAAGGTAGGTGAGAGATAGCTTCTTGGACCTGAGATGGTTCAAGAGACTACTGAGCATATCCGTTTGATCAGAGATAAGTTGTTGAAGGCTCAGAGTCAGCAGAAGAGTTATTATGATCATAAACACAGGCTGCTGCAGTTTGATGAGGGCGACCATGTGTTTCTGAGGCTGTCTCCAATTACAGGTGTTGGACGGGCATTGGGTGTGAGGAAGCTCAGTCCTAGGTTCATTGGTCCTTACCAGATTCTCTAGAGGGTAGGACCAGTGGCCTACAGGCTAGCTTTGCCTCCCCAATTGTTAGGGCTGCATGATGTATTCCACGTGTCACAGCTGAGGAGATATGTATCAGACCCTTCGCACGTGGTGGAGCCTGACGCTGTTCAGATTAGGGAGAATCTGACTTGTCCTACACGACCCTTATGGATTCTGGATAGGATGGAGAAGCAGATTCGGAGTAGGACCATTCTCATAATCAAGGTACAATGGGAAGGGAGGACACCTGAGGATGCGACTTGGGAGTGGGAGCAGGAACTTTTGCAGTTGTACCCCGAGTTGCTTGACAGGTATGAATTCGAAATTTTGCGGTCAAAATTCTTAAAAAGGTGGGGTGAATATAATAACCAAGGTTAAATAAATAAAAGAAAAAGAAAGAAAAATTTAAATTTACTATATTCCATCACAAAAAACGTTAGCGATGGATTTTGCGACGGCCAGATAATGACGCCGTTAGCGTGAGATTGGCACCAGAAGTGCTCCAGAAAGTCAATTTTCTCTGTAATCTGGCGCCGATAGCGCCAAAATGACGCTGTTAGCGCCAAAAAGCCATATTTCACTGGAAAGTGGCGCCGTTAGCGTGAAAATGGTGCCGTTAGCGCCAGAAGACAATTTTCCACTGGAAGTTAGCGCGATTAGCGCCAGTGTGGCGCCAGTAGCGTGGGGACACGGACTGGGGCTTATAAAAGGCCATTTTCTCGATTTCTGGCCCAAAAACCCTTCTCTTCTTCTTCCTTGCGCCATTCCTCCATTGTTGAGCTTGGGAAGCTCCATACCACTTAACCATTGACCAAAACACTTCACTCCTAACATGAAACTTGTAGGGAATCATCCTATGAGCTAGAATCTTTCATCATTTTCCCCTAAAAACCATCAAACGGAGAGATCGATTTCACTAGGGAACTTCTCAAAACTTGAGTTTAGCGGGGAAAAGAGGCGATTCACGGACACCCACACTTGGAGAAGTGATCCTCTAGCATTCCTTGACTGTTTAGAGGTAAGAAACTCAAGTTTTACCGTTTGATTTGTGAAATTGTTCTTGAGGTGAATAGTGACCCTTTTGAGTTAGAGCTGGAATTAGGCTTGGGTCCTTTAGAAATATATGCTCAGGAGGTTGTTGTGATGAAGGATTAGCTTTGAAATATTGATTTTATGGACTTTGGTATTTGGCTCTGAGAAATGTATGTGTAGAAAGAATGCTGGTTAAATTGGTGATTATAGGACATGCATGAGCCTTGATGCTTGTACAATATGTGCTCAGGAGGCTATATAAACGGTGAAATTGTGTTGAAGTAACCATTTTTAGCCATATTGTTAATCCTTGAGTTTTGGGCCTGAGTAATGTTAAACTCTTTGAATTGGTTGATGCAGAGTCTTTAGGAGACTCTAGTGTCTTGGTTAGGCTGAGATAGATCCTGCTGAGGGTCTGTGAGTTGACTATAAGGTGGTTAGATCTGATAACCTTAAGATAGGGGACTAAGGGGTTTTTAACTATATATATAACGTTTCATGCTTTTCTAACGGTTGAGGACCGTTGTTGATTGTTTGTGCGCCTTTGTATAGGGCGTGACACCGAGGGTGTCAGTGGCGGAGACCATCGTTTTGGGATTGAACTGCAGAGCGCTGCTTTGCCAGGTAAGTTCTTTGCTCTTGGGGAATGTCTCCCACTGCCTATGTTCCACCATACTTCGAGGGAGTGATGGTTGCATACATGATGCATGTGCATTGAATTGGTTGTTACAGTTTTCTCATGATAATATGTATGCATGATTCTATGCTTTGTGTGGATAGTTATCTGTTGAATAGATCTTCTGGCCAGTTAGATAGATATGGACCTCCCTAGGAGTAGAGCGCAACTCCTAGTTTGGTTAGCACACGTAAAGGGTGATGATGATCCCTTAAGACCAAGAGATAGGTGGTCTCGTCGCGGTTGAAGCCTATTCTTGGAGGTGCCATATACGTGCATCCATGTGTAAAGGGGTAGCTCCCGATGGGATGACACGGGTGTGAGTTCCGGTCTCACACTGGGGACTGAAAGTCCCGGATGCTGATGATGATGCATCTTGTGGCGGCGTAGTACCGCGGATATACATTAGAGCTAGATGATGGCTATGTATTATTGTGAGGGCCAGGTGGCCAAGTGTTTGTGATGCCTTTGATGTTGTGTATCATGGAAGTGAGCCAAGGGGGAGGAGAAGCCTCCAAGAGCCCTGAGCTTATTGAGATTGTATCTCACCCCGTGTGGGGATTATATTTTGCTGGTGATTCATCTGGCAGAGATGATAGGTCTCAGGGCGGGAGGCCCCAGTAGAGACAGATTCTTTGTAGCTGCTTGGCAGTTCTTATGAGAGCTTCGTGGCTCCTTACTTTTGTTTTGATGTATTTTGCACCCCTGTGAGGGAAGATGTGTGTGTACACATATGATGGACTCTGTTTATGTTTGTGTTGTATAAACACTACATGTTTTGTATGCCCTCGTGTGAGGAAGTGATCTGTAAGATCATGGCACTTAGTGCTTATTCTTTTGTATAGACACAGTGAGTGTCCTTAATAATGTATATGTAAATACATGAGGTTTATTCTCCTGATATATATATCTACTGTAGATATTATTGTTGTATCTGCCGTCTGTTATGTTATTTGGATCGATGAGGCTGGCTAGGGTGTATTGGAAGTCATACATTTTATTGAGGTTACTTACCATACATAATGAATCAAGAAATATGGTTTTGAAAGGAAAACGCTTCCGTTGTTTAAAATCCTTGGTTTTAATTAAATTATTGACCGCGTTAATCTGATTAAGTAATTGTTAATACACCGGATGCATAGGGGTGTTACAACATGCAATCTCAATACCATATGTATCATGATATGTAAGAACTATCACTCCCTCGAAGTATGGTGGAACACGGTTAAGGGAAAACTCCCAAGAACAAGAGCTTACCTACTCGGAGTGTCACACTGACTCTCCAGGCCTCGTGGTCACGACCACTCTTACCCTCTGTATCACGCTCTGCAAAACATGCAAGACACAAAACGGTTATCAACCGTTGCATACAAGCCATCCATGACAGTCATCAGTTGTTGCATGCATAGATGCACCTATACATTTACGAAGACCCCAAGTCTGGCTTCCACTCTAGCTCGGATGGTCTTCCTACCTCTCAAAACACAGTATCAAGATAATTGATACGACATGAGTGTCTTACCTTTTTAAACCCCCCAGAAGGTTAGAGAACAACTTCTCCAGCTCGAAGGTCCTAAAACGCCTCCTTCTCTAAAGTCGCAAGGCTGCGAGCGTCAGCGTCCTTGGAGGAGACGGTCACTCTGTCTGTTGGTCTTTAGGGAAACTAAGGTTGGAACTTAGCTAAGGTTTGGTTCCTCTCAACTTTCCCGTTGCATGCAAAGGGTTTCAGAGTAAGGTTGAGAGGTTACGAAGTTTCTCTCTTTAGGAACAATGGCGGAAGCAGAGTTTGGAAGTAGACAATAGAGCTCTCATTGAAGAGGAGAGGAGTGGTCTATTTAAATAACCCTGGCGTGTGGCCACGCGCCAGTAATGCCAGATGTCAAACATCTAGCTTAGCCGTTGCATCAAGAAAATGCTCTCTCATACGATCGATTACAACGCTTATGTAATCGGTTACATGGAGCTAGGTCCATCCTTGTCCTAGATTACCCGACCTCGTTCGGGTTCCTGCCTTGGTAATTCACAAGTCTAAGGTTCCGCCCTTCTTCGACCTCCTCTGACCTTATCCGACCTCGTTCGGGCTTTTACCTTAATGTTCCACCCTCTTCCGACCTCCTCCAACCTTATCCGACCTCGTTCGGGCTCTTACCTTGACACTTCACGAGTCCAAGGTTCCGCCCCCTTTCGACCTCCTCCG
The DNA here is from genome assembly GCA_013407115.1 of Glycine latifolia. Taxonomy (NCBI): domain Eukaryota; kingdom Viridiplantae; phylum Streptophyta; class Magnoliopsida; order Fabales; family Fabaceae; genus Glycine; species Glycine latifolia. The sequence continues at coordinate 112,689 of QARZ01000290.1, read as the reverse complement.
ACCTTATCTGACCTTGTTCGGTCTCTTACCTTGGCACTTCACGAGTCCAAGGTTCTGCCCTCTTCCGACCTCCATGAGGTGCTATTACCCTTCAAAGGGTCAATCTGGTCATGCTAACCTGGTTTCCTTGTTGACATACGTTAAACAAGCGAGAACCCGGATTTGTGGCAGGGTTGTTATTACCATAACTACTGTGTAATTAAAATATTATAATATTAAGTGTCACATGGACACCTGAAACCGTACACATCTGGTGTTGTTTAATTTGGAGGAGACAATTTAAATGGAGATAAGTATTGGCTACATGTCTCATTTTGTTGTGTTCATCCTGAAGATATTGGTATCCTAAATTTGCATGCTACAAATGAGTCTATTTATGGGTCACTTTCTTCCATAGGTGAATCTTAAGTTCCTATATAGGATTTTCAAGTTGTACATGTCTAGTTGGGTCTACTTTAATAGCATAGTTATACTTATTGATCATTTGAAATTAGTCAAATTAAGTACATTAGACATGAAACTAATTTGAATGAAGTTGGTCAAATTATTTTGGGTAACAAAAAAAAAAGATAGTAATGAATAGTTGCTTAAGTGATAGTACTACCATCATACTTAAATATAAAAAAAATATTAGACTAAAATATAAATAAATTTTAGCTAACTCTCTTATATTTAATGATAATATATTCAAAATATTTTCAATAATTTTTACTTTTTTTGTCCTATACAACTAATGTAAATGGTACTTAATTTAGGAAATGAATTAACTTATTTGTTGAGATAATCAAAAGCAAATAATGTTAATTAATTTTCTTGATGGGTGAATAAAAGTTAGTTTTTTTCCCCATATATTTCAGTCTTGAGAGATTACATATTTTAAACAAGGTTTTGTATATTTGAATTTATATATATATATATATATATATATAGTTGATGCACATATTATTTATTTTAAATACTTCTCGTTGAAACAAAATTGTTTTTGTGAAAAATAGGTGTACAGTTTAACTAAAAAATTAGGATAAAATGACCATTTTAATCCTTAAATGTGTAAAGTGTAACAAATGATAATTTGACCCTTAAAAAATAAGATTTCTAATTTAGTCTCTTAATTTGTAAAAAGTGTCACAATTAAGTCTTGTGTATAACTTAATGACAAATAATTTTTGAATTTTACAATTTAATTTTAAGTTGATATTTATAAAATAAATTTTATTATCAAATTGATTCTCGAAAATTATAAATTATAAATTAATGATAAATTATCCTACAAACTTAAAGGCAAGATGAAGTTATTGCACAATTTACATATTCAGGAATTAAATCAAAATTTTTATTCTTTCAATGACAAAATTATTATCTATTTGTATATTTAGGGACTAAAATAATCATTTAAAAAAAAACTATGTATGAATACTTAAACCTTGTTTTTTTGTTTTTTGTTTTGGTTAGTAGAAAATAAATCTTTTCTTTACTACAAGGGTGAAAGTGATCTTTTGTTTATTCTTAGGAATCAAACTTAATACTATTAAGTTTATTATAATTTAATCACCTTACTCAACTAAGTAAATTACGTCATGATAAGCTGAAAGTGAACTGCAGTTAAAGAACTTGATATATGTCCAAGTTTGTTTTTAAAAATTTCGTTTATTGCACATTAATTGTAAATCTCCACCTTGTCAATATAATGTTTCTCTCTCCCTTTCTCCATCGACCAAATGAATCTTGGTTAAATATAGAAGCATTTTCAATTCAAAATCGTACTGTATGATAGAAAAGAGTCAAGTCGTTTATTTCTTTTTCTCTCTCTCTCTCTCTCTCTCTCTTCCAATTTCATTCCTATCTCAAAGCATCTGAAAATCATTTTCTTTTGACACTAGGATATCTGTCCATGTGCTTTGCAACATGGGATATACATGATAGTCCCAAACATGTTTCTCTTTCTCTGTCAACATTTATTGGGCCTATGTTGGTGGACAAAAAAGCCCATAAACTTGCCCTGTGAATGAGTTTGACTTAAAAAATAAATCAGATTATAAGGGAGAGAAAAAGAGAGCTTTGACTTCATTAATAAACCATAAATAAATCTTGGAATACAATATTCATCACGGTATGAATCAATATTCCTTACAACTAACTAAAGAACAATAAACAATTACATTAAAAAAAAAGAAGCAAATAAGCCTCATCGTCCTTTGTACAAATTTATAGCCAAATTATTTTCAAACATGAGTTTCGTTAAGGAGAGGGCTAATTTTTTTTTCTTTCTAAAGAGAGATTTATATTTAGACCTTAAGAAGAGGGAAGGTATGAAATAGAAAAGGGACAAAGCTTACTGTGGGAGATTGCACACTTACAATTCATATCCCCACAACTTAACCAACTAGAGAGACTCAAGTGTTCTATTTTGTATTAGGGACTTCTACTATTTTGTAACTTAACATCACCATCTCTTGTTTTGGACTGATCAGCAATAAAAAAAAACAATCCCAAAATGTTTGTCATTATCAAAGTGATGAGTCCCTTAATTAGAAGTGTGATATGCATCTCCTGTGGCGTGCAGCCACTGTTTTCCTCTTTTGTTTGGTTTCCTCTTTCCAACTCTTGGCAATGTCATGAGCCACATTAATTGCATCCAAAGATGCACCAGAGAGGCCTCTCCTTGTGAACCCAACAGCATAAAGACCACATTTGCCTCTCCACCCATTTGGAAATGGGTTTCTTAGAGTCCCATCATTGGTAAAAAAATCATTCTCCTGATGCAAAACATAACATTGCATTTTAGTTCAGTGCATTGAGCCAATAATTTAACTTGAACAAAGTCAAAAACTCATTCCACTAACTGCACATTATTATCTACATTTAAATTATTTGTCCCTAGGAGAGAAACATTATAATATCTAAAAATGTACTAAGCAACCAAGCACATATTATAGATGCCTATAAATTTGAAGCATTTTCTAAATACAATGAATTTTTTTCCCTCGACACACAGACACACCTTCCCTGGTCATTAAAGAAGGCCAGTAAGAGTACAGAAAAACTTGGAGGAAAAACGAAGCACAAGTGGATAGTAGAAGAAACACGTGTTGAATACTTATATTAGGAATATGAAAAATAAAGAAAAAACCACCAGCCAAAACTAACAATCGGACATGGTTTTGATTTTATTGAGAGAGAGACAGAAAGAGAACAACTGGAGGGTTAAAGCCAATCCACTTCCATAACTGTCAGCAAGAATCCAATGCAAAAGAAACAATATACGAAAAAAAGTGTCAATTAATGAATATATAATTAAACTATGAAGAAGGACTAACCTTCAACCATGATGGTACATTGCTGTGATACCCAGTGGCAAGAACTACAGAATCAATCTGAAGAACTTGGCCATCAACAAGTTCAACTTTCCCAGGCATGAACCTTCTGATTCCAGGAACCACTTTGATTTTGCCAGATTTAATTTTCTCAAGGGCCCCAATTTCCAACACAGGGGTCTTCCCTGCAGTGTGCTTGAGTTCCAAAGGACCCACTGAGGGCCTTTTGAGACCATACTTTTCAACATTCCCCAAAATCAAACGTGCCAGAATCAGCAATATCTTATCAACCATCCAAAGAGGAAACCGTTTCATCAACGTCAGAGCAAGCTCAAAGGTAGATTTCCCAAAAACTTCTCTTGGCAACACATGAACCTGATCATAAACACAAAAAATGTTAGAATAAAAAAAGAAGAAAAGAAATTACGTATAAAAAGGACAAAACTTATATGCATGCTTTTGGTGTTACTTTCTAATCAGAATTATAGTTTCAGATCAGTAATCCCGACAATAAAAGTTTTCATTAAATGTCAACATAGATTACCAAAATAAAACTCTAATTCTAATTGAAGAACAGTACCACCAGAAACCGCTATAGAACTGCATCTAAGTTTTGTAAATATAAGAATGCTAATTAAGTAAGATTTTTCAGTACTCACTGAGCTTCTAACAACCATTGATGGGTTAGCATTGTGGTTACAAAGATCAAGTGAGACCTCCATGCCTGAATTTCCACACCCAACAACAAGCACTTTTTGTCCACCATAACCTTCCCCAGATTTATAATCACAGGCATGCATAACTTGGCCACCAAACTCTCCCAACCCTTCAAACTGAGGCACCACTTTCTCCGAGTTTTCGCCGGTGGCGACCACAAGCGACCTGCAAATGTACTCGACCTCACACTCAGCACAACCATCTGAAGAGAGTCCTCCTAATTTCTTGATCTTCCTGATGGTCTTGATCCTCCACAGGCCAAAGGTCTCATCATACTTTGCAGACTGCACTGTTTCATTGAACTGTGGGGCTATGCTGAAGTGCTTGGCATAGCTTTCAAGGTAGCTTATGAACTGAAACTTTGTGGGGTATTCAGGGAAGTCCTGAGGGAAAGGGAAGTTTGGTAGCTGGCAAAACTGTTTTGGGAGATGAAGCTTGAGGCGATCGTAGGTGCGGTTTTGCCAAAGAGAGGCAATGCAGTTTGCTCTCTCGAGGATTATGAAGGGAACACCTTGGTCTTTGAGGCATGATGCCACTGCAAGACCTGAAGGGCCAGCACCTACTATCACGGGTCCGTTCACCCATATGGAGCGCCTTGTGAAGAGGTCCTCTGGGTCGAAGGTTTGAACCATTGGTGGCATGTTCAGACATATGTCATGCATTTTCTTTTCTTTTTTCTTGGTTTGTGATGATGACAAAGTTTGATGTATTAGAGGGTTGTGTTGTGGCTAATATGAACCAACGTTATGTTAAGTGGTTTGAACTTTGAAGGTGAAAGAGGGTGAGTGATTGACTTTTGTTGAAGATGGATATAGAGAGAGAGAGAGAGAGAAGGAATGAGGTGAGATATGGTTGAATTGAGTGGAGAGCGTGAGGGAACTATGAGGGGTATAAATAGTGTGAGGGGGTAGGCGAGTTCAGAGGAGCATGTGATGTCATTTGAAAATAACACTTTTTAGGAGATGTGTTTGTAGATATCTAATCATTGAGGAAATGAGATTAGACGGAATACGATAAAAAAAATTAATTGCATAATACTATATAGTTGTATAAATATTTTATTACAAGAAAGTTTAGAAATACTCTATTTCTAAATTCTAATACTCTTTCTAATAATTTATGTTATTCATTAACATTTATTAAAATCATCAATTTTGTCACATATCATTTATTATTTAATGATTATCTTTCTTAAATCAAAAACAAAATCCATCAAAATTAATGATTTTTAATAAATTTTAATCAATCATACAATAAATGTTAAAAATGAGTAAAAAATCATACAGTAAATGTTAATCAATCAAAAAGATAGTATAGTTAATATTTCCTTTTTATTATAGAATAAAAAATGGATTTTGTTTTAGTGGTAACCGATAAGAGACTGCATTAATTTTGTATGAGAAATAAATAAAAAAATCTTTTCAAATATTTCATAAAGGTGCATGTCGAAAGTTTAAATTTGAAATCACTAATTGTAAAAAAAAATTCATGGCATATGAAAGAAACACGAAGGAATGTGAAAGAAGTTTGTAAATAACAATTTGATATAATTTTTTCATTTTAAATCAAGAATAAAAAGATATTAGAGACTCAAATATAATTGTTTTTTAGTGTAATATTTACGGGAAAAATGTAATCAAATATCTTTATCTTTTAAGAAAAATAAATAAATTTTATTACATTTCATTGTTTTAAATCATTTGAACAATAATAATTAATGTTACTTTATGTCATTTCATTCTATCTGTTATGATAAAAATAGGCGTAAGCTTAGATGAGGATTCTCAAATGATATGCTTGTGGGCCGCATTCTTTGTTTTTTTTTTTTTTTAAATGAGTACCGCATTCTTTGTTTATTACAACTAATATTGGATTTTTAAAGTTATTAACCAAATTAAAAAAAATCGGCTGTATGATTTGATTCTTTTACAGTAAATGAAAATACACATGCAAGATAAATAAAGCACTTATAATTGATAAAATAAAAGAGAAATTACATATATTTCTATAATCGTATTAATTTATTATATATTATCGATTATTGGAAGAGAAATTAAACCCATAAATCAACCAATGGGAAAAGGGTCAGAATTATACAGTCCCAGCAAATTTAGGCCTAGGTTAGCTGACTGTGAATACAATTCCAATTTACTTGAAAGATTCATTCAATAACAGCTGTCTCTGTTACGGCTCTACGGCATGGTAAATAAAACCAGCCGCTTACGTGAATTGCTGCTTCAGGTCTCCAGGTTTAAGATGAGTACCCATCCCTCCTATTAAACAAAAAGATTAAAAAAAATAGCACCGATAACTTCAAATAAATAAAGTCCATATATACCTTTTTTTTTCCTACAGAAGTCCATAAATAGCTTAATTTAGCAGTCAGGTTATCATTTAAAATTTACTTTTTAATTATGTTAAGAGTTTAATGGTGATGAAATAACAGTGTTATAAAATAATCTAATTATAAATTATTATTGATATTACTTTTAAGATTACTATTATGAAAAATAAATTTATTATTTATGATAATTTATAATTGAATGATATAGTATATAATACTTTCTTCTCTTGTATTATTTGTATAATATTTTTAAGTTGAAATATACTTTTAAGCCGTATAATATGTCACTGGTATATATATCCTCCCCAAGTTAGCATATGGATCCATTGCTATTTGACAAAGAACGCCAAATTAAAAGGAATCGAACATTCTAGCTATTGTTGCTAAATGCTAATTAACATATAAAAGATATCAATTTAATTCGTGTCCGAGGTCAACTAGTCATTTTTTAAGATTTTTAACAAGTAGAGTAATAGATAAGCAACTGCCAGATCTTTATAGCCAGAAAAGTTGGGGCAATTAATTGTTGATTTTGAGGCTACTCTGCATAAATTTTATGTTGAAAGGAGTTGTTCAAGCTGGCCTTTCTTATTTGTGGGAAGCATCTGGCTAGTATATACTGTATGTTATATATAATCTAGCACGTTCTTGCTGTTCAAGTACTGTTTTGCCTCACATTTTTAGTGCTTGAGTGGTCCAACATGTGGTTCAGGGCAGAGAATGAAGAGAAATTTGGAAGGTTCCCTTGAATTATATTTACATAATCATGTACATGATGGTGAAATCACATAATTATCCTGTTGTTGATACCCCAAAAGGTACCAACAAGTTTGTTTTTGTCACTTGCGATGCTGTTTTTCTAATTAGAGATCAACCAACAATTTTGATAGTGTTCTGTACTTCTTTACCATTATTGGCCCATGACACGTTGCAATAGATTGTAGTTTTTAGTAATTAGAGAAAAGACTGATCCTTTGAACAAAATTTCTTGATCACCTTCTTCAATTCCAATTTTTGTTTTTCCCATTTTTCTAGAGACTTCAGAATGATTATCTAACTTTTCAAGTTCCAACATGGAATGTATAGTGAGACGTATTAAAGCGACAAGGTTTGTAATCAAAATCGAATGAAGAGCAACCTTCAGTTCTCACTGTCCCCGAAGCTTGATGAGAACTTAGATTTTTGTATCATTTTTTTTATTTCAAACCGAAGAATTCTAATTATCTAAAATTCATGTGCGACAATCATTTAATATCACATGATAAATTGTGATAAAATTTTAATTATATTTATCTTGCTGTTTATTAATTTTTATAAAATTTAACTTATTTATAAACTTATAAGGTTAGGACAATGGTTTAAAATTTTGTTGCATTCACAGATAAAAAAATGATTTATTTAACTAAAAACTTGTATTTAATTATTTTTATGTGTAATTTTTTTAATTAACAACAATCACATATCATAAATAAAATTAATATCTAATCTAATTCGAGAAATATCCATTGACATAAGATAAAAAGAAGAGAAGTAAATAAAATATTAACGTACAACTTCATCATGAAATATCAATATGGAAGTATATCTTGAAATTCATATTACTCCAGAGTACTTAACTCTCAAATCATGCCCTACACATAATGCTTGAAAAAGTCAGTAATTTTTAATTATTATTTATATTTTTAATTATTATTTATATCTTTTGCATCACGAGAAGAGGCGTTAAGTATGAATCATTCAAAATTCGCCAAGATCGGTTTTGTGGTGGAATGTTAGAGTTTACATGAGAACTTATATTAAATTCTCATTGTTGTAGTTATAAAAAGAAAAAAGTAAGAGTCTCAATTTCATGATAAAGATCAATGGTAAATGATCTTTTATTGTCTTGGTGTGTTGGATAGGATTGCTTGCTTAGGGGATTCCAACATAGTTGGGATGTCCTAAACAATCATGACGCTTGCTCATTGTTTCTAAAGAAAAATGGTCCTTTATATTTTGTCTTAATATTATTTTCAAGTTAAAATATTTAAATAAAAATATTTAATTTTATCATTAATATTTTCAGATAAATGATTATTTATTTTCAAGAACATTCGGGTCGACCTACATGTAAGTTCCTGCAATAATTTTCTCATAGTTCTTTATAGTCCTATGTTGGTGGTTTAGGTTTAATAACAAAATAGAATAACTGTCTTACATTTGTAAAATAAGAGGTGGGATCAAGTTACACAAATATTAACTTTTTTAAAGTTACTTTTTATTTTCATCATTTATTTTCTTGGAATCTACAAATAAGATTAATGACTTATCACAATTATTAGATTTCAAAAAAAAATAAAAGGGGAGCTCTAAATCTAAAATAATATATTAATCCTACCCAAGCCAAAAGAATTACTCTTGATGTAAGTTGACCATTCCTCATAAATTTGGATTTGGTAGGACTTAAAACTTCGCCTATGTGTATTTGCATGCATGGCCTGTTCCAAGCCAGGATAAAGGAGGAGGATTGGCGTCAGGAGTTGCGAACTGGCTATAAATGTGATGAACCTTTATGATATTTCGTTAGGACGTACCCTTCATAGGGACGTGTTACATCGAACCCTAGGTGTAGCAAAAAATAGGTTAGGGTCCTTGCCACAAGGCAAGACACTACATCAGTCCCGGGATGTAGTGATAAGTGAACTAGGGTCCATGCTGAAAGGCAAGACAGCCAAGTCTTCACCCGGATTTGGTGAAAAATAGGCAAGGGTCCCAACACGCAGATGAGCGAACGTGGCGGGCAAACACCGCTCAGGGGTTAAGGATGAAATTGGGAAGCTGGAACATAGGAACATTAACGAGTAAACTGAGGGAGTTAGCATATGTTTTTTGCCAGAAGGAAAGTGAATATTGTGTGTTTGCAAGAAACTAAGTGGGTGGGAGAAAAGACCAAGGAAGTGGAGGGCACCGGTTTCAAGTTGTGGTATACAGGTACATCCAAGAGTTGACATGGGGTTGGAATTATGATCGATAGAAGTTTTAGAGATAAAGTCGTGGACGTCAAAAGGAAAGGCAGCTGGATTATAATGATTAAGCTTGTAGTAGTGATCTAATTTTAAATATCCTTAGTGTGTATGCACCACAAGTTGGACTACAATTAAATGAAAAGAACCAATTTTGGAAAGACTTGGAGGAGATTTTGATAGGGATACCCCGAGAGGATAAGATTTTCCTAGGAGGAGATCTTAATGGTCATGTTGGTAAAATAATGGAGGTTTTGATAGAATTCATGGAGGTTATGGCTATGGGACGAGAAATGAGATTGGAGAAGATGTCTTGAATGTTACACTAGCCTATGATTTGATGCTAGCGAACACATTTTTTTTAAAAAAGGGAGTCTCATCTTATCACTTATCATAGTAGCCAAAATTATTGTCAAATTGATTTCTTTATGGCTAGAAGGGAAGATAGAAATTATTGTATTGACTGCAAGGTCTACCCTGGAGAATGTGTGACGACACAACATAAGTAAATAGTTCTAAAAGTTCATTTCAACAAAGTTCTTAATTTGAGGAAGAAGACTCAAAACCCAAGGATAAGATAGTGGAAGCTAAAGGAGGAAAAACAAATAGAGTTTAAGGAAAACATGTTGTGTGAAGGACCATGAGAGTTTATTGGAAAAGCTAATGAAATATGGAATAAGATGGTTGTGTGTGTCCAAAATGTGGGAAGAAGGGTACTGGGTGAAAGCAAAGGAAACAAAGTTCTTACAAAGCAAACATGGTGGTGGAATGGAGAGGTGCAGGAGACTATTAAATAGAAAAATGAATGTTTTAGATCTTTGCATAAATGTCCCAATGATGAAAATTTGCAAAAATTTAGAGAAGCGAGGAAAAATGTAAAAAAAGCAGTGCAGGAAGCTAGAGACAAGGTTTTTGATGATTTGTATAAAAATCTTGGGAGCAAGGATGGTGAAAAAGGTATTTACAAACTTGCTAAAATGAGGGATAAGAAGAGTAAAGACCTCACCCAAGTTAGATGTATCAAGGATGAAAATCAAAAACTTTTGGTAAGAGATGAAGATGTAAGTAAAAAATGGATGAACTACCTTAACAAACTTTTTAATGGGGATGACAATAAAAGTGAGGTGGATTTGGATGACGTTTTTGATGATCTGAATAGAAGATTTGTGCGCAGAATTAAGACGCATGAGGTTAAGGATGCTTTAAAGAGGATGAAGAATAATAAAGCTTTGGGATACGATGACGTCCCTATTGAAGTGTGGAGATGCTTGGGAGATGTGACAATAAAATGGTTGACCAAGATTTTTAATAAGATTCTTCAAACAAATAAGATGTCTAATGTTTGGAGGAAAAGTATGCTTGTACCTATTTACAAAAACAAGGGAGATATCTAGAATTATTCTAACTATAGAGATATCAAGCTCATGAGTCATACTATGAAGTTGTGGGAGAGAGTTATTAAGCATTGCCTAAGGAGGGAGACTAATGTTTTCGTAAATCAATTTGGATTTATGCCAGGAATATATACTATGGAAGCTATTTTCTTGATGCGACAATTAATGGAAAGGTATAGGAAAAAGAAGAAAGACTTAATATGGTGTTCATAGATCTTGAGAAAACATATGATAGGGTCCCAAGAAAAGTCTTATGGTGGACTCTTGAGAAGAAAAAGGTAGCATTAAAGTATGTTAATGCAATTAAGGATATGTATGATAGGGTTACCACATGTGTGAAAGCTTGTAATGGAACATCAAGGTATTTCCCTATCACGATAGGTGTTCACCAAGGTTCAGCTCTTAGTTCGTATCTTTTTGCCTTAGTGATGAATGAACTAACGAAAGATATTCAAGAGGAAGTGTCGTGGTGTATGTTTTTTCAGATGATATCGTGCTTATTGATGAGACCAAAGATGGTGTTAATAGAAAATTGGAGTTGTGGAGAAACACTTTAGAGTCTAAAGGGTTCACGATAAGCAAGAGCAAGAAGAAGTATATAAAGTGTGAGTTTTCGCAAGTAAGAGATGGTGATCAAGACACAATGCATCTACTTGGTCAAGAGGTACCCAAAAAAGATGTTTTTAGATACTTGGGATCAATTTTGCAAAAAAGTGGTGAGATTGATGAGGATGTAAATCATTGAATTAGAGCAGGATGGATGAAATGGCGGAGTGCATCAGGGTTTTGTGTGACTGCAAAATTTCCCTTAAGCTAAAAGGAAAATTCTATAGAACAGTTGTAAGATCGACAATGTTATATGGAGCGGAATACTGGCCAACATATAGACAACATGAACATAAAATAGGGGTAGTAGCAATGAGAATGTTAAGGTGGATGTGTGGTTATACGAAAATGGATAAGATAAGAAATGAGGATATTCAAAGAAAGATATCAGTGGTACGGTATGTAAAAAGATGAGGGAGTATAGATTGAGGTGGTTTGGGCACGTTATGAGACGGTCATTGGATGCTCCCGTAAGAACAAGAGTTTGTTACTAAGAGTTCAACACAAAGAGAGGTAGAGGTCGACTGAAACTTGGAGAAAATTAGTTAAACAAGACTTACAGGTAGGACTTAAAAAAGGTGAAAATGTTTTTATTTTAACAAATTAATTTTAATTGGTGAGACATACGACGGATATTTCATATTGATTAGTACACCTATGAAATTTAACTTAGTTGATTGAGCATGATGCATTAGATATTAATTCTCTAGTACCTTCTTCGACATAGGGATCAAAATAATATTGACCAGTAATATGATTAAAATAATTTATATACAAGTGGGGATAACTTTACTCTTAGTAGTACTACTTTGGACCTAAATATAAGCAAAAATAATAAACTTTACATTGATTAAGAAAGTTGGTTAATGTCATCCTAATTCTACTAATCATATTTTAGAAAATATTTTTTTTCTAAAGCGTCATTCATTAAAATTTGATATCAAGAATAAAAATGAGCCATTGAAGCTAGAGTAACAATTAATTGAAGGGTATTTTTAAAATAGTACCATTAAATACCGTCAAAATAGTTAAAATTTATTTATATTTGAGTCCAACTTTTTTGGTTGCTTATATTTAGGTCATAATGGAGTAATTGTTATTGAGCATATCAGGTCGCTCTCATCATTGGATCATTATCAAACCATTAGCAAATATCTAATCTTGTAAATTCATGCGCAATAGTTGAGATGTTGAGAAAGATATGTGTCAATATAGGGAGAATACGCTTTTTAAAACTATAAATCAAATTAGTAAATTCTTTTTTATATTTTGAAATGGAAGGTAATGAAAAGTTCAAAATTGAGTTAAAAAAATCCATTTGAGCTTTTTTTTACCAAAAGAATTTTGTTTCAAAAACTACATTCGAAAATAAAAAATTGCAACTACCCAAACAAGACCTTAGTTAGTAGCATCAAGTTTATTCAAAATTTATGTTTTTCTCAAAATTACCCATAACATTAAGAAGACAAAATCTTATATTTGTTTAATTTTTTATTGGCTTTAATTCTTTTAATTACCCTCATAATTAATAAATTTATTGGTTTAATTTTTGTCAATAAAATGTTATGTATACGAGACAATGTTTAGACTCATGAAGAATTACATTAAGATATATGGTATTTCCTCCATCTCAAAATAAATGTTATATTTGAAGAAGAAAAAGCATATCTCAAATAAGTGTCATATTTAGTTTTTTAATATAATATTATTTTTTTACTAATATCCCTAATGAACATTATTTTAATTTTTAATGTAATATTAATACTAAAATTAATTTTATAAAATTATTGTTTTTTTATTAGTTTTTCTTAATTTGTATAAAACAATTTAAGATCACATTTATTTTGATACGGAAGGAAGGGGGTATGAAATAATTCTAAACGAAATCATACGATATCCACATGTTTATACATGTGCATTTAAATAATATTTGAGGAAGTACTTTTTTCAATCTATGTGCCCTATGGCTATTATTTTCAAGCAACCATGCATAGTCTCACCAAAAAATTTCGGTTACTATTTACAAAACACGAGATTGTACCCACTTGTTGTGATTAATAATAACATATATCTTTGCTAGCCCAAACTCCTAATCGAGGCAAGGATGACAAGCGTAGCCGTACGTCGTGTATACATGTGGAGTAGTTGAACGTGGACTTCCTAGATTCACACACTATTATTGAAATTGAAAATCTCTCGTAGACCAATAGAAAGTTATGGGAATTTGGAACCACACCACCATTTGTAGTTTGTACCTTGTTCTTCTTACGCATTGGAACCAGTAATGCATGGTTCGCAATAGTAAGTTTTATCCCACCAAAAAAGTCTAACCACTAATTTCAAGCTGGTGTGTACGCCATGGAACACAGCTCATTTTCAAACTATTGATTAAGATTGAGAAATTGAGTAGTTTGGTATTGTATTGAGAATAGAGATATACGATCATCCGGAACAAGGAACCGCCCTCACGTGCATGGAACCTTGATCCTCTAAAGTCTAGTTATATCATGGAGAACTACGCCATGAATAGATCTTTGTTGCTATACGTACAATTTTTTCCTAATATGTTTTCTATTTTTATATGTATATATTTCTTTAATTTTACTAAAGTTATATTGTTGAGAGGTGTTTCTCCACTTTTGTTTTATTGTTTCGATCATAAAAAACTATAAAATTGGTTTGAAACCATCAACCAATCGATTGATTGAAAGAAAATCATTGTTTCAATGAGTGAATAACTACAAATTATACTAAAGTCAATTCAAATAATTGTGAATGAATTCGTACAATTAATTAATAAAATTCATTCTACTAAAGTATTCTCCGTATATATAAGTGTACATTATACTATATATGTGTGACTTTTCTTTTTAATTTGTAGATACTATCTATAATGATTGAATCACATTGTGACCATGATTGGTTGTGTTATGAAATTCATGAAAGCTGTTTTTTTAGCTAAAAGAATAAGTACTTTCTTCGATTTTGAAAAGATTGGCCAAATTATAGTAGTGTCTTATCTAACAATAAAATTGAAATTAACACAAATCTGTCGTTGATGAAGAAAAGAAAGAAATGAATTCTCCTTTCAAAGCCATAAGCAAAATAAAAAAAAATAAAAAATCCACAAGTAATTAGTAGTAACTTTTTTTTTTAATTATTGGTTTAGTCTTTATAATTATACAAACTTTACCTTTTATTTTCTATACTTAAAATTTAAAAATCATCCATTTTTATTCCTATCCATATAACTTTTTTTTATCACTTTTACTACATATATAAAGAGAGAGGACATATCATATGAGAGAAAAATATCTTGTATAAAAGTGAAAACAATCATATATCTGAATATGAATGATAAAGATTTAATATTTAAAAATTATATAATTTTTTAAATAGTTATATGACATTATATCTTGACCTTTCATACATAATTATACGATTTATATTTAATCTTCTCAATCTCATATAAAATACTTCTCATAATATATATATCATCTTTATCCTTTTTGGTCCTTACTTTCTAAATTCATAGGAACTAAACTAAAAATACCATGTATAAAGACTAATTAAAATAAATGATTTTTAAGTTTAAGAAGTAAAAGGTAAAATTTGTACAATTATATAAGAACCAAAATGAATAATTAATCCTTAAACTTTTTCCAAAATATTTTTTAAATAAGCAACAGTTCACTAAATTTCAAGGAAATTAAGCAATTTATGGCTTGTTTAACATCTAAGTTTAATTAGGAGCCTATAATTATTATTAAGGAAGGTTTTATTTCAATTAAGAAAAAGGTTTTGTTTTCTCTTTGACCAATAGCGAACAACAGGTGCTGTGAGAAAAACCTCTATGTAGAGCAACTCAACACCATATGCATTATAAAATATGCTTGAGGCTTCACAACCTACAATTTAATTTTGTGATAGTCATTAAAAACAATAATAGAATGTGACAAAGGAATAAAGAGAATCATGTTGCTCAAAAGCTGGTGTAATAGAACATGGAGATAGAAAAAGACTGCTAGCTAAGTTGTATCTTGATGAAAAAGTATTTAAGGAATTGTGCAGTTAGAGACAATGCTATCATCATTAAGCTATGCGAGAAAAAGATCAGGTATATTGTTATGAAAGAGAAACTGAAAAAGACGTGGTGTTTACAAGCAGGACTTGACATGATGTTGATAATAAATTTTATATTATGAAGTTTGATTTGAAGGGGAACAAAGAAAGGTGAATCATCAGGGGTTTATAGTATATTTGATGTACTATAGAAATATTTATTAACATTTGTTTAATTATGTACTAAATAGAGGATCTAATTGATATTCGCACCAAGGTTAATATTATTGGCATAAATATGGAAATGTACATGTTGGAGTGTTAGTGTGAAGATAAAATTTAAAATTAGATAAGAATGAGTAAGTTGAGAAATATATAAGTGACAAAATACTAGTAAAATTAATGTCTTGATTAAGGTTTTGGATTGAATATGGTATCAAATTTACTTGTGTGATTTGTTTATGATCCATTGGTAGAGATCTCTTAGAGTTTTACTCCCTCATATTTTTAACAAGTGATATCAAAGACAAAGGTTCAACTTGTGACTGGCTCAGACAAGTATTGAGGCTTAGTGAAATTGGTGGTGGATTCATGCATGGAGATCCCTTTGTTGAAAGTATTCCTAATTAACAATGTAGAGATCAAGAGATATGTCTCATTGATGTGAGCTAACCTAAGTACCATGGTGTAAGTGTTTAGAGCATATTAGCATTAATGACTAAGGTATAAGTGCTACTAGTAGTGCAAGTAATACTCATGGATGGAAGTGTTTTTGCTTTGAGGGGGAGCATATCATGTGAAAGATACTTACACTTAAGGAAAAATTATTAGAGTGTAAGTGTGAATATATGAAGTCCAACATTAGGTAGAGATGAGTAAGTTGGACAATATATAAGTGAGATAGACCTCAACTCTAATATCTTAAATTTTTGGATTTAATGTGGTTTAAGTTCACTTATGTAGCTTTCTCTAATACAATTTGTTGAGAATAAAAGAAAGTAATATCTAGGAGATCTCCATCAATAAGTTACGAGCAAACCACACAAGTGATCTTAATACCAAATTTAATCCAAAACCTTAAGGTTTTAATTAAGTTTTTGAATGTTTCTCACTTAAATATATTCTCTAGCTTATTCATTATTTTCTAATGTTAGACTTGATCTTCATATTTGCACGCCAATAGTACAACAATTCCTTAAGATGTCTTGAAAATCTAAAGTGAGCAAGACACGTTTTGTGTGACCATTATTCAAGTATGGTAAGTACATTTTCAACATTTTTTAAATGAATAACTAAGTATAAACATTTCTTTTTTTTTTTATTTTTAAATATCACATGTATACCTTTATCCTTTGCAATTTAAAGAATATCTTGGATAAGTATGTATTCATTTGTCCATTTCACTTCCCAAAAAGTTTGAAAAAAAAGTTACGCACTAGAAGGGGTTGAATATAGTGTATGTGGATTTCATAAACTTTTTTGAAACCTTTTTGCAAATCTCTAGATATTGTTGATAAGGAATTTTGGTTATGGATTCAAAAACAATAAATCAACAAATAATATTTTAAAATATGACTTTTATGTTAACCAGAATGCCTTTAAGGATTCTTTAATCAAACTAGCAACTTAATTGTTTTCAATTCGAAAAAATGTTTACATTCTGATTTTGACAATTATATAATTAAGTTTTCTTCAAAATATTAGTGATTCTAACAAAATGTCGAATTCTTATGATTAGATATAAGTCGATTTGGTTTACAAGCATTATTGTATAGAAAACATTAATATGGAAATTTGACACTATATAAGATGTAAACGAATTATATGCACTCAGAAAAAAGGAGTTATAGATAGATGAATGCAAGAAAGTAAATCTAATCTATTCGAAAAGAAAATAATGAGTCAGAACGTCATATATATTTCCGTAAAATTAATTTGATAGCCTTAAATGCGGTGAAATTGATATTATAGGAGTGGTATGTTGTTCAAAAACCAAACAAAAAATTACAAAGAGTTGCCTATTTATATATATATATATATATATATATATATATATATATATATATATAAAAGTAAACTGCCTAGGACATGTGGCTTCTAAGAAAAACCGCTTGATCAAGACTGTGACACCTATCCTCTTCTTTTATTTTGTACGACGGAATTATAACCGCAACCATTTGTCAATTCAATTTTGATTACATGACTTCACTTGAACTACTCCATTCATCAATGGAAATATACTCCAAAGTATATTTTCGACTTCTTTAAGAATACTCTTTTGAATGTCTATCAATAGATATCATATTGCACTCAAAAATATATTTTTTGATTTCTTTAAGAATACTTTTGAATATCTTTCAATAAACATTAACATTTTTTTTCACTAAAAAAATATATTTTTCATGAGAAATAACAAATAAGAAATTGACTTTCAATACTTAGAAAATTTTCTTAGCAACCCTACCGGTAGAAAATTAAACAGTTCGAAAAACGCTTTATCCAAAAGAGTGTTAAGGACAAACAGAAGTTAGAAGGAAAAAAAACGTACACAACATCTATTTGACTTTGGCATCCGAATAATTTCCCTCCCATTAATCGGTTTATATTGAAATAAAGTGGTATTTTCGATCACAATTTCATAGTCAATCGGATCGCAAATTAACTTTTTTTTTTTTGGTACAGCAAAAGGAGGATTATATTAAAGTAATGTTATCTATGTCCTATACACGTGTGTTACTCGATGCATCTATAAGTATAAAAAAGTAATTCACTAAAAGTATAACAATTCATTGAACTACGGGCATGCAGCAAGTAAAGAGGGCGATTTACTGAGGTATTTTTTTGGGTTAGTTACGGTTTGGGATGAATTTCAAATAATTTACGAAAAGGGAATAAATCATAACATATGTATGATGTCTTGTAAATGAATTTATAATTTAATTTATGACTTATGTTTTTTTATTATTTTTTAAAATAGAAACTGTATAATTATTTACTACTCATTTATAATTTTATAATGCTAAAATACGACTTTAAAGTCCTAAAGAAATCATAAATAAATATAAGACTTTATCTGTTTTTTTTATATTTAGTATACCACTTCATTATTTTTTTAATTTCTGTTTTTTTTTTACGTTTGTGGTTTGAAATTTTTAAAAACTTTTGTTTTATTTTATTAATTCTTTGTTTTGTAAATGTTATTAAAACTATTATATTTTTTATTTAAAATTTACTAATTAATATATGTTTTATTTATTTGTTTGATTTAATATTTTTTATATATTTTTTATATGTTTTTATTTAATATTAACATTAAAAGATAATATTGTTTTTGTTTTTTAAGTTTCTGTTTTGTTTTTTATTTATTTTTTGTTTTCTTTTTTTAATTGGTTTTTCGTATTTTTTTTATTAAAAAATTGTCTTTATTTTATAATTTAGAAATTTACAAATTAATATATGTTTAATTAAGATAATATTGTTGTTATTTAAAATTTTTTGATTTAATACTATTAAGGTATTTGGTATATTTCATTTGGACTATCTATATGATTTTATTTAATATATTTTATAATTTTTGTATTTATTTTAAGATTTTTCTTTGAAAATAATTAAATTAAAATTTTTATAATATTAATTTATTATACACCAAATAATATTCAATTATTATTAAGAAAATTAAATATTTGAGACACTAATACCTTAATGATTTTTGTTAACAATTATGAGAATATTATCAACATAATAATGCAAAAGAGTTCTATTAAAATGAGAAAAATTAAAATGTATTACATAATCCTTAAAAAAATTTAAAAGTGGGATGATGTCTCACATTGAGTTTTTCTTCGATTGCGCCGAGTTCTCTTATATTGTTGCATGGGATTTGTTGGTTGTTGTTGACCTCTTGTTCTACAACCTCTTCCTCTTCTTGTTCTAGAATGATCACATGTAATTGTTTGTTATTATTAAGGAACATGATTACCAGCCTCACCATCATCATTGTTGGAATTGTTGTTATCATCTTCATGCTCATTCTCATGACCCATGTCTTGCATTTGAGTAGGTAATTATCGACGATAGCAGAAGGTCGATGGTGGTAGGCTATCTGTAGATGGAAGAGTATTAAAAGTGGTATCAAACCTTTGTGAGAATCCTTCAAAAACATTTGAGGTCGAAGGAACTTGAAATGAGTATTGAATCATATATGATGCAAACCCAAATGGTTGTAAACTTTGCTTACCTTGTTGAGGAATGTATCTAGAGAAGCCCATTGATTGATAAATAGAATAACCATGTGGTTCATGATGTTGAGACATACATCCAGAAACATACACTGGAGGTACATTTGGTTGAACATGTGATTCATGGTGGTGATGGACATGATAATACTGCAAATTAAGATATATGAAAATATCTTATCAATAATAGTAATAATTGACAAAAATTATAAAATAAAGTTAAAACCTCATAAGAATTTAAAAAATATAATATTTTTAATAACATTTACTAAACAAAGAATTAAAAAAATAAAACAAAAGTTTTAAAAAAATTTCAAGTCACAAACGTAAAATAAACAGAAATTAAAAATAAAATGAAACTCTACAACACCATATGACTTAAAAAAAAAGAGGAAGTCGTAAATGGGCGAACGACTTCCATATAAAAAATAATAAATACAACTTTAAAGTCGTATACTAAATAAAAGAAAAACAGGCAAAGTCATATATATATTTATGATTTCATTTTCTAATTTCGAAGTTGTACTTTCACAATATAAAATTAAAAAGGAGTAGTAAATAATTATGATTTCAATTTTAAGAAAAATGAAAAAAGCATGAGTCGTAATTAGAATTACGACTTCATCCTAATATTTGTTACGACTTACCCATTTTTTATAAATTATTTGAAATCCCCCTAATCGTAATTAATCGAAAAAAATAACCTGATCAGTAAATCTTCCAAGAAAAGATTATAAGTTTTCAAAATCTGCACCCCAGTGTACTCCAATTTCTCAGGCCAATTTCTCACGCTCCTTCTATGAGACCCCCCCCTTGATTATTTTTTCTAAAACATGCTTAAGTGGCGGGTCATTTCATAAAAAAATAACAAAAATAACTATATTTTATTATTTTTCTATTACCAATTCATTCTAACAAAATTAACTATATTTATTAGTTTTCTATTACCAATTCATTCTAACAAAATTAACTTGCTTAAAAAACAAAATTAACAATAATAAGAGTAAATGGTATAGTAGTACATGTACATATCAATTTGCAATCCCTAGAGCGAATGATAATCATTGAAGAATTCATTGTTTCGAAACCACATGCATGAGGTAGTTGAGTACGCGTTTATTGCTTCAATGGTAGGGAGTATGGCTCAAATAAAGTTACATATATATATATATATATATATATATATATATATATATATATATATATATATATATTTATAATGAAGTTAATTAGTAATTACCTGTGTGGATTACTAGTGCATATTGATAAAAAAAGTAAATGATATCTAATATATTTTTTATAGTGTACTTATCAACGTATGATAATAAATCAAAAGTATAATTTTCGTATTATATTAAAAAAATATATAAGAAAATCATTATTTACTTTTAGTTATGTGCACAAGCATATCTAATGGTGATTTTACCCATTGTATCACTCTAAGAATCTTAAATATCATTCTAACATAGACCAAAACACAAATACAAGATTCCGAGATTTTAATGCTATCAAAACAAATAAACTGAAATGACCTTAGAAATTAAAAGCATGACAGAACAAAGAAAAGACGCACATAAAAGGTTCACATAATCAATCTGACATAATTGTAGGTAATCTTATTTTTTAAACATGTGGTCATGAGTTTCATCCATGACTCATGCACATAAAAAAATATTTATTAAAAAATATCTACTTTTTAAATAGATCTTAGTATTTCAAAGGATTAATTTTTGATTTTCTATCGAAAAATACCTCGATTTACACAAAAATACACATATATAACAAAAATGTCAAAATATATAATGGTAGCTAAGGCTTTGGGCTAGCTTCACTTACAATTGGTATGGATTTTGTAATTAGAAGAAGAAAAGTTAGAAATACATTTTTTAACATTTATCTTAATATATATTTTTATTGATTAAAATTTATTAAAAACATAAATTATTTTGTAAATCTTACTTCTTATTTAATAAATTTAATCTATGATATTGTAGTTTTTTTTTATAAATTTTAATCAATAATAAAATGTATTAAGTAGAGTTTTGTTTTTTTACAGCTATTTAGAAGAGAATGTTAAAACATTATTGCAATCATTCCTCTTAAAAGAAAGGAAGAATTGCAGGAAACATAATTATTCAACATGTCACGTAAACCACCTTTAATAATAAAAATATTAAGCAATGGTGTCTAAAAATAAATAATGATCATTGAAGATGCTCTTACTTGATTCATAGATACGCCATTTAATACATACACATTTAGTATTGATAGGCTAATCAAGGTTTTTTTTTTTTTTTTTTACACTGAAATAGGCTAATGAAGTTATGTCGTTAATTTAATTGAGATAAAATATACTCCCCCGATGATTCAATTACAAGAAAAAGAAAAGGTTTGGTGGACTCAAATGTAAATAATTTTTAACTACTTTCACCCAACTTAGCAATTTTAAAATTATTATCCAATTAATTAATATTTTATTTTAATATTAATAATTTCTTTTAAAAAAATACTGAAATCCAAGTTTAAAATAAAGATATTCAAAACAATAAATTGAAAGAGATAAATGTTGATTTGAGGGGGAGATGTATGAAGAATACTTGAAGAATCAAGCAACAAGAGGCTTGGATATTTTGGCTTTCAACATGGTTCAATCCTTGAAGAACAAAAGTGTGTGATTAAATGTAAAAGGGTTGAAATCATTATAATGATCAAAGCTGTGCATGCATCTCATTCATACACATATTAAAGCATTGCATTAAATAGAATGTTAAACAAATTAAAGAAAAAGCTAAGTATTTTGAAAATATAGACAAAGACTGTAATAATCGATTACAGCAATTCAGTAATCGATTATTTACATTCATCAGTATTTTGGAAAAATAGAATTGGACTGTTTTAATCGATTAAGACAAAATCGTAATCGATTATTTTGTTCTTAAGCTTTTCTGGAAAATTGTCAAGAACATTGTAATCGATTACTGCATCGTATTAATCGATTATTTGAAGCTTAGCATTCATTCATATTGGCTAAATGACTGTTTTAATCGATTACCACATTATGTAAATCGATTACCATGTTATAACATATTAACATTCAGACTGTATTAATCGATTACCATGTGATGTAATCGATTACCATTCGTAATGAATATTCTGTGCTTTCTTGTTTAATCGATTACGAATCGTTTTAATCGATTATTTGACTCGTTATTTGAAACAAGAAGTCACCAAGAACTGTTGGTAATCGATTACAAGGTCCGATTTAATCGATTAAATGAGTTACGAAAATTCTTATAAATATAACCCTTGCCTTCTATGTAAAAAAAAAGATACAGAAACAAATTTTCGATCTGAGAACATTTCAAGAGCTCTCTTAAGTTTCAAAAAGGTTCTTTCAAGGGTTTATTAGGTTTTGCTTTCATCAATTCATTCATGGGTCATTAAGGAGTTGAAAAGCAAACCATCTTTTTTCAAAGACTAAGGAAAGCTGTTCTACATCATTGATTTGCATTTATCTGTGATTCTTAATCATTTGCATTTCGTGCTTTGATCATCAGGTGATTTCTTTCCTTATCTTTGAAGGTGTAATATTGATATTTTGTATTCTTGTAATAGAATAGGCTATTGTAAGTGGATTTCTTGCAAGTGTAGAGATAGGGTTTCTCTAGATTCTGCTGAGTAGTGTTCTCAGTGTGGGTAATTGCTTCTAAGGTTCTACTAGTGTTGTAGATCTCTGAACTTCATCTAGGGTTGATGAAGAGAAGTGTGTAAATTGCTTGTAAGGATATTTTGTTACAATAGTGGAACTCCTCTCTAGTTTTGAGTGGGAGAACTGGATGTAGCCTCATAGTTTTTGGGGTGAACCAGTATAAATCTGTGCCTATTCTTTCTTCTCATTTGTTGTTTCTTAATTGCTTTGTTTGTGAATCAATTTCATTTACACAGAAAGTTAAATTCTGGTTTCTTGTGTTTTGTAAAAAGGAAGTTTGATTGAATATTGATTCTTGGTGTTAAAACATTTTAAAGTGATAAAGATCCTTTGATAACTCTGATTTAAATTTTTAATTGACCAAGGTTCAACCAATTCACCCCCCCCCCTCTTGGTTGTTTTGAAGTGTTCCTTTGTTTTAACAATAAAAAATTAAGAAAAATTCTTAAAACTGCACCCGTCAAAGAAAAGTATCTAAAACACACTACTACAAAAGGAGTATTCCACGACATGCGATCCACGACGGTTGTTAAAAAACCGACGTCGTAAATTAACCGGTGGCAATATTGTAATTCTTTGAAGATTACTACAAAAACGACGTCGGTCCTTATCATGCCCGTCGTTGTTTACCATCATACAAAGTCGGTTGTATAATAACCGTCGTAGTCTTCCATTATTCAAAGTCGGTTTTGATGAAAACCGACTTTGATTCTTTTTAAAATTTTAAAAACAGATTAATATCCCCTTTCTCTGCGCCCCGACCCTTTGTCACAAAAATCCCTAACCTCTCCATTGAAGGTCTCCCTCGCGAATCGAAGCACCGGTTTCAATCTTGGAAGAAGAACGACAACTCACATTGCAACGAAAGCTAGTAAGCAGCGTTCTTCACATTGTTTCCATTGAAGAGCTCTTGTTCACTGATGAGTGTTGTTTCAGGTTAGACGCAGAGGCTAGGGTTCCAGTTCGTGAAGAAAAATCGTTAAGTTCCAGGGCTTGTAGAAATAGGTAGGTTCGTTAGTTTCTTTTATCGAACGCACTAGGTGGACCTTGAAAGATGCGCTTGTAGTAGTTAAACCCGAAGTGAAAGGCACGTTCCAAGCACATGCTCCAAGCTTCTCTAATGGGTATATCTCAAAATCCCTTCTTTTAATTCTTAACCGACTTAGATTGCTTTATGCCTTATTTGTATCTAACTATAATCTGAAACTTAGGTCTGAATCTGAGGACGAGTTGTATGGCTAAGAATACGGATTTGTGCAGATAAGCCTTGTTTTCAAGTTTTGCTTGTAGATTTCGTGTGAATGGTTCAGATAAGCCTTGTTTTCAAGTTTATTTATGCTTTTCCTTTTTAATCCTACTGCAGAGGCCTAGAAGCTACTTCGTGTTCTCGTTCCTTCATTTCCAACAAGGTAGCTTTCTTTTCTTCTCTTCTCTTCTCTTTTGGTTATATTCTATTTTGCTTTGCTTCGCATCTCAAGAATCAGGAGGCTGCTGTTGCGTCCTTCTGTTCTGATTCATTTATCGTGAATGTGGCACTCATTACTTGAGGGTGGAATGTTTTAAAGAGGTGACTTAACCTGGTTTGGTGCCTTTTTCTGCCTATTTGATCAGCAGTATACACACACACACATATATATAGTTTATTATTTACATCAGCTCCTAGGTAGAAAACTTGATCACAAAGTAACAAGTACAAGAGTAGACACTTATCCTTTTTTGTTCTTTCAAGCACTGAAGCATTCAACAAGCATGGAAACTGAAGCCTCGGAATACATCATCCTAGGTGTGTGAACTTGCACGTTTTGTTGGCCAGCAACCACAGCCAACCCAGGTGAATTCAAGACTTATAATAAGTAAGGACACTTGGGATATGTTTAGTTTAATTGAATCTGTTGGTGGTGGTGGTATAGGCGAGTGGGATGATGCTTTGAAACTGATAGTTAACTGTGAAAAATATTTAAGAAAACTAAACATTACCATGGGTTTGCAAGCAGTGTTAAGAAATTGTCTTTTTAGAGAAAGAAAAACTTAAACTTCATAATGAGATGTGCCTCTTAAGATAAAGACATATCCTTCAAGTCAGGGACTACACACACTCACTAGTTGGAAGTTGTAATTAAATAGTCTTCATTATTCATCTAGCCTCACTATTCTCATCAGGAAAGTATTTGGTGTTTGGTTGGCTGAATATCAAAATGACACACTGCTAGCTCTTTGTCTTAATTCAAGTGTCACACTCTGCTAGCTTTTTGTACTTTCTGATTGCCACATTGTTGACTTATTCATGTGCCTACTGAATGTTTTCTATCTTTTAGAAGGCATTATATAATATACATTCTGCATTTTCTTGTTGTGACTTGGGACATTGTTAATTTATCCATGTGGATTGCTGAATTATTCTCAATAATGAGTTTCATTTGAATGTTGAACAACTCTGTTTTTTATCCGATTATTTCTTGTGGTGTTTTAATGGATGAAGATTGGTCCAAAGACATATATGGACTTATGTTAATTATGGTACTGTTGCCAGGAGGATGATGAGCGAACAATTGAGCAAGATGAGGCTCTTATAACTAAAGAAGAAAGGCAAGAGGAATTGGCTGCTTTGCGTGATGAAATGGATCTTTCGATTCAGGAATTACTTAAACGTTATGCTGGGGAGAAAGGTGAGATTTATTTATTTTTAATATTATCATAATTTTTATTAGTTATGCTTATGAATTTTCAAAATAATTTGAACATAAAATAAAGTTAAACTCTCAAAAATGAAGTCTGAAATTTAATGTATTTTGCTTGTTATTTACTGAACTAAAAGAAATGACTCATTAGTTTTTAAAAAGATACTAACCAAATAAAATCTAATTTATTTCTTATACGAAGGACCGATGGAATATTATTTTAAATATTTAACATAATTATATATTTAAAGACTCAAACTCAAAATTATTAAAATAATTATACATGAATTAATTCTTACGTGTTAATAAATTTGATTATTTTTATATAAGTAATATTCTGAAATGCTTTGTCCGTATGATTTTAAAAAATGGGATTATTTTTTCAATAAGTTAAATCAAATACAAATTTTTTTAACTTTTCAGGCATATTTAATTTGTGTGCCTTTTTTTTACGTACTTTAGAAAATGGGATCACACCAATTAGTTTAATCCATTCAATTGGGAACTAGTTAAATCACCAACAACCCACTCAACTTAGAGAAATGGTGGAGTTAAAAAATAGTCAAGAAACAGTCAAAATAAATAAACCATATAAAAACAAGAGCAACTAATAAATTTGAATCGGAATATTAAATTTAAAGATCATTTTTGTTTTTCAGTTTTATTTTTAAAATATTTTTCAAAATAAAGAAATGCTCATATATTTAATGCTTCTTTTCTTATATTCAATTTAAAAGATAATTTCAAGTTATGTTTATACTTCTTGTTCCTGGTTTTTGTCATTAGTGAATATTGAGTTACTTGGATGATGTGAAGTTGGACACTGCTGCAATGTTGTCTTACCATGTTGGTTTGCACTGTTTGCAACTAGTCAATTACAAATAAATTGTCAATATAGTCATTCAAAGTCGGTTATTTCAAATAACCGTCTTAGATCCTTCATTTTTTTTTAATTAATGGATTCAAAGTCGGTTATTTAAAACAACCGACTTAAAATTGTTAATATAGTCATTCAAAGTTGGTTATTTCAAATAACAGTCTTAGATCCTTCATTTTTTTTTTAAATTAATGGATTCAAAGTCGGTTATTTAAAACAATCGTCTTAAAATTGTCAATATAGTCATTCAAAGTCGGTTATTTCAAATAACCGTATTAGATTCTTCATTTTTTATTTTTTTTTTAAATTAATGGATTCAAAGTCGGTTATTTAAAACAACCGTCTTAAAATGGTGAGTTTAGCCATTCAAAGTCAGTTATTCCAAATAACCGACTTTGTATCTAAGCTTTCTAAGTCGGTTTTTTAAAATAACAGACTTTGTATTCAATATTTCAAAGTCGGGTTTTAAAATAAACGTCTTTGTATCCTAGCTTTCTAAGTCGGTTTTTTTAAATAACCGACTTTGTATCTAAGCTTCTAAGTCGGTTTTTTAAAATAACCGACTTAGATTGTACGAATTTTTTTAAAAAAAAATTAAAAAAAAAATAAAATTCAAAGTCGGTCCTTAGAAAACCGACGTTGTAGCCTTCCCTTTTTGACGACGTCAGTGTACAAGGTCAGTTCTAGAACCGACTTTGTAGGGATCAAATAACCGACTTTAAAAACTGCTGTTGTAGTAGTGACATTCTCATTGAAAAAAGATAGCCAAAAATGCTCTTGTTCAAGATATTTATTCTAGTTTTTAGTAGAGGTGAATTATTGTGTTAGCATATGTGTGTATTTAAGTTGAAGAGAAATTAAATTACTCCAAGAATAATTAACTTTAAAAGAGTTATTTTCAATTTTTATTCTTTTTTATTAACTTAACCGTTAAAGATGAGTTATTCCTTAAAACAATTAGATTAAAAGAAAATAAAGTGTGAAGATGAAAAATATTTCTAGAATCACTTGATTTATCCTCATCTAATCTAAGTTATAAACAAATGTGAATGTATTTATGAAGATAATATTTTTTAAAATGCATTTATACAAAATTAAAATGGAAAAATATCTGCTAATATAAAATTGTTTGAGTATATTAATATTCCAAATTATTATTATTATTATAAGGAGGAATCAAATTACATCGGTATAACTTTAATAATTGTTCTTACCAAAATTTGGAAATTTCACATGTGAGGTTGGCGTAACCAATGTGGACTCCAAATTCTGTACGTCAGACAAGGTGTAGACTTTGCTTGAGGAGGATCCTGCAAAATAAAGGAAAAACACTCCGACGTTCAAGTAAGTACATCAATTTATAAGAGAATAACCGAGTGTGAGAACTCAGTAAAAGACGTAGAGAATGAGTGACTTGAGTAATGCGTTCAAGTACTGTGTATGGAGTGAATGAGATGATGTTTAGAGAGAACCTGTAAGGTTGTATTTATAGTGTGGAGTGTGGACTTTGGGCCTTTGTTTATTGATAATATGTTGATAAGATAATAACAGATAATAGCAGGCAGTTATCTAATTTAAATATAAGATAATGTGTACCTTATTAATATACTGTTATTTGTAGATAAATAACAGCTTGTAGATAACTTTATTTAGATATGATAAGATAAGGTGGTTGCACCTATTTGAATATCCAAGTATATTTGATAAGCTGTTAATATAAAGATATTGTGCAGTAGATAATATTCCTGTAGCAATCTGTGCTCCTGTAGTAGGGCTTACGAGGAGCCTGGACACGTATGTCCGGGTTGACACTTGGAGGATGAATAAGTATTATTTAATGCAGCAGTGCTGACGTGGAGGGTGTCCACGTGTACAGTGACCCCATAATGAAGGCCATGTGTCATTTTACTATTTTGGACTGTACATAAGCCCCCCTAGCCTCTGAGCCAATTTATGGGCGAAAGAGGATGAAAGAGTGTCGATGCAAAACGTCCAGTATCATAGTAGTATAACAAGGGTTATGAGCCCCCGAGGGTGGACGAACGGTGTCATGTGTCGAGGTCAATAGCTTTGTTGAGATCGACCAAAACTTTAGAATTAAGAACCATGACGGTTCAGTGTAGTTTGAATTTATGAACTTGCAAGTTACCAAGGACGGACCTCGGACCAAGGGCGGACCTTGGGTTTTGTAAAGTACCAAGGGTAGACCTTGGGTTTTGTAAGGGTATACCAAAGCTTTAGACTTACGAACCGTGGGTTCGGCGTAGTTTGGATTTACAAACCGCGAGTCTTCGTACCAAGGACGGACCTTGGGTTTAGTAAAGTACCAAGGACGAACCTTAGGTTTATGCCAAGAGAAGTTCCTGTGCTCAGATCATGTTGATGATTGAACCTGGACAAGGTAGTCCAAGTTGTGAATACTGAGCTGTCCTAGGCAGACTATTTTGTCTTTTAATAAATAAAACTGATCTTGGCAGGTAAGTGAAGCGTCGAGGGTAATGATGGGTCTGAGAATGGAAAGTAAATAAAGAGTCAAGGCTGATGAATTCTGCCAAAATGTGATCGTCTGATGTGATTATTGAAAATATGCATTATGTCTCCATTAATGCCATCAATCGTGTGCCGCCCACGCACCATTACCCTGCACATGTGTCACTTAGGGAGTGGGCACATTCTGGAGATCGTGCGGTAGTGGGTAAATGCGGTCAATCGTGACGCGAGCTTCTAGGGGACGTTTCGAAATCCCTTTGCATTGCATGTTATACTTGCACAATATTTATCATCATACCAAGTTATAGTAATGCCTTGTTGTTCAAATACTTTGACGTATCACTATTTCTTTCCAAATTATCAAGTATTTGAAATAATGCCGGGTTGAAGTAATGTCGGGCTCCTGTTTATGCCAAAAATGGCTAAGTCTTTAGCTTGGCCTGTCAAGGTTCCCGTTACTGATGTGTGCTAAGAGTGTCTTAGGGTTAGAAATGTCGAGGTTCGACCATGGACATCCGTGTTGAACGCTTGCCAATGGCTGAATTTCTAACCCGGTTTATCAATATTCTGCAGAGAAGGAATACCAAGAGTGCCTCTTGGGTTTACAATGTCAAGGGTGGACTCTTCTGTCGAGGTTGCCACCATGTGAGAGTACCAAGAATTTTCTTGGGTTTGAATTGTAGAGGACGGACCTCGAACAATTATTCCTGCAAAATAGATGAGTCTATGGTGCCGAGTTTCCATAGAAGTTAGTACCAAGAATGTTTCTTGGGTTTTAGCATGCCAATGGAGCCTTGGACTTTGATATATCAAAGATGTTTCCTTGATTTTTGTATGGCTCGTAATCCTGCATGAATAGAAATTGTGAGCGCTAAAATCATCAGAATAAAGCTTTAAATACCTCATGTTTCCGTGATGGATAATGGGGTGAATACGAGGTTGACCACGGATGGTCCTCGAGCTTTGAAAATTGTAAGTTATCTTGGATTGTTGATAACTATGCCGGTCAAGGATGGATCTTGCCAAAATCTGATGATAACTATGGTTGACCGTGTCTGGGTTCCATAGTCTGTAATAATACCAAGAGAGTTTTCTTGGGTTTAGGAGACCGAGGGCGGACCCCGGCCTTTGTGTGCCAAGTGTGCATCTTGGGCTTCATGTTCCTGAGAACTTATATTCCTGCAAGGAAGAAATATGACAATGATAACATATGTCGAGGGCAGACATAGTTGTACCTCATGTTTATCAAAGCTGACACCAGTGGAGTTGTCCATGCTGGGTTTTGTCAAGATTTACCAAGACATGATCTTGGGTTCGGAAGCTGCTGAGAGCATACCAGTGGTGCGTCCACCTTGGATTTTAGGAGGTCGACCAAAGCTTTAGGGTTTACGAACCTTGACAGTTTACCGTAGTTTGGTTTTATGAACCTGTAAATGGCCAAGAACGGATTCTTGGCTTGTTGAGATAGATCCCGAGCTTACTAAGGTCAACCAATTAGATGGAATTATGAACCTTCTTCCGAGGGCGGACCCCCGGGTCTTCATGCCAAGACGGATCTTTGACTTTATACGGTCAACAAGTTAGATGGAATTATGAACCTTCTTCCGAGGGCGGACCCCCCGGGTCTTCATGCCAAGATAAGTCTTGGGCTTAATAAGGTCAACCAGTTAGATGGAATTACGAGCCTTCTTTCGAGGGCGGACCCCCAGGTCTTCATGCCAAGACGGATCTTGGGCTTAATAAGGTCAACCAATTAGATGGAATTACGAGCCTTCTTCCGAGGGTGGACCCCGAGGTCTTCATGCCAAGACGGATCTTGGGCTTAATAAGGTCAACCAGTTAGATGGAATTATGAACCTTCTTCCGAGGGAGGACCCCCGGGTCTTCTAAAGGTCCTCCTAGGGGAGTCCTAGAATTTCTGTGAACCTTTGGATGCTACCAAGACGCGTCCGTCCTGGATTTTAGTAAGGCTTGCCAAGGATGAACCTTGACAAGTACCAGGATATGGTCCTGGGTTTACGTCATGCCAAGACGGATCTTGGGCTTAATAAGGTCAACCAGTTAGATGGAATTATGAACCTTCTTCAGAGGGCGGACCCCTGGGTCTTCTAAAGGTCCTCCTAGGGGAGCCCTAGAATTTCTGTGAACCTTTGGATGCCACCAGGACGCGTCCGTCCTGGATTTTAGTAAGGCTTGCCAAGGACGAACCTTGACAAGTACCAGGATATGGTCTTGGGTTTACGTTGAAGCTGGACCTGGGAAAATAGTCAGGCAATAATTCCTAAAATTTAGTCAAAATCCTGAAATATTGACGTAAATAAAAGATAAGAGACATATGTTTTATTAATATGGCATTTAATGTACAGATTCCCTCTGTTTATTCCTTGGATGGGCCTCGTTAAAACCTTTCAAGTAAAAAATCCAGTGAAAAAAAGGACTTGAATAGGAAAAAGAGTACATCATCCGACCTTGAGCTCCTCAGTTGAAGTAGAACTTTAGGTGGGTGGCATTCTAGGTTCTTGGAGTGTCTTTACCACTGAGTTCTTGTAGTTTTGTAGGCGTCGTTGTCCAGGTTGGTGATGACTCTGAATGGGCTTTCCCAATTTGGTCAAAGTTTGCCTGCATGGGGATCTTTTCTGGTGGTCCTCCATGAGAGAACCCACCCGCGATGGTGTTGATCACACCTCAGACTTGTTGAACAGGCTCGTTTTCTTGTTGTCGAGGAGGTTGACGCTCTTGTCTAGGCTGGTGTTGCCTTTGTCGTCCCCTGTCAATTGTTCTGGCTCTTCTCCTATCAATGTCTTGTTGATATTCCTGATGTCTCCTGTCTCTAGGTGGGTGATTATCAGGCCGTTTTATGAACCGTGATAAGTACCCTGCCTATATGAGTTCTTCAATTTCATCTTTGAGAGATTGACAATCCTCTGTGTTGTGACCACTACTGCGATGATATCTACAGTATTTGGTCTTGTCCATCCCTGGCTTAGGAGCAAGTGGTTGAGGTAGTCTTACCTATACCTCCGTGTTGAAGGCTTCTTCCATGATGGTGGCACGGTTGACCGTCAGGGGAGTGTAGTACTCATACCTGGGTCTTATCTGGAAAGGTTGACTCTCGCTAAGCTCGTGCTTTTTGTTCGACCAGCATGGGACAGTCTCAGCTGCTTCTTCCTGCTCGTCTCGCTTCTGTCCAGCTTGTCGGACTTCATTGCGGAACTTTGACATTTCTTCTATCTGAATGTAACCTTTGGCTCTTTCGCGAATCTCGTCCATGCTAGAAGGAGGTTTCTTGCATAGACTATCCACGAATTTACCAGGTCGTAGGGCCAACATCATGGAATGCAATGCTACCTCAGGGTTGAGGTTTCTGATCTAAGAGGTGACATGTGAGAATCGTTCCATGAACCTGCGGAGGGGTTCATTATCAGCTTGTCGCAGTGTTGCTAGTGCAGCTGATGTCATCTTATGAGTTCGGCTGGTAGCGTATTGTGCACTGAATTTTTCGACAAGGGTGTTGAAACTGTCGATGGATTGCTTGGGGAGGTCACCATACCATGGTAACGTGGCTTCCTTCAAAGACGTAGGGATTACGCGACACAATATGGCGTCATTGTTGGTGTAGAGATTTGCCTGTGAGGGAAGGCATCGAGGTGCTTGTCTGGGTCCGTGGTGCCGTCATACCTCTCTAGGTGCAAAGGTTTCCAGCCGAACGGGATGTTGACTTCCATGATGCAATCAACAAGTGGATTGTGTCGAGTGTTGTGCCTCTCCCTTCAGTAGCCATGTGTTGAACTACGAAGGGGCGGAGGGTCGACATGTTGCCGAGGACGTGACTTGCCTTGTGTCTGTTCTTCTCAAGTGGGGAGCGTTCATCTCCATCGGGTTGTTTCACTCTGGCTTCGTACTGATTGCGTTCGGCTTTCAGTCTTTCGATTTCTTCCTGATACTTGCGTTCCATCTCCGCCATGCGGTTTTGGAGTTGCTGAATGGTGTCGGCGTTCGTCATGGTAGTCTGTGGGGGCTTAGAAGCGTCGACAGGGGTGTCGCGCCTAACGCTAGAGCGTGTGCTGACCATGAACGCGTACTGATGAATGATTGGAATGAGAGGCCGCAGGGTAAGTTTTACCTAGGCCCCACGGTGGGCGCCAAATGTTCTTACCAAAATCTGGAAATTCCACGTGAGGTTGGCGTGACCAATGTGGACTCCAAATTCTGTACATCAGACAAGGTGTAGACTTTGCTTAGAGGAGGAACCTGCAAAACAAAGGAAAAACACTCTGACACTCAAGTAAGTACATCAATTTATAAGAGAATAACCGAGTGTGAGAGCTCAGTAAAAGATGTAGAGAATGAGTGACTTGAGTAATGCGTTCAAGTACTGTGTATGGAGTGAACGATATGATGTTTAGAGAGAACCTGTAAGGTTGTATTTATAGTGTGGAGTGTGGAGTATGGGCTTTGGGCCTTTGTTTATTGATAATCTGTTGATAAGATAATAACAGATAATAGCAGGCAGTTATCTAATTTAAATATAAGATAATGTGTACCTTATTAATATACTGTTATTTGTAGATAAATAACAGCTTGTAGATAACTTTGTTGAGATATGATAAGATAAGGTGGTTGCACCTATTTGAATATCCAAGTATACTTGATAAACTGTTAATATAAAGATATTGTGCAGTAGATAATAATATTCCTGTAGCAATCCGTGCTCCTGTAGCAGGCATGTGTCTATGCTCCTGTAGCAGGGCTTACGAGGAGCCTAGACACGTATGGCCGGATTGACACTTGGAGGATGAATAAGCACTATTTACTGCGGCAGTGCTGACGTGGAGGGTGTCCACGTGTACAGTGACCTCATAATGAAGGCCACATGTTATTTTACTATTTTGGACTGTACAATAACTATTATACCATTTTTATAACTTGATATAGAATGTGATTTTTATTTGATCCAATAGTTGAATTATATTTATATATTATCAAGATTGTTGGTATCAAATTTTATCAAAATTGAACAAGAAGAAGGTAATCAAATTATTCATATTTTTAGTGAGTTTTAAGAAAATTTTATCCAATTGAAAATTATAGAATGATGTAATAGTTATCAAAATTATACTATTCTATATATATATATATTATTTATAAAAAGTGTAAACTTAATATCGATAAGACTTAAATATATATTTTGGGTTCCTTTAAATTTATTTTATATCTTTTAAATTTAAAATTGAATTTTTAGTATCTGTAATTTGAAAGAAAAAAAAAACTCGTTTTAGTCCCTCTATCCAAACAGTCGTTGAAATAAATATTTTGAAAGAAAAACAAACGTGTAATATGTGTTATATGATACGATCAATAATGCAAAATCAAGTTATCATGTAAATGATTTGTAATTTGTTAACCATGTAACCCAAATCTTTTGGAGCAGAGGGATTAAACCAAGCTTTCCTCAAATTATTATATACGTCAGATCTATAGTTCAAACTAAAAATCTGACTATCGTCCTCATCTTGCCGAAAAGGCTAAAAGCTTTGACTCAACTAACACCACGTTGCAACATAAGTTTTGATCCCCATTTTATCCCATTTGCACATTCTCTGCGAGCTTTGCATATGCAGTGCTTCTAATCAATATTGTCAGAAATAAACTATATTACAAATTTTCCTTATAAAATGTAGAGAAAGGCCTATATCACAATCTGCATGTGACTCGATCAGCCGCTTAAAGACTTTGTGGATGTGACCAAATTTTGGTGGTTATATAACAAAGCAAACAAACTAATCATTTTACCTTTATCTTTTAAATAAATTTAATTATAATTCTTTTGTACACATAAGAGCACTCTTACAATAATTTCCTTTTCATTTATTATACTCTTTTTAAGAAGAAAAAAAAAACAAAGCTAATCATTGTGATTGATTGATATACGAAGAGAAATGTAAAACATATGTGGGGAAGGTAGATCAAGGATATATGAGTGGAACATTTGTAGGTAGGTTCACATTCTTCCTGCTACATCATTATTTACAAGCCATGGTAGCACAGTTTTCTATGATTTTGATACCATTTTTGAGGTCGGTTACTTAAGATAATTAGAATAAACGAAGCCGCCAAGTTCTTTTAATTTGGGTCATCTTAATAATTAATTAACATCACCAATTTTTAATTGAAGTAAATTGAGGTTAGTGGTAAATAAATTAAATGATAGATACGAAGAGACTGCCGAAAAAATAAGGGAAAGAAAGAGGGAAGAGATAAAGTGGAAAATGACTAAAGAGAGACCATTTGAAACATAGAGATAACAACGAGTCTAACTATTCACAAAACTTATCATTTTTCTCTATTCCATCCTAAGAATACTGTCTGTCAATATATATTTCACTCTATTAAGTTTTTTTTAATAACCTTCCCCAAGGAAGTCTTGGTCTACATCTTTGTGTTGAGTTCTTTGTAACAAACTTTTGTTCTTACGAAAGCATTCAAGAGCCGTCTCATTATGTGCCCAAACCACCTCAATTTATGTTCCTTCATTTTTTCACTCACTGGTACTAGTGCTACCTTTCGTCGAATATCTTCATTTCTTATCTTATCCATCTTTGTATAACAACACATCCATCGTAACATCCTCATTTATGCTACTCCTATTTTATTATCATGTTATCTATGTATTGGTCAACATTCAGCTCCATATAACATTGCAGGTCTTACAGTTGTTCTATAAAATTTTTCTTTTACCTTAAGGGGAGTTTTGCAGTCACACAACAACCCAGATGCACTCTGTCATTTCATCCACCGTACTTGATTATATGATTTACATCATCATCAATCTCTCCACCTTTTTTCAAAATTGATCACAGGAATCTAAAAACATCTGTCTTGGGTACCTCTTGACCAAGTAGATGCACAGAGTCTTGATCATCATCTCTTACTAGTGAAAACTCACATTTCATATACTCAGTCTTAATTCGACTTAACGTGAGTCATTTGACTCCAAAGTGCTTCTCCACAATTCAAGTTTCCTATTAACACCATTTTTGGTCTCATCAGTAAGCATAATATCATCTGCAAAAAACATACACAATGACACTTCCTCTTGAATATCTTTTGTGAGTTCATCCATCACTAAGGCAAAGAGATAAGGACTAAGAGCAGAACCTTGGTGTACACCAACACTAATAGGAAAATAACTTGATGTTCCATTACAATCTTTCACACATGTGGTAACCCTATCATACATATCATTGATTGCATATACATACTTTAATGATACTTTTTTTTCTCAAGATCTA
This sequence comes from Glycine latifolia, assembly GCA_013407115.1. Lineage (NCBI taxonomy): Eukaryota > Viridiplantae > Streptophyta > Magnoliopsida > Fabales > Fabaceae > Glycine > Glycine latifolia. The sequence continues at coordinate 75,969 of QARZ01000290.1, read as the reverse complement.
TGAAAATCATATGTAAGTCTTTTTTCTTTTCTCGATACCTTTCCATTAATTGTCGTAGCAAGAAAATGGTTTCCATGGTACATCTTTTTGGCTTAATTTAAATTAATTTACAGAAACATTAGTCTCTCTCCTTAAGCGATGTTCAATAACTCTTTACCATAACTTCATAGTATGTCTCATAAGCTTAATGCCTCTATATTTAGAACAATTTTGGATATCTCCCTTATTTTTGTGAATAGGCACAAACATACTTTTCATCCAAGCATTAGACATCTTATTTGTTTGAAGAATCTTATTGAAAAGATTTGTTAGCCATTTTATTGCCACATCCCCCAGGCTTCTCCACACACGTCATTAAGTCCTAAAGCTTTATTATTTTTCATCCTCTTTAAAGTCTCCTTAACTTCATGTGTATTAATTATGACACAAATCTTCTATTCAGATCATCATAAGCGTCCTCCAAGTCCACTTCACTTTTATCGCCATCCCCATTATGAAGTTTGTTAAAGTAGTTCATCAATCTTCCATTTATATCTTCATCTCTTACCAAAAGTTTTTGATTTTCATCCTTGATGCATCTAACTTGGGTGAGGTCTTTACTCTTCTTATCCCTAATTTTTGCAACTTTGTATATACCTTTTTTACCATATTTCCTCCCAAGATTTTTATACAAATTGGCGAAAACCTTGCCTTTAGCTTCCCGCACTACTTTCTTTGCATTTTTTCTCACTAATCTAAACTTTTGCAAGTTCTCATCATTGAGACTTTTATGCAAAGATCTAAAACATTCTTTATTCTGTTTAATTGCCTCTTGCACTTCTCCATTCTACCACCATGTTTCCTTTGTAATAAATTTGTTTTCTTTACTTTCTCCCAACACCTTCCTTCCAACATTTTGGATACACTTAACCATCTCATTCCATATTACATTTGTTCTCCAACAGACTCCCACGATCATTCATGCAACATGTTTTCCTTGAACTCTATTAGTTTTTCCTCCTTTAGCTTTCACCATCTTATCCTTGGATTTTGAAACTTATTCCTCATATTAAGTACTTTGTTGAACCGAACCTCTAGAACTACCAGCTTATGTTGTGTAGCAACACACTCTCCAGGGTAGACCTTGTAGTAGATACAAGAATTTCTATCTTTTCTTCTAGCCATAAAGAAATCAATTTGACTACGATTTTGACCACTATGATAAGTGATAAAATGAGACTCCCTTTTCTGAAAAAAGGAATTCACTAGCATCAAATTGTAGGCTAGTGCAACATTCAAGATATCTTCTCAAGTCTTCTTTCTCGTCCCACAGCCAAAACCTCCACTACTTTTACCAACATGACCATTTAGGTCTCCTCCTAGGAAAATCTTCTCCTCTCGTGATATCCCTCTCAAAACATCCTCCAAGTCTTCCCAAAATTGGTTCTTGTCACTTGATTGCAGTCCAACTTGGGGTGCATACACACTAAGGATATTTAAAATTAAATCAACCACTACAAGCTTAATCAATATAATCTTGTTACCTTTCCTTTTGATGTCAACGACTTTATCTTTGAAACTTATATCGATCATAATTCCAATACCATTTCGACTCTTGTTAATACATGTATACCACAACTTGAAATTGGTGTCATCCACTTCCTTTACCTTTTCTCCAACCCACTTAATTTCTTGTAAGCAAACAATATTCACTTTCCTTATGGCAAAAACATCTGCTAACTCCCTTAGTTTACCCGTTTAGGTTCCTATGTTTAAGCTTCCCAATTGTATCCTTAACCCCTAGGCGGTGTTTGTCTGCCACACTCGCTCATCTGCCTGTTAGGACCCTGACCTACTCGTCACCAAATCCGGGTGAAGACCAGACACCTTGTCTTGAGGTAAGGACCCTAACTCACTTATCACTGCATCCCAAGACCGATACAGTGCCTTGCCCATTTTTCGCTACACCTGGAATCCGATGTAACACATCGCTATGAAGGGTACGCCCTAACAAAATATCATAATGGTTCATCTCATAAAAATAGTTATTTCTTTTACAACTAGTTCACAACACCTGACATCAACCCTCATCTTTTATCCTGACTTGAGACAGCCCATACACACATGCATACAAATCATCTTAAGAATTAGTATAAGAAAAAATAGTTATGCACTACTGAAATTATAAACTATTTTCTACCGTTACATTATTTAATTATAATTTATTATGTATAATAAATTTATTAATTTTTAAAATAATTTGAAAGATAATTTATAATTAAATAATAATATAAAATTATTTTATAACGTGAGTGCGTTATCAACGTCAAACTCTTCTATTTCCAATTTCTTAAGCTTGGCTTCCCAATCTTTGTACATATTTGATGCCTTTGACTACTTTCCATGCTAGAGAACATGTCGGATATTGAAAAACATAACTAAATATGGTCATGTGATGATTGATATCGAGATACACTCTATATACTAATTAATTATTTTATACGTTTGGTGGTTATTTAGATTAATTTTGACAATTTTTTGTAGTGGAGGTTGGACGCATAGACAACCAAGTCATATTTAATGTGTCCAAACTCGAACGTAGTAAAAATATATATTTTACTATAATTGAAAATATTGAATTATATATTTATAATAAGCAATAAAAGGAAGTATATATCTTTCTTAAGTATTTGAAATATATATCATGTAAACAAATAATTTGAAATATATATATATATATATATATATATATATATATATAAGTTTTCCTTATTTATTTGAATTAGGTTTTAAATTTTATCAGTATTATACGCCAGTGCTTGTTAATCATGTTTAGAGTCTGTTTAATAAATCAAAATGTTTCATCGATGCTCCTTTAGTAAATATTAATTCTTAAGAATAATGTTTTAAAAATACATTGAAAATAATTTTAAGCCTTAAAAAACCACTAATTATATAACTTAACTATTATTTTATATTAGGGATATGTTGATATATCATTTTCTCTTCTTCTTTTTACTTTTGTGGCATCCAATGATTTTATCCTGTAGATAGAAAGGAGGCACAAGAAACCAAGGTGTTGATTTAAAATAATAAAAAAATGATTAGTTGAAAGGGATTTATAAACAGTTGATCGGAATATTGGATGCTAGAACGAAAGTATTACAACTGGAAGAGACTTGAATTGGATGGTAAGTCAAGAATGAGTGACTAGAGTGGCAAGTGTGATCTCAATATATATAGTTGAGGCCTGAGGGTTTTTATGCAACATTAATGGTTTAAACGAACAAAAAGAAAAATTATATATAGGGGGGAGAATTAGGAACTCGACAATTAAGTTTCAACAAATTAAGGTGATGAAGAAAAAGTAAAATAAAAAACGAAAAGATAAAGTTAAAGTTAAAGAAAAAAGTATGCATTTGAGTTTTTTTTACTAAATTACACTTTATATTTTATGTATCAGCAGGGTTGCGTTGTATTTTCTGTGGAGTGCTGAATGTTTTGGGTATAGGGGTTATAGACAACAGTACCAGCTATATATGGTTAGCATATATTTTTGTCTGTCCAGGTACAAATATTATATAACCGTAAATGCTGGCTGTTTGATGTAAGTTTCTTGATTATGGTACCACTGTTACCTCTAATTAATACTATATTTTTATGATAAAAAAATGATTCTTTTAGTAATAAATTTTAGAACTTATCCTTTCTAACTTTTATGTATGACTCTTTTAGTACAAGATTTTTTATAGTAATAAATAAGAGAATGTTTTTAACTGCAATAAATAAGAGAAATAATCACATATCAAGAAAGGTAAATATTTATAGGCGCTTTTAATCTTATTTTTTAATTAAAATTGAAATTTCTTCTTAGTTTATGTATTAAATATCAACATTTTTTCAATATATCAAATTTACATCTTTACATAATATATATATATATATATATATATATATATATATATATATATATATGTGTGTGTGTGTGTGAGAGAGATAGTTTTGATATAAATGAGAACATTAATTATATTTCATAATATGAATTATAGATTTGAATAATAGATATAAAATGAAATATGGGTGTAGTATGGTAACATCTGAATATACTTTTTTAGATCATAGTGGATACCTTTTCTTAAAAAAAAGTATATTTTTGTGTTTTAAAATTTATAAAATTATATTTAACATATGTAATTTTTGTATTTTTTTAAAAGAACAGTCTAAATTTATATTAATTTAATTAAAATTATATTTAACACATGTAATTTTTGTATTTTTTTAAAAGAACGGTCTAAATTTATATTAATTTAACTTTCTTTTTTATTCTACAAAATTATATTTAATTAATTATGTTAACCAGGAGGGAAAAAAAAGGCCGTACATTACCTACAAATATAAAAGGTATTTAATCCCAAGGAAATGATAAGAAAGAATCTATTTTCGGGAGCTCAAACACATCTAGAAGGGATTCATTTGTATGTCAACTAAATATAAATACTATCTAGATGATAACATCAAACCTTTTGTTTCTCTCGAGGATCGATTAGGAAAGATGATGAGGATTCTGCCCTGCCCTTCTCTACTCCATATGAGACAAAATAAATAATTTGCTAGCTCAAGAGGACTCGTATTGGAAACTGCAGCGTGCGAAGGTTTTGTGGCTCAAGGATGGTGACATTAACTCGAGATTCTTCCACTCATAACTGCTAAGAAGAATATCAACTTCATCTCCTCTCTCGCAGATGACAATGGTCACACACTCACACCTTCTTTAGTCATAAGGAGATCTGTAATGTTGCTAAGAATTATTTTTTAAACCTCTATGTTGTTGACAATAATGAAAATAATCTAGTTCTAAGTTACATCTCCTCCTGCATTTCTTCTGATGATAATGATAATCTGATATCTCCCTTTTCCATTGATGAATTTCGAGATGCCCTCTTCCATATGAACTCGAATACATCTCTAGGACCAGATGGCCTCAACCCTGCATTCTATAAAAAACCATGGACCCTATTGGGACCAGTAATGTGTTCTGCAGCCACTTCTTTGCTTGAAAATGGTACCCTACCCCCTCAAATAAACTCTACAACCATAGCCCTTATTCCCAAAGTCAACAACCCAAAAACCATGAAAGATTACAGACCCATTTCCCTCTGTAATGTCTTCTTTATGATCATCTCCAAAACCCTTGCTAATCGGCTCAAACAACTTCTTCATAAGTGAATTTCCAAGAGCAGTCAACATTTGTTGAGGGACGATCAATTCTTGATGATGTTCTTATAGCCTCTGAGGTTATTCACCATATGAGAAACAAGACCAAAGGAAAACACACTGAGCTGGCACTAAAAATTGACATTAGCAAAGCATTTGACAAAGTGCAATGGAGCTACATATTCAAAGTGATGGTCAATATGGGTTTCCACCAAAAATGTATCAACTGGATAAGAATTTGTCTAGAATCATTTCAATACTAGTGTAGGGTGAATGGATATTATGTAGGACCTATTTCTCCAAAGAAAGGGCTTAGACAAGATGACTCACTGTCACCTTACCTTTTTATTCTATGTACTGAGGGATTTTCCTTACTCCTAAGAAAAATTGAGAGTATGGGAAATATTTGTGGCATTAAGGTGTGCAGAGGGGCTTCTTCCCTCTCACACCTCTTATTTGTTGACGACTATTTTCTATTTTGCAAGATGGATGAGAATGAAACTACTATCCTAAAGGATATTTTGGACACATATGGAAAAGAATCAGGCCAATTCATCAACTTCCAGAAATAAGAAATTCTTTTTAGTACCAATACCCCATAGTCACAAAGGCAACAAATATCTGATTTCCTTATAGTCAATAATTAGATAAGCAAAGACAAATATCTAGGCCTTCCTTCCATCATTGGGAGAAACAAGAAAGTTGTCTTTGGAGGTTTGAAAGAAAGACTTTGGAGACGCATCAACCACTAGTCCACAAAAAAACCTTTCAAAAGCTAGTAAAGAAACGCTGATTAAATTTTGTGCTCAAACTATTCCTTTTTATTGCATGAGTGTATTCTTGCTTCCAACTTCATGAGAGGAACACTCCAGAAGATGATGAATTCCTTTTGGTGGGGAAATAACAATGGAGAATCAAGAGGGGTCAATTGGCTCAATTAGGAGAAATTGACCATGAAGAAAGAGCATGATGGCCTAGGCTTTAGACATCTCCATGGATTCAATCTGGCAATGCTAGGGAAGCAAGGGTGGAAATTGTCCACAAACACAAATGTTATTGTTACATAGGTGTTCAAAGCTAAATACTTTCCCAACGGAATTTTGTGGATGCCCCTTTTAGGAGTAATCCAAGTTCAATATGGCATAGCATTCATGCTTCACAGGTATTGGTTACAAGTCGTTTGAAATGGAGAATTGGAAATGATCACTTGGTAAATGTTTGGAATCAACCCTGGCTAAAGAATGGTCAGAATGTCTCGACCCCTCCACCCAATGGTCTTGAGAATCTTACCCTTTCATCTCTTATTCACCATGATATCTCAACTTGGCGTATTGATGTGTTGCACCAAATTTTCAATGAACATAACATTCTTGTCATCCAATCCCCTTTTTTATTAAATGTTGTTTCTAATGATGAATTATGTTGGCGATTTAGTAGGAACAACCACTACTCTATCCGCACACCATACCACCACCTCATGGAAAACATGGAGCAAAGTGATCATCTCAAAGTCGAAGGCAACTGGAATCTTTTTTGGCAACTACACATTCCACCTAAGGTTAAGCATTTTATGTGGCGCCTTCTAAGAGATTGCATGCCTACTCGACAGAGACTTCAATCAAAGGGATTCCCTTGCACTAATCTTTGTACATACTTCCCAATAAATTTTGAGAATACATGGCATGTTATGTTTGGTTGTAATCATGTGGTGAGAGTGTCGGAAGCTGTAGGTTTATAGGACACCATTTTAGATCATATTCTTCAAGTTGAGAACATTAACCAACTAGTTTTCAGTTTGCTTGAATCCTTTGCTCCCAACCAACAACATTCATTTTGCATGACAATCTGGTGCTTTTGGCTATCAGATCGATGTCCAACCAGCTACATTCGTTCACTAGCACTCCAACACCTTCAGGAACCTCACATGTGGATGAAACCACTGCATGGATTCTACAAAATCAACACAGCGCAACCCTTTTCAATGAGTCAAATAAACATGGAGTGGCCATATGTATTAGAAGGGGGAGCGAAAGCTTCATCGCAACAAAATCGATGACTTTTGATGGTTCTCCTGAGCCAAAGGAGGCGGAGGCACTTGGTATTTGCATGATATCCAATGGGGTCAATAACTTCGTCTTGCAAATATTCATTTTGAACTAGATTTCAAGGATGTGGTGGATGTTTTAAAATCAAGCTCTAAAGAAAATTCTAATTTTCATGTTTTGATATCTAGATGTAGAGATTTACTTCTGAATTCTCAAAACTCCATGGTGAATTTCATTAGGAGACCAACCAATATTGTTGCTCACACCTTGGCTAAGGCATCAATATCTTATGCTTGTGTCCAAATCTTTGATCAAATTTCTACTTGTATTTATCACCAAAATATTAATGAAATGAGTTAACCTCTTTCCTATAAAAAAAATGTTCTAACCATCCAAAATCTAGAACAAAACATCCACAACCCAAAACAATGTTGCAAGCACCCACAACCTAGAACATCTAGATATTTGCATATAAACAAAATCCAAACACATAAACAAGAAAGAACAAAACTAGAGAAACACAAAAAAAGTTGCAAATGAAACTCATTAAGATCCTCTTACTAACCCTAACTTTTTTTCAATTTAATTCACACACAACTGAAGCAACAATTCTTAAAATTCGTTGAGAGCTTTTAAAAGTGTAGACCTTTACGAGCAAAACTCAACCACAATATTTGTATTTGGTTCAAAAAATTGAGAGAATTTACAACTCTTGTATTCGTGCTTTTTGGAAATGTAAAAAAATGCCATTGTTCATGCTTTACTCTTCATATACAACATTTTCCAAAACAACACCAGTCACATAACATACACAAACACAAAGACTAATCCTATTCTCAAGGAGTCATTTGCGAAGAGATCAAATGAAGCTGAGAATCCAAACATGTTGACCAATTGGTTGAGATATTTAGCGCAATGCTTCAAATTCTCCACATCAGAAAATATGTACTCGTTGAAACAAACAAGAGGAAGTGAAACTCACCTAATTGTGAAGGAAGATTGAATTTGTTTTAACGTTGACAGTAAGAGAAGTGACAAAAAGGACTAAAGTGAACTATATTAAAAACATGAAAGACCATCTCATTTTCCCCCTTTCTTCACTAACAACAAAACAAAGGAAACACACACACACATACTGTTAAACATAAATACAGAACACATCCAAAAATTCACCTCCAATGTCATGTCACTCTTACTTGTCATCCATGCCAACAACACCAACCTTGTACGCTACCTGTTGTGCTTTTGATTTTCAAATTGCAATTTTAACTTTTCTTTTCATTTTCTTTTTTTTGTGCATTCACCGTCATCACATTTAAATCTCACAACAAGGTGGTTTTTGGTGCCGCCATTCGCAATGACCATATGCCTTTGTACGAGCCTTCATCACTGTAACTTGCAAGAGTTTGAGATTGTTGGGCACCAGAGTCATAGGTGAAATGGAAAAATGATGGATACACCAAAACGTTTTGCCATTAGGGGCAACTTTCTTCTCCTTCAAAAAAACTCCTCTTGCTAGCGATTATTCTTTACTCCTTGCAGATAATTAAAACTTCTCTTGTGGGCGATTGTTTTCTCTCCTCACAGATGATTAGATCCTCAAGTCAACCTAACCAATAAAATATTTCACTTGTATTATATGAGGTATAATTGGCATTTTAATCATTATGATAATATAAAATTTAACTTTTTATATATACATTTTAATTACTTTTACGCATTGTTCACTGCTAAATTGGTGATATTGGTGGACCATTTGTGTACAGTCCAAAATAGTAAAATGGCACGTGGCCTTCATTGTGGGGTCACTATACATGTGGACATCCTTCACCTCAGCACCGCCACATTAAATAGTGCTTATTCATCTTTTAAGTGTTAACCCGGACACACATGTTCGGACTCCTTGTCAGCCCTGCCACAGGAGCGCGGACACAGACATGCTACAGGAGCGTCGACACTAACAATGTTATCTCCTTGTTAACAACTTATCAAATATACTTGGATATTCAAATAGGTGTAACCACCTTATCTTATCAGATCCTCCCAAGTTATCTACATGTTGTTACTTATCTACAAGTAACAATATATCAATAAGGTACACATTGTCTTATATTTAAATTAGATAACTGCCCGTTATTATCTGTCATTATCTTATCAATAGATTATTAACAAACAAAGGCCCAAAGCCCACACTCCACACTATAAGTACAACCTTACAAGTTCTCTCTAATTCACTCAATATTCATTCTATTCAGACTTGAATACACATCTGATCATACATCCCATTGAGACTTGAATGCATTACTCAAGTTACTCATTCTCTACATCTTATGCTGAGTTCTCACACTCAGTTAATATTTTATAAATTGATGTATTTACTTGAGCGTCAGAGTGTTTTTCCTTTGTTTTGCAGGTTCCTCCTCTAAGCAAAGCATACACATTATCTGACGTGCAGAATTTGGAGTCCACATTGGCACACCTACCTCACACGTGGAATTTCCAGATTTTGGTAAGAACAATTTGATAGAATTATTCAATATATAATCATCCTATAACAAACACCTCTAACTTTTCTCTTCCCATTCACTTTTACTCCTTTTCATTTTTATCTCTCACTTTTGCTCTTATTAAACACACCCTTATAACAAAAATAGGATAGATCAATAATCCTATTACAATCAATAATTTGGAAAATTAATAGGACAGGATAAACCTATCTTGCTAACTTAGAAATATCTTTAATGGTTTTAAAATATAAAAAAATAAAAACTAAATTAATAATTAAATTAAAATACATTTTAAAACTAGTGACAAAATCTAAATCATTAAAATTAGAGTAACCGAATCCAAATCTAGTTGACCCAAAAAGTTTTTTGTGGATCGAGAATCTTCAGTTTGATGTAGACACCACTGTTGCATTGTGTTTCAGACAAATTGTGACGTATCATTTATTCGTGACATGACCATACTCAATTTTGAGGAGTCCCCTTATCAGGTGGATTTATGGACTCTTGCTATATGATCATGGGAACAGTGGCCATTGTGCCACTGTTGAAACTAAAAATACCCCAAATTCCACGCCCACAGTGGTATTTCCCAAAGTGCCACGTGGCATATTTCGCTGGCCTTGGATGCGAAATAGGGAAGCTGAGGTGGCGTTGTCCTGTTGGCCATGTAATTTGCTAAAGGGACCAGCGAATTACGTGGTCATAATGAGAGTGCCCAGGCAGAATTGGGGCAGGACAGGTGTTAGGCTTGTGCTATTTCGCTAAGGTGCCTAGCGAATTACATGACACCATGACACGTGGCAGCTCCCTATTAAATCGCTAAGGGGCACAACGAAATAGGTGACATATTTTGCTAGATGGCACAACGAATTTAGTCTTATATAACCCCCCCCCCCTCCATTTTTACATCACCATGTTAGATTCAAAGATGATGGAAGCAATTGTGTTTTGATATTTTACATGCCCACTGAATATGATGGCATTTGTAATTTTGTTTCAAGCTTGGTTCATGGGATAAAATCCCCTAATCCTCATTAGCTGCTGATTAATCATGCATCCACACATTCATTTAAAAGGAATTAATCAAGTAGTAATAAGCAAATTTATAGAATTTCATAAAGGCATTTAGAAATTGCATAAAACACTTTTTCACTATTTTAATCGATTACCACTGGTTCGTAATCGATTAAATAAGCTTTACAGAGAATTAGGAATTCACTGAAATAATCGATTATCTTGGGAAATAATCGATTACATAAGCTTCTGCATAATGGTACACAGCATATTCATATGATTTAATCGATTACCATATGTTTGTAATCGATTATATATGCATTGTTATGTTTTAGCTGTAACACCCTCATATTTCAATACATATGTGCGAATTTTCTCATAAAGATTATTAATATGCAATTATAGTAAAAAATGACAAAAATGTCCCTAGACATTTTGAAATTTACAAAAATACCCTTCAGCCCTGAAAAGGTCAGATAGCCTTAAGAATTCTATAAGAACCCGATAAAAGTACAGTATGCTCCTGGATAATAAATTATTAACTTAGTGGTGAAAGAAACCATAAACTAGAATTTTTAGGAATTTTGGAAGATATTGTGAAAAGAATTCAATCTGGACTAACTCAAGCATCAAAGAAACACAGAAAAAGGATAGATACAATCCGTAAAATTTTCTCTTAATCATAGGAGGAATAAACTTCTTTAATGAGTTAGTTTAGTAATTTTACTACTTAAAAGTAAAATGGACCAATAAGGATTAAGATAAAGCCACTTGAGAAAAGCTTAAATAACATCCTAAAAATACTACTAAGATTTAAGTTAGTCTCTAAATAATTTTAGAATTTTATTCCTAAGAAGGCATTTGGAATTAGGCTTTTATAAATGATAAAAACAATTTTATACAATTTAAGTAGAACAAAACACAAAAACTCCCTAAATCAAGCTATTCCACGTGAAGAAAATAGAAATTGGAAAAGTTTGCTTTCCCAACCAAGCTATGGCCGTGTGATATCAAGAAAAATGGAGAAGGCTTGAGAAAATTCAAGATAAAGGACACTTGGTTGGAAGAAAAGCTTGAATTCTTGCTATTGGACCATTTGGAAAGATAAGTAATCATAACTTTGGAGATAATGTCATGACTAAGCATAAAAATCTACTAACACCTAGCTACTCCACGTGAAGGGAAAACAAATAAAGAAGCCATGCTAGCCTTGCCAAATTCACGTGTAAATGAGAGAAAAGGAGGAAGATGTAGAATATTCATGAACATGACACTTGTAGGGTGAGAAATTGCTAGCCAATGAAATTAAACCAATTGGAAAGCTAAGTCATAATAAGCCTTAGAGATATTTGTAGCAAAAGCAAATTCAAACAACCATATAAAAAGAATGGTGGGGACCAAAAAATGAAGCCTAGCTTTAAGGCAAGTTCACGTGCAAAACCCCACTTCAATCTTACATCCTTTTCACTTTGAATTAAAACAAAACAAAGGCCCACCATCCTAAGGAATCCCACGTGAAAAGCTAGGAGTGTTTGGAGGAAAGTTGCCAAAATTTCAAAAAGAAAGCAAGGTATGGGGAAGCTTTATGATAAATATGGTTTAGATATTAATTATGCTAAGATTCTCATTTATTTCCATAAAGAATTAAGCTTTGCTTACCATGTGTTTGATGAAATGCTTCAAAGAAATAAAGTTTGTGCAATGAATGATTATTTAAATAAGTGACTTGAAATTAACTTAAGGAATGATTGTTGGAATAAATAACTTGAATCTAGCTTAATGAATAAATGATTAAGTAACTTAAATTTTTATGTATTATGACTATATTTAAAGAAATAGTTGATTTGATAACATAATGAAATGTTTCATTGAAATTGATGAGCTTATATGTTGTTAAAAGTGTACTATAAATCCTTAAGCATGTCTATTAAATTTTATGCTAGAATTATGTTGAAAGCATGCCTATTATATTGAATTTATGAAGATGGATGTTGAAAGTGTAAAGTTTAAGCATATGAGAATATGAGATATAAATTGATATTGAAGAATAAATATGAGATAAAAGAGAATCATTCATGCATGTTTCATATGCATATGCCTGGCGGGGGCTAGTCCGTGTTATTTACCTCAAGAGGAGGTATGTCAGATAGCTAGAATTGAGACGAGCGTTTAGACAAAAGGTGTCTAAGCTGGGGGGTAGTGGCAGTGGGGAGATCACCTACCCATGATGATCACATGTAGTGTGGGTGTGAGTCCTTTTGCAACACTGACCTACCCTGACTGATCGATCCAATTCCGAGAGAGTTAAGCTATCTTGACTATGGTACCATAAAAAGAGAATTTTGAGATGAGAATTTGAGAAAAACATGCATCATCTAAATAAAGAATCATACATCTACTATGTTTTATGAATGTTATTGTGGTTATTAATGGATACATTCTTTTATTTAAATTATATTTATCATGAACTTACCCTATTTTGTGTCTGTGGGTGACACCTGCGATGACCTCAATCTATTTGAGCGAGCAGAGGAACAGTGAAGCATAAACAATGGATGGTTATGAAAAAGATGTGATGAGGAAACTTGGATTGCTTATATTTTGTTTCTTGTGTTTATTCTAATAATATGTAAATTGTACTAGACTTTGGATCAGTCTATTGGCCTGTATCTTGGACTGTATCTTATTTTGTTTTGAACTTAAAAACGTTTGATGATAAAGAATTCGTTTAGAATTAAATTAGAAAAAAAAATTGAGTTGTTACATTAGCTGTGTTCTGGCTTAATCGATTAATTGGGTACTTAATCGATTACGTGAGTGCAATGTAAAACTATGTTTTTCTGGCTTAATCGATTACATGGTGATATAATCGATTATTCTGTTCGTTTCAGATTTCCAGATTTCTGTTGAACAATTTAATTGATTATATGGGTAAAATAATCAATTACTATAAGTAAAATAATCGATTATTGTGACAAATTAATTGATTACAGTTGGTTGAAACAGTTTTTTTATAAATAGGAAAGCTGAGTCTGAATGAAAGATAACTAGAAAGAGAGATATTCGTGCATACCCTTTTAGTTTTTCATTCTCTAAGAGCTTTCAATTGTTCAAAGCCTGAAATAAGTGAGATAATCAAATGTGTTAAGATCTACTTGTGTGTTGAGTCTTAATACTCATTGTGTGTGAGCATCTATGCAAGCTAGTGCTTAAAGAAGTGTCAAGAAAGCATGGTAGTCATCATCTCAGGTTGATTGATTCATTCATATCATTTTAGTTGCTGAGGAATATGTGATATCTTTCTTGAACCTAAAGTTTGTGTTGTTTTGATATTTTGTTGTATTTGTGTTGTATTTCCATATAACATTTAGGTTCTTTAAAGCTTTTCTATAAAGGGGTTTCTAGGGGAAGAACAGAGAAGAGATCTCTGGTTCTTGGTCTTTTGAAAGGTCTATAGGAAGTAGATTTTGAATTTTACCTAGGGTAGGTAAAAGAGACCATTGTAGTAAGCTTGTAAAGGAAAGATATTTGTTATAGTGGAACTCTAACCTAGATTGGGTTGGAAGGAAATTGGATGTAGCCTCCGGGGTTGAGAGGTGAACCAGTATAAATCTTGTGTGCATTTATATTTCAGTCTATGTTTCATTGAATTCTTAAAGTATAGAATTGTTTGTCATATAAGTTTGGGTTCAGCACAAGTGTTATTTGGTTAATGAAGTAAAGTAACTTGCAATTGGTTTTAAATAAGATACGATCCCTTTGAAATCTTCCGCTGTTACATATTTTACAAAGGAAATTTTAAAACTCTGAGGTAAAACCAATTCACCCCCCCTCTTGGTTTATTTGCTTAAGTGTTCATTGTATTTTCACACCACACATGTTCTCGTAAATGCTCTCTTATTTTTCAGTTCCACACACGTTCTCGTAAATGCTCTCTTATTTTTTAGTTTAATTTCTACAAAATGACTGGTAGTAGAAATGGTTTAATCACCATTGTATATTATAATGGGAGTAGATATTTTGGACCTAATGTTCAAGTCTTTGAAGGAGAAAGTAAAATGTTTCGTATGCCCCCAGGATGCAGCCACCCTGATCTGATGAAAATGATTTACAAGAAGTTGAGATTACAATGCGGTTAATCTGTGTCTCGATTGATTGCTAGATGTTCATCGGGCAATCTAGTGCAGTGGGTTGCTGTGGATATTGTAGATGATGATGATGTAGCGTTAGTTACAAACGCATGAACATCCAATGGAGGAGACCCCAGATTTATTGAATTGTATGCAGAATTAAACTATGGTGGACAATCAAGCAGTCAAAATTTTGTCCAACCCATTGGCTCCATTGACATTAACAAAGAGCCGTTGGTGAATCCTTAAGATAGAGATGTATCCCCATCACCACCACCACCAACCCAACCAACCCAACAAATGGATTCTGAAGATAGGGATATATCGCCCCCACCACCACCACCAAGTCAAGCAATGGAGACTGAAATGGTGCCGGCCCACGACCTACCTTGGCCTATGGACAGTTCTAAGGACGAGGTGGAAGAAGGTCTTGTTCCAGAAAGTGACTCATCGGATACAGACGTAGATGGTGATTTCGATCATGTTTTTCCAATTCCTTCTCCGGGCATTGTCAGAATGCAAGGCTTGCCTCCAGTTCCAGGTGTGGATGCACATTGTTTTGTCAGTCACTAGTGTTAAAATTATTTCAGGTTTAATAGAACAATGTGTTGAATGTCTCATTACATAGGAGAGGGCAACGTTTCATTTTGGTCTGACATAAGCTATTACATGAATATTAATTGGGCATACCCAGATCAGGAGTCTGATGACATGCAAGGAGTGTGAATACGTAACTGGCAGATAGGTCAACAGCTATATAAGGACCAGGTGTTTGAGAGCAAGCGGGATGTTCAATTGGCAATAAAACAATACTGTATGGCTGATAAGTGCCTTAAATCAGTTAAAATTCGTATTTCAAATGCGGGCACTTATCGTTTGATTTCATAAGTTTTTATTATAAAATTACCCTAAACCTAGTTAAATAGCTCCTAATGCTTGCATAAATGTCATTCGTCATATTTCGGAAGATTAATCCAACATGTTTTAAATTTTGATAGATTCCGTGAATTTCCAGGGCTTCCGTAAACAAAAAGCAAGCAGATCGGGCTGAAGAAAGCAAACAGGGAGGTGCAGAAAGCAAAAGGCCCATCAGAATAGTCCAGAGTGCTTTTAACTCGCCTGGGCGAGTGAATATAGTTAAAATGACTCGCCTGGGCGAGTTAAACACCAATTTGGGCCACTTGGGCCACTTGGGACAGCTGGAAACGTGTGCAAGTGGACCTTAGCTCGCCTGGGCGACTGAAATAGGCTAAAATGACTCGCCTGGGCGAGTTAAGTCGGCCAGAAAACATCTATAAATACCCCAGCACCCTTCATTTGGAATTACAACTTTTTCCATTGCTTTCTTTCTCCCTTGGGCTTCTAAGGTGCTCATAAAAACCTTAGTTCTTCTTCTAAATTTGTAAATATTAGTAGTAAGTAGATTAGGGAAGTGAGAGAAGTGAGATTTAGTGTGGAGACTCTGCCGGAAAGAAGCGGTGATGGGGCCCTTCATCAATTCTTCTCTTAAGGAGGTTCTTTCCATGCTTGGTTAGTTTCTCTTATGGATTGGATGTAATCTTCTATCCCTATGTTTCTCTTTTAATTTTATTTATGCATTAATTTCTTCTACTCCTTATTGGTAATTTATTCCATACTTAATGCTTGAATCTAATTGATCACTAGACTCATGAACTAAAATTCTAAGTTTAACTGGAAAGTACTCTTAGGATTTGAACTGAATAATTTTACTCATTACGTTATGAATCGCTAGGAATAGGGCGTACCGTTTTGATTGCATAAAGCACGCGATTATAATTCTTAATGCTGGGATATTTATTTCGTATGCGAGACATCGATATTAGGTAAATATTCTTAGAACTTGATTGCGAGGAATCGATACAAGGTTAACATAGTGTGCATCAATAAGGATAGATAAGGATTATTGTATGGTAATATTAATTGGGGATAAAAGGATATGAATGATGAAATCCAATCCTACGCTTTTCCGTAACTTTTCGTAATTTTCCGTAACTTTTCGTAATCATAATTTTTTGCTTTCTTAAAACAAATGAAACTACACTCAACCTATTTGTACATAACTATTGAACTATTAAATTCTATTTGGATTAACTGGGTAAGCTCAAGTCCCTGTGGAGACGAACTTTTATCAATTTTGTAACTTACAACGATAATTGGTACGCTTGCCAAAAGTCCTAACAATGGCTGAGCATCGCACAACCGTAGTAGAAAGAAGTGATACGAAAAGGCTTATAATGGTTTGTGAAAATCATTATGACGGTTGTCCATGGAGGATAAGGGCATACCAAAAAAAGGGTGGCACTGAATGGGTTGTAGGCATATGGAACAACCAACACACATGTGTCAATCAGAATCTTTCTCAAGATCACAAGTAGCTTGACTCAAATTTCATATGTTCGTTGATCTTAGGTACTTAAAATACCTTAAATTAAACTCCAATTTTTGCTAAAAAATGTATTAATGTATTATTGTTTGACAAAATGCAGAAATGATTAGGGAGGACCCCAGTGTTAAAATTGAGTTAATTCAGGAAAGGATAGCAACAATTCTCAGATTTCATATATCATACTAGAAGGCATGGAAGGCAAAGCAAAAGGCTATTATGAAGGTTTTCGGGGATTGGGATGAGTCCTATGTGTTCCTGCCAACGTGGTTGGGTTACATTTCGGGGATTTGAATGACCATTTTATTGATGTGCAACTTGATGGAAGTGATAAGGTGTTCAAGAAGGTGTTTTGGACATTTAAACAGTGTTGTGATGCTTTCAATTATTGCAAACCAGTTATAAGTATCGACGGAACCCATTTGTATGGGAAATACCGGGGAACATTGCTCATTGCAACATCAATTGACGACAACAATTATGTCCTTCCAATTGCATTTGCGGTTGTTTTCAGGGAGAATATTGACAACTGGTCGTGGTTTTTGGAACTAATTCGGATACACGTTACGCAGAAAGAAGGAATTTGTCTTATTTCAGATCGGCATGCGGGCATACTCGCCGCGATGAACAATGTCGAACTAGGATGACAACCACCCAGGGCATACCATGTTTATTGCATTCGCCGTTTGGCGAGTAATTTTAATCACAAGTTCAACAATGTCATGTTGAAGAAACAATTGAAGAAATTAGGTATGTTTGCCTATACGACAATGTTATTACATCCACTTACTCCACTGATCTTATGTCCTGATTTTTACCTCGTGTTTGTATATGCAGCTTATACAACCTCGCGCTTAGATTTTGATGCCGGATTAGAAACATTTAAAGAATCAAGCCCTCAAATAGTCGCACAGATTGATAAATCCCAAAGGAGAAGTGGAGTATATACGACAATGTTATTACATCCACTTACTCCACTGATCTTATGTCCTGATTTTTACCTCGTGTCTGTATATGTAGCTTATACAACCTCGCGCGTAGATTTCGACGCCGGATTAGAAACATTTAAAGAATCAAGCCCTCAAATAGTCGCACAGATTGATAAATCCCAAAGGAGAAGTGGAGTATAGCTTATGATGAACTGGGAAGAAGGTTTGGTCACATGACAACCAATCTTTCAGAGTGTTTTAACAAGGTACTTAAAGGAGCCAGAACCCTTCCTATTACGTCCCTTGTGCAGTTCACATACGCTCAACTAGTAGCATACTTTGTCGAACATGGTCAGGAGGCCCGTGAGGAGATGGCGAGAGGTAATCATTTCTCCAAATTAGCATGAAAAAATATATGACGATGGTTGATAAATCCATAACACACTGTGTCACTTGTTATGACATACTTAAGACAAGATTTGAGGTTCAAGAGACGTACAACATACGGACTCATAGGGGCGGTAAGAAATGGTCGATCTCATTAGGTGAACGAAATTGTCAATGTGGTGAGTTCACTGCCTTCAGGTTCCCGTGTAGTCATGTTATTGCAGTATGTCGATCTACACACCAATATCCCAAACAATATGTAGACCCTATATATAGTGTTGCATATCAATGTCAAGTGTATTCACCGCAGTGGTTTCCAATTGGAAATGAGGACTTCATACCACCAGCTGGACCACCCATCGTTATACTAGATGTGTCGTTGAGATGTAAAAAAGGAAGGCCAAAGAGTATACGCATACGCAATGAGATGGATTCGCAAGAAGGGTCGACAACTCGTACAAGATGTGGTTATTGTAAGGTTGTTGGTCACAATAGGCGTAACTGCCCTTCATACAGCTAGGACCAGTGATGTACTACGTGCTTATAGTTATGTACTACGTTTTCATTAATTAATAAACAATTAATATCCAAAATAAGTAAAGTCCATTGTCCTACATAATACATCAAATTAAAATATGTGGATATAGTCCACCATAGTCATGCATAAAACATCAAATTAAAATACAATTAAAGTCCATCATAGTTCTCAGTGATTTATCAAAAAAAAAATTCAGTCATCCTCTCCATGGTCTACATGGTATCCTCCACAACGGCTCATGTTATGCTCGTATGGTGATAGATGACATAGAAACTGCGCTCCCCTAACCAAATTTCTCCTAATGATGCGGTCAGGGTCATTATCACCATGATCATTGTTGTCTTCATGTCCCCCCCTCCATTGCTGCCAATATGTCATCTGTCGAATACTCTCTGAAACTGGGAGAATGTATTAAGTGAGCCGAATGTGCCATAGGAGTTGCCATAACTGGATCCTGTTCTGACGTTGAAGTAGTGGGCTTATAACAGTCTGCAAATGTGTTCGATCTGGGTGTGAACTGGAACCCAGCTAAACTGGGCCCAGCTGCATACATGGGATATGATGGATATGGGAATCCGGGCTACGGCATCGACGGTGCTGGAACCCAAGGGGGTACTGTGATCCAGGAACATATTGTGGTGGCCACCAGTACTGCTGAGATAGGCCCGAAAAGTAACTCGGTGCGTAGAACATGCCAGTAGGACGTGGAGGAAATGGCGGTACAATCATAGGTGTGTCCGCAACTGGCGGAATGGAGTGGTGAATGGGTAACCCCTGGTGACACACACGCCGGTTACTGCGAACCACTGGAGGAGGGGCCTCAATCTGATGCCACACGGGTGGGGGTGTAGGATCTCCAGGATCTGTTAGTCTGTCTAAATCATCGCATGCGGCCATAAGTCAAACTGCCTCCTGGTAGACCTGACTCATGTCGAATGCCCCCTGCGCCTCAGGTGAAGCCATGTGGAAAACTGTCTCAGCTCGATCTGTCTGGACAT
Organism: Glycine latifolia; assembly: GCA_013407115.1. Classification (NCBI taxonomy): domain Eukaryota; kingdom Viridiplantae; phylum Streptophyta; class Magnoliopsida; order Fabales; family Fabaceae; genus Glycine; species Glycine latifolia. The sequence goes on along the minus strand of QARZ01000290.1, from coordinate 55,824 downwards.
CAAGTATTATTAATGAATAACAAATGTAAATTAAGCTGCAAAATACACGACTATAAGTAACATGCATACCACATGTGCATTTAACGCGGCTATACGGGTCATCCAGCGACAAGTAACAGAATAATACCACTACATGTACTCACTGTTGATAGATAGGTACCCATCTCTCTGCATAGGTTAAAGGTCCTGTAACATAAGGGAATCTCTGCCTGCCTATTGGGCAATGAAGAAACCATGTTGCTGACTCCAATCCACGTCTGTCTTCCCTGTAATACTAATCGTCAATAGCTCACTACAATTAATAGGATCCTCTGGAATAGGCTGGTCAAACCCAAACTGACGTAGAACTCGATTTGACTGCTGGTAGATGACAATCTCATAACAAATAAGAGGACAAATAGCCAACCATCTTCGAGCCATGTCAACCTCCGATGGATGGACTATGTCAACAAGGTCATAAGGCCTCCAACGTATGTCTCTCCTGCGCATGACATCAATATAATGTCGATATCTGCGAATGTGTGTATATACGATTTGTTGCGTATCGTATACATTAAACTTGCAATAACAAAATTACTGCATTATCAACATATACTCCCAATACAACCAAACCATGGAATAATAACATAGAAAAAACATTACCATTGTGCATATATTTCACGCTCTGACATCCTGATCTTCCACCCTGGGAAGGTTAGGAGAGATAGTCGGGAATCGCGTCCAAGCCCACAACTGTAACAACAAAGCACATCCACCCATCTCTCGACGTCCTACATGTGTCGCCTTACACAACTCCCTATACAAGGATGCAAGAACTGCAGAGCCCCAACTGAATGTGTCTGTGCGCTGGAAATCATCCAGATATAACAAGTACTGAGCGGGCAAAAAGCTCGAAGCGATGTCAACAAACAACATACCACCCAAGATGCGCAATATCAATGCATGAGTGTATCTTTGGCGTCCAACTTCTGTGTCAGCATGGACCGCATAAACATCAAACTGGTCCCGTAACTAGTGAAGGCCCAACAAATCACCGTGCAAATCCTGACCAGCAGCCAGTTCAACCCCTAATAGGTCACCAATAATAGCCGAAAAGTTATGTCATCCGTGACGGCCCAAAACAACATCATCATCAGTCGGCAGCCCCAACAGATGATGTACATCCTCCAGGGTGATGGTCACGTCACCCATCGTCATATGGAACGTACGTGTCTCTGGGCGCCATTGCTCGACAAGCACTAAGACAAGGTGGTGGTCGATCTGGAAAAAAAAATTACACAACAGTGAATTCGTCCTAAACAATAAATGCCTAACCATAATAAAATATTCTATACGTTAATTAAAATACAAATGAATATCCTAATGTAATAACATTATCATTTTTAATTAAATATGCCTATCCTATATCCTATAATTTAACAATCATAAACTAATACTAAATATCCTGTAACCTAATGTTTTAAATTTCAAACCTAAATGTTCGTGTATTTTTCCAATTAAAAATATATAAATTTATTAATAGAAATTATATTAAATATAAAAAAAAATTATGGAATACATTCTTTATAAACTATTAAATTTTATAGAAACACAAAATTTAATGCATTTATGTCAAATTATAATACACATTATACAAACTTTGCATGTAATTTTAGTAATATTTTATATTTTATTATACATTAATATTATTAACTACTTTGTGTAAATATATATATATATATATATATATATATATCATATGGGGTGGAAGCGAGGACTAGGGAAGAGAAGTCAGAACAACCAATGCATATGGAAAGCA
>QARZ01000290.1:0-44026 GCA_013407115.1 Glycine latifolia | reverse complement strand
TGCTTTCCATATGCATTGGTTGTTCTGACTTCTCTTCCCTAGTCCTCGCTTCCACCCTATATGATATCAGAGCCTGATGAGGAAGTAGGAATATATGGCTAGATCTGAGTTGTCTTTTACTTCTCTGAACTATTATCCAGACAAAATGTTTTATTTTCTTTAAATGCTTTTGTACATGATATAAATGCTTTTATGTCTTAACTGGTAAGCATGTTACTCAGAGAATGTTTCGATCTACTGTTGCTGGGGTAGTAAGTCCCGCTGAGATTAGGGCAGTAAATCCTACAAATTATTGGAACGACAGATCCGAACCTTTTGTCTGAAATTCATTGGCTTTAGTTAAGAAATAAAAGATTAAAAAAAAAAGAGTCAGGAACATAGCTCAGTAGGAAAAATTTAACTTGGATCTACCTTTATGTTTTTATAGAACCAAAGGATGACGATGATATCAATGGACTATTTTATGATATTTTCTTCTATGTCTTCTCTTTTCCGCTCTTTCTCCTCTCGCCTCTCTTTTAAATCTTCACAACCTTCCTCCTCCTCTTTTGACCCTTATTTATGACTAAAATATAATACATTAATACATTAAGAAATTATAACATATATCTAATTTATAAATTATGAAATTGGTATCTACTCAACACACATGTTACTAAACTAGTTAAATATAAATATTAAGGTAATCAAATTATTGAAATTATATTTATTGTAAAATCATATTTTTAATTATCATATGTGTATATTATGTGTATTACTTATATATATTATTTAAAATATAATAATTAAAAAGTTACTATTTATGTTTTGAATTTCAATTATTATTTTAATAATATATTTCAAGTAATCAAATTATAAATATAATATATATATATATATATATATAAGTAAAAATTAAACACAAGTATTAAGGTAAGTTTAATTATATACTGAAAATTATTTATTTTAAATCATTACGCGTACAAAAGATGAAATAGTATATATATATATATATATATATATATATATATATATATGTGTGTGTGTGTGTGTGTGTGTGTGTGTGTAAACACAATTAAGGTTATATTATTTTAATATAACATTTTTTATAAATATTTAAATAAATTGATATGTTTCAAATTATATTTATCAACTATAATATATAATTAATTTTAATAGTATATATTTTATTTATTAAATAAAATATTTACCTTGAATTAAATAAATATAATGCTCACACACATATATTATGACTGTGCAACATCCTAAATGAATCTATAATTACAATTTTAAGATAAATATTCTATAACAATGTCAAGTTAAATAGATGAAATTCTAAAATAAATAAAATTAAATACATTAAATTATGTATTTCAACATAAGAAAAAGTCAGTCTAATATTCCTATATATCTATCATATATTCTATAACTTAACAATTATAAACTAATACTAAATATCCTCTAACCTAATATTTTAAATCTCGAACCTAAATATTATTTAAAAACTAAAACTATATAAATAATAAATATATTCAAAAATTAAAATACTAAATACTAAATTACAAAAAATAAAAACAGAAAAATAGTGATAAAAAAAAACTAACTAGCAAGTTGAGGGAGTGGAGTGGGATTGAGGGAAGGGAATGAAAGTGACACGGAGGGAGGGATGAAGGAGGGGGAGGGGAGGATTTTTATAGTGGGCCACGCGGACGTAATTCGTTGGGACCTCCAGCAAATTCGTCCATGCTTGCCATGTGTCCTTTTCTGTTGTTGACATGTATTTCGCAGGGCCCCCAACGAAATACGTTGTCACTGCCACATGTGCTGCCTTTTCTGCCCAGCTAACATGGCAACGCCACATCAGCTTGTGTAATTCGTTGGGGTTGGTTGTGAAATAGGTGATGTGGCACTTTCGGAAATACCACTGTGGGAGTGACATTCAGGGATTTTTTTTAACAGTGGCACAATGGCCACTGTTCCTATGATCATGTAAGTGATCATAGTTTGGAATGGTATAGATATTTTATCGTAAAAAAAGAAAAAAGAATACGTTATTTGGTGTTAAAAACAACTAGTTTATCAAGATTGAAATGATATTTAATTTCTATTAAATTTAGAGATACTTAAAAAATTATTTTTAAATTTTGTTTCTAATGTTTTCAATTTATTGATTAAAAAAATATTTAATGTGCTTTGATATACATTTTTAATCATTTGAAATATATATCAATTTATTTTTTAATTTAAAAATGATAAATTTCCTTTTTAACAAACAAATTCATTTTTTAAGAAAAGAGTCTAATTTAATTGATTAAGATGTTTGAATTATTATAATTTTTTTAATAATTATATTTATATTCAAAGGAGTGATGTTTTTTACATTTTTATAAACTAGAAATTTGTGTAGTAATGTAATAGTTAATATTTTTATTTTATTTTATCTTCCCCTTATCATTTATTCGTATTTAAAATATTTTTGTTAGTTAATCATGAGTCATGACTTGTCAATTTGTCATGTCATTAAAATTTATCAACTATTTTATAATACTTATAATAAAACCATATCTAAAAGTTATCAAATTAATTATTAATTAAATACTCTTTATTACAAAAAAAAGGAAGATAATAAGATGCTATGAATATATTCAATTTTAATTTTATTATTAGATAAAAATTTTAAGATTCTTATTAAATAAAAATAAATTAAAATTATTGTATGAAACTCCCATAAAATTAACTAATATAGTCTAATAATAAAAATAAAATCATTTTTCTCATCACATTATTAAGCCTAATCAAATTGCTAATTTCAAATAAGTTGTTTGTTTAAAAGAACGTTAATATGTTAAGAAAATATAATTTAATTAATTGAATATAATGTATGAATTATTGTAAATGTTTGATTATCATTGACATTATCTTCGATATTATACTCCTGAGTTTAAAACGATATTAATCCCCATGTATTTTTACTTTTACACTATATTTGGAAGAGGTTAAAAAAAAGAAGGGGGTGGGGTAGTGGAGAAGATAAAAAACAAATATTACCTTTATATTTTTTAAATGCATACATTGATTGGAGAAATAAAATGACCATTGTAATATATGTTCGATTGAAGGAAATTCATATTAAAATGAAAATGTATTTTTTTTAGTAATCTCATTATTCTCTTAAATGAAAGTTACAACACTAGTATCTTTTTATAGTTATAATACGGTTAGTTTAACAACAAAGAACGCATAATTGCAATTTTAAGTTCTACTTATAAAACTGGAGAGAGAATCTGTACACACTTTTGCACGATTTAAAAAAAAATGCACAAGAGAGAATAAAACAGAAAATAAAATTGAAAAATAATGAATTTTTTTACTTTTGAGACAGAAAGAGCATGCAATAAAGAGAAAAAGATTGACAAAGTAAAGGAAAAAAAAAGTGAAGAGCACAACTACACAACACATGACAAACAAGTTGGTAACAACAAGTGGATAACAAATTAGAGGTTGGACAAATTTAATATTACTATTGATAAGTTGTTTGTAGTTGATTAGAAAGTGGAGTCCGGTATGTGAACTCTTTTTATGAACACTACCAAAGCTTTTTCATATCTTCGGATTTAACTGTAAAAATCTAACGATGAATATGTTGAGCGTGTAAGATGTAGATAACATACTCGATATATAACAAACGTTTTATGTATACTGCTGACCATTGAATATGTGAGTTCGATCCTAGTAGTTACCATTTTTTAATCTTTAAAGGTTAAATATTTTGATTAATGAAAAAAATAATACAAAATCTAAAAATCTAACAATTGAACCATCACGATTATTAATTAGTTAGTTATTATACATTAACATGCAGTGACACAATCATTTTACCTTTTTTATTATTTAGCTAAATTTTTCTTATTTTTTTACGCTTTTTAAGTCATGTTAAATAAGATTCTCTATTATACTTGCAATAATATGACAAAATAATTATGCCTTTATTTAATTATGAGAAAATAATATATTTAGTGTAAAAAATTATATTATTATTTAATTACAAATTATCATATATAATAAATTTATTAAATTTTAAAATAATTAACTTAAAGGTTATATGAATGATAATTTTCCTTTAAAAAAATGAACCCTAATTTTTTATTGATTTATAGTATTAAAAACTTTACATTGACTAAGCATAACTCAACTCAGAAAAAAATTAAGCACAACCATTAAATCCATTTATTATTGTATTTATTTCAATATAAATATATATTTTATAGTGTTTTCGTAGTAAGAATGATAATGGGTATAGGTATTATAACACCAGTCCCCATACTCACACTTTACAAAAAAAATTGTACTCGAACCTATATGTTGATAGTCATTTTAATAATCATATCCTTTCTCATTCAAGTACTTGGCAATCGTTTTTTATCAATATGAAAAACAAATAGTAAATCATTATTTATTTGTTTTTTCAATTTTTCATATTAATAAAAAATGGGTGAGGAGTATGGGAATGTGCATTTAGGTACTCAATGAGGAAGGACACACGTATTAAGGTTACCATCTAGGCAAGTATGATTTCGAATAATATCGTACAATTATTTTAAAAAAAGTGTGGATATAAAGATATGTACTATAGTATTATACTTAGACGTATTTATTGTCATCCTTACTAAAAGGACACTATAAAAGATATTTTCACATTCAAATGAATACAATAATAAATGAATTTAATGGTTATGCTTGATCGATGTAAAGTTTTTTATATTTTAAAATATGATGGTTTGTGATTATATAATGGGATAATTATTTTTTACATTGACATATATTATTTTCTCATAATTAAATAAATGTACAAAAAATATAATATTGCAAGTATAATAGAAAATGTTTTCCAATAACATGACCTAAGAAGCTTAGAACAAATTCAAGACATTTGTTACGGATAGGCCCATTTGAATACTTAAATATTGCAACCACCGAAAGATAGAAGATATAACAGAAGATATAATCACAACCACTGCCATTTAGATAATCTGAATATCTTAACCAAAGATAATGGGCCTCAACCATATCTTCCAATATCCAGGTATTATCTTATAAATACAGCATCAGTCATGGTGAAAGGTACACAACAATTCTGACTCTCTCTTTTCCCTTCACACTGCACACACAGCACACCACTTGAGTTGTCTCCGGCAGTGATCATCTTCCTGGGGGTGCTTCATCTCCATAGGCATCTTCAGAGAGGGAGAGTTTGATCTCATAGCAAATCCCAGCAAACCCGCTGGGTACATTCTGTTTCTCATAAACGGAACAGTGGCACCGTCTGTGGGAACGATAAATTTCGAATCCCACCAATTCACAATGCTCAACACCAGAAGCCATCAGATCGCTGGACATGACGCACCACCACCCCGAAACGCGAATCTGGAGAACGTGGTAGCAGAAGACGCGGCATCCCACACCGCTTCCTCTCCAGCAATGCCACCAGCCCGAACTCCGCCACCAATGGTCGAGGTAGAACTAAACACCAACCAGTGTTTTATCCACAACGCTCTGAATGCTATTCTATCTTGGTTAGAGAATTTGGAGAAACGTTACGAGCTTCAACGACAGGAGGATGTTCAGAACTTGTCCAAACAGCTGGGTTCTAATATTGAGCGACCAATGACAATGCACAACGAGCAACCGAATTCAGTACAAAGAAGGCATGAAACTAATAACTCGGCACCCACAGCTGAGGCTGGTAATAGGGAAACAGCCAGTCAACCCGAACGGGTCAGACCCCATTCACGCAAGGAAGGAGCTCGGCTCGCTCTGTCAGCCCGAATCCCAGAGCACACCATTGTCGACAGGACAGCAAGGGAAATTATATGTCGGCCCAGACAAGAAGACGAGACATATCAGAGGAAATACCGCCGAGGTCATCAGAATAACAGCCCATTCATTGACGAGATAGTAGAAGCCCAATTCTTGGAGGATTTCGATAGTTCTTTTTTATCCAAATACGATGGGAGTCAAGATCCCCGGGAGCATGTAGACGAATTCGATATGCAAATGTGTGTCCGAGGTATCGACGAGCCTATAATTTCTCAGATTTTTGCTATTACTCTGACTGGAGCCGCTCAAGCTTGGTTTCATACGTTGCCGCCACAGTCTATCCGAAATTTTGAAGATTTTGGACAGAAGTTCTTGTTAAATTTTGCAACAAGCAAGAAGCAGCCCAAATCCGAGTTCATACTAGGGAAAATACGCCAGAAGCCCGGAGAAACATTACAAAGCTATCTGGACCGATTCAAAGAAGCCGCCTTGCAAGTACAGGGTTTGGAGGAAAAAGTCCATGTGCATCTCATCTCGGCCGGGCTCAATGGGTCATCCCGTCTTGCCAAGTCCATTTACAAAGATCCTGTAAAAACTTTAAATGAGTTTATGATCCGATCCAAAAAATATTTGGAGTTGGAACAGATGGAAATCGCTAACTCGGCCCCGAGGGAGAATAAGAAACCTACATCGCCGAGGAACCGACGCCATGAGAATACACAATCCAATCGACAACTTCCAAATTTTCCCACTAACCGACCTCCAAGAAACTTTCAGGACTCGAACCTCAGGTCCAAAAAGTTCGAGTGGAAATTTGACAAGTACGCTCCGTTGAACGCTCCACAAGCTCAAATATGGAAGGAAGTCGCATTTACAGAGATGAGGAAAGTAGAACGTCCTCGACCGATAATGAGAAAGGAGTGGTTAGACTATTCCCGATATTGTGATTTTCACAATGGGCCGGGTCATATGACTGACCAGTGCCGAGAACTCTGTGATGCGATAGAACAATTCATTCGCGAAGGTAAACTTCGGCAATATGTTATCCGGACTCAAGGACACCAAGGGAAAAGGAAAAGTCAGCAGGAGAATAAAGACCGAGATGAAAAGAAAACAAAGAAAGACGAATTCCCAGAACCCGAGTTCGAATGTAACGTGATCTCGGGAGGCATAGGAGGTGGAGGCGACACCGTCAGTCAGCGAAAGAGATATCTCAAGGAAGTTATGTCGATAAGAGATCAACCCAAATTCAAAGAAAGCAAGAAAACTGCACCACCGCTAATCTATTTCACAGAGGACGATATGAAAGGCGTAGTGCCCGGACACGAAGACGGTCTTGTCATAACCGGGACCATGGCAAATTTCTGAGTTAAGAGAATATTTGTCGATAATGGTAGCTCGGCTGACATTCTCAATTTAAGTGCGTTCAAAAAGATGAATTTGAGTGAAGACGACTTAAAGCCGTGCCAAACTATGTTAATCAGTTTTAATGGAGGAGGCACCGGTCTGAAAGGCGCAATCGACCTCCAACTCACGTTGGGAACAAAGGAGGGGTTCAAAACAGGCCGAGTCATATTTACCGTAGGCGAGTTCACCTCACCATACAATATCATATTAGGCAGGCCAACACTTCATAAATGGGATATATTAATGTCCACCAAGCACCAGAAGATGAAGATGATCGGACACCTTGGCCGAGTTATTACAATTTGCGGTGATCAGAAGGAGTCTCGACAATGCTATTTCAATACAATCCGAGAAACGGAGGGCGGCCCATCTTCTCCACCTCGGATTCGGTAGGGAGATCCCTCGGAACAAATAAAGAGACCGGCATCTCGCAAGCCGGTTAATCTTGTGGAGTTGGATATGCGAGATGTTGAAGAATGGAGACCGGAATCAGTAGATGAATTGGAAGATGTTCAGATCGAAGGATCTCCAGATCAAATTACAAAAATAGGTGCACAGAATAATTTAGAAACCAAAGGCAAGCTAATCCAATGCCTTAGAGAAAACAGGACGTGTTCGCTTGGAAAGCATCCGAGATTCCTGGGATTGACCCCACATTCTGCTGTCATAAGTTAGCCATGTACCCTGACTCCAAACTTGTGGCTCAGAAAAATAGGAAGCTCGGCCCGGACAGAAGGCAGGCATTAGAGAAACACATCAAGGAATTGCTAGAGGCCGGGTTCATAAGAGAAATACAATACACCACTTGGCTCTTTAATGTGGTGATGGTGAAAAAGTCCAATGGGAAATGGCGAGTTTGTGTTGATTACACAGATTTGAACAAGTTTTGTCCAAAGGATTCTTATCCAATGCCGAGTATCGACCAGCTAGTAGATAATTCCGCCGGATTTCAGTCGTTATCTTTCATGGATGCTTACTCCGGATATAATCAGATACCGATGTACCCGGGAGATCGAGAAAAGACAGCATTCCGAGGTACTGAAGCAAATTACTATTATGAGGTGATGCCATTTGGATTGACGAATGCAGGAGCTACTTATCAACGAATGATGAATAAGGTCTTCACTGATCAACTCGGACGCAATATCGAAGTATATATCGACGACATGATTGTTAAAACAGGTAAAGAAGGAGACCACATCCAAGATCTGGAGGAAACATTCTGCAAGCTAAGACAGCACAGTATCCATTTGAATCCCCTGAAATGTGCTTTTGGGGTGAAAGTCGGGAAATTCCTAGGGTTCATGTTAACACACCGAGGAATAGAGGCAAACCCGGATAAATTAAAGCCGTACTCGACATGCAGTTTCCTACTGATAAACGAGAAATCCAACAATTAACAGGAAGGATGGCGGCCTTGACACGGTTCCTCCCAAAAGCCGCAGAAAAGGCCCTACCATTCTTTAAGCTATTAAAAAAGGAAGCCAAGATAGGATGGAATCAGGCATGCGAAGAGGCATTTCAGGAAATAAAAAGATGTCTGGCTTCACCCCCAGTCCTCTCGAAGCTGAAACATGGAGAAACTCTCATCCTGTACCTTGCAGTAGGGGAAGAAGCCATAAGCGCAGTTTTGGTCCGAGAAGTGGATAAGTGTCAGTTGCCAATATACTTTGTAAGCCGAGCTCTCAAGAACTCGGAGCTGCGTTACCAAAAGCTCGAAAAAGTGGCTTTCACTTTACTCACCAGGGCTAAGAGACTGCGTCCATATTTCCAAAGCCACACCATAGTGGTAAGAACAAATCAGCCTATCCGAAAGGTACTACACAAGCCGGATTTAGCAGGGAGGATGATGAATTGGGCCATTCAATTGTCCGAGTTTATGAAGCTCGCAATGCAATCAAATCTCAAGCTTTGACCGACTTTATAGTAGAATTGACCCCGGCGTTTTCCACCCAGTCAATAAATAATGTGTGGAAAGTGTATGTTGATGGGTCATCTAATTCTAAAGGAAGCGGAGCCGGGATCATTGTCGAAAATCCCGAGGGAGTATCACTCGAGCAATCGCTACAGCTCAATTTTTCGACATCTAACAACCAGGCAGAATATGAAGCACTGATAGCCGGGTTAAACCAGGCCAGAGAACAGGGAGCACTAAAAGTGAATGTCTTTACTGATTCACAATTGGTCTCAGCACAAATCGAAGGGCGGTATCAAACCAAAGGCCCTCTATTAGCAAAATATCTTGCTAAAGTTAAAGAAATAATAGCCGAATTCGATGAATTCACCATAGCCCATATTCCAAGAGAAGAAAATACCCGAGCCGACATATTATCAAAGCTAGCAAGTACGAAAGGAACAGGTAATCATTGAACAGTCATCCAACAGGAACTCGCACAACCTGCATGCATTATGGTGGTCTTAATAGCCGAAGATTGGCGGAGGCCGATCATAAATTATTTGGAACAAGGGATAGTGCCGGATGACAAAATAGAAGCAAAATGGCTAACCCGAGATGCTTCAATGTACACAATTGTTGATGGTGAGCTATACCGACGAGGTCTCCACACCCCGTTTTTATTATGCTTAAGCTCTGATCAAACTGAGTACGTACTTACCGAGATACATGAGGGTATCAATGGCCAGCATATGGGAGCAAAGGCTTTGGCATTAAAAGCCCTTCACGCCGGATACTTTTGGCCGACGATGCAAGCAGACGCTGCAAAACATGTAAAGAAATGTGACACCTGTCAAAAACATGCGCGGATATTATGGACTCCTCCATCCGAGTTAAAATTAATCACAGCACCATGGCCTTTCTTCAAATGGGGAATGGACCTCTTAGGACCATTTAAAGCAACGGAAGGCCAAATGAAATGGCTAATAGTGGTCGTGGATTACTTTACTAAATGGATTGAGGCCGAACCTCTGGCTACCATCACCTCGGCCCGTGTCCAAAAGTTCTTTGAACGCAGTATTATAGCAAGATTTGGAATTTCGGCAGAAATAGTCACCGATAACGGAACGCAATTTACGGATAAAAAATTCTAGGAAATGATGGCTGGACTTCACATAAAACACCACTTTGCATCAGTAGAGCACCCACAGTCTAATGGTCAGGCAGAAGCAGCGAACAAAGTCATTCTCGACGGATTAAAAAAAACGAATGCAAGAGGCCGGCTCGAACTGGGTAGAACAACTTTATTATGTCTTGTGGGTATACAGAACCACCGCTCAAACATCCACCCGGGAGACACCATTCAGGATGACTTATGGTTGCGAAGCCATGATACCTGTTGAGATCGACCAGCCATCTTGGAGGAGACAAATATCGAACATAGACAACAATAAGGCATTAGTTGCCGAGCTAGATATGATAGAAGAAGTCTGGATTGCGGCACATCGCCGGGATCTACACACGAAGAATATCTCGGCTCAAAAATTTAATAGAAGGGTAAAACCAAGATCCTTTGAGAAGGACGATCTCGCACTACGACGTGCAGACATCGGCAACAAAAATGCCCGAGATGGAAAATTAGCACCCAATTAGGAAGGACCATATCGGGTCACCCAAAACTTGGGGCAAGGAGCCTACGTTCTAGAAACCTTGGAAGGCAAGCAGATCAAGCGCACATGGAACGCCGACAAGCTAAAGAGATATTACAGTTGAAAGGAGCTCGGTAATTAACCCGAGATCGTAATATCGTTTTTATCATATTTTCCGGCAATAAGACCGAGATTATAATTTATTTTCATTTATGTATTCATGAGTTTCTCATTGGTAAAATAAGCCGAGAAACACAAACCCGGCATAGATTTTCCATTGATACCACGAATTTAAATATATTCATGAGTTTCTCATTGGTCAAAATAAGCCGAGGAACACAAACCCAGCATAAATTTTCCATTGATACCACGAATTTTCCATGTATTCACGCGTTTCTCATTGGATAAATAAGACGAGGAATATAAACTTGGCATAAATTTTCCATTGACACCACGAATTTTAATCTTCGAAGAATAGATAAAATCCTATCAAGGATGTTATACATTGTGCACAATTTATCGAGAGCCTAGTCGCTATTATATATTAATTCGGTCTTGATCAAATCGGCGTATATAATTATGGATAAGTCATCGATTACATCGAAAGAATTATATCCTTAAATTATTATGAAATACATTAAACAGTTGCTAGGACAGGAACTCGGTTCCAAAAACAATATTCGAACAGATGATTCGATTAAAAACACTTGGTCATTGGAACCAAAGGCGATATTCGAATAAGCAAAACGGCGAAGCGACATGCATTAAATAAATTGTTCAAAGTACGGCACAAATCAAAAGACAAATTAAAATTGTTGATAAGAAATAAAATGTTACAGAGCAAACCGGCATTCCGGCCCTTCATTTGTTCACTTGATCATCCATGATCGGCTCTTGATCATCATCTGGAGAGGTGACCTCGGGATCAACATAAGGGATGAATTTTCCGTCCTCCACATAGGATCGGCAATCAGCTCCTTCTAAATTTAAAGCAATTCCCGGGTTCAAGAATTGAATTTGCTCCACAGCATTAGAAAATGCATCCTCAGCAACGGTCCCCAATGTGTCTTGAAAATCGGCTGCCTCCTTCTTGGCAAAAGTTACCTCCTGTTGAGATTTCTCATAAAGAACCCTCAACGAAGCAAGGTCTTGGTCCAAAGAAGATAGTTCTGCCCGAGCTTTGTTGGCTTCAACCGTTGCAGTATCAGCAGAGGCTTTGAAAAAATTGGCATTTCTATTCGCCGCTTGAACTTCACCTTGGAGAGTCACAACCTCCTCCTTCATGGTTGACAAGTCCCGATGAGAAAGGGTAAGTTTTTCTTTCAGCAGTAGAGATTCTTCAGATAACTTCTTGTTCTCATCAGCCAACCGTTGGTTATCAATCTTGAGCTTGAGGCCATCATTTTTAACTTTGTTGTACCGAGCATTTAAAGATACTAAGCTCGGTACCAAAGAAGCACTCTTGAAAGCCTGGAAGTGGAGTTGATCAAGCTCCCGGATGTCGTCATCCGAGAAGGGGGTCCCATCATAAAAATGCTTTGGAGCTTTAGTATAAGGAAAAAGATCCTCAACCTCTTTTTCCCAGAGGCATCCAAAGGTTAATGAAGACTCTTTGGGGACGGCAACTGGGATACCTGTAGCAGAAACATCGGCGGATGAATCCATTGTTACGTCTTCGATCGTAATTAGAGGGGCGACCGGGGTTCCCTGGTTCTCGTGCCCAGGTAAAAGTACAGCTTGCGTCCCGGTCGCAGATATTTCCTCGGCCAACCTTGTGGGGGTTGTTTTTTGAAGATCACCAGAGGCCGGTACCTCAACTCGGCACTTCTTGGTTTTCCTTGCCGGCATCTTATGGACATAGTCACGGCGGGAATCAGCGGTTTTCTCGACAGTGGTTTTCTTGGAACGACGGGGGTTCAAGTTGATGGTAGGATCTTCTTCCATCTCGGCAGTTGAAAGGCAAAGAATCGATTAGCAAAAAGATAAACAAAATGACGAGTATGTAAAGTTTTTATACACGACCTTGAGCTTCTTGGTGCAGTTGAATTTGAACAAGAGCTGATGCCTCACTATCAGAAAGATTACATTCCTCAACTCGGTAAAAGGAAGGGGGATTAGAATGATGAACTCAGGTCCAGTAGAGGGGAAATCTCCATTTAACACCAGGTGCTTCTGGACCCCGAAGAAAGAATGGTTGCTTGCCGGGTTCGGCTGCAACCTTGAAGAAATTGTTTTTAAAGTTCTTAAAGGAATCGGTGAAGATACGAAAGAGACGACGACCGGGTCGGCTTTGAAGTGAAGTCCACCCTTTCTTATTAGAAGCTTCTTGGCCTGTACCACCGGCCTGGACAGAGAAAAAGTATAGGAAAAGCAAGACAATACAAGGTATTTGTAATTCTTCACAAAGATCCTCAAAAGATTTGACAAAAGCCCAACTATTGGGATGTAATTGTGAAGGGGCTAATTGAAGATGATCTAATAATCGCATTTCAAAATCCGATAAAGGAAATCGGATGCCAAGACGTGTGACCACATCCTTACAAAAGAAAAAATAGTTAGGTTCCTTTTCCCAGGCACAAGAGCAAATAGGCTCGTCCAGGGTAGGAGGACGAATGGAGAATCCGTCTTGGTTACCTATGGGGATTGACGCTATATTTTCTGGGGTCAGAATAGATGAAGTACGAAGTACTTCGTATGTAACCCATGGAAACTTGGCAATTAAGGAAGAAGAGAGAAGGTTGGATTGAGATCCTGCCGATTGGGATTCATCGACCATTTCCACAGAAGGAACATCCATAATGACCTATGACAAAGAAAAAAGAGAAAGATTAGTAAAATACCTGGAAGTGAGGGGGGACGACGAAGAGGTGAAGAAATGACTAGTGCCAAGTTGGACTGCGAAGCCCTGACATCCGATGTTTCAGTATTAAATACAGTTGGAATTGCTTTTCGGATTGGGTTATGTCGGAAAGCATCGAGTAAATCATCGGCTTGATTATATTGCTTAACACTTGCCAAATATAAAAACTCATCTAAACAATTGGAGCAGGGTTCAAATTGAATTTCGAATCGTTGTTTTAGTTCTGACCCAACAGAACCTGAAGGAACAATATGAACAAGGTTTGAAGAGGAAGAAATGTCAGGGGATGTTTTAGGGATTTCTAAGGGAGTATTATTCTTCTGATGCAGGGGCAAACCTAATCTGGAATGGTCAGAAGGTTTAAAGGTTTTAGGTTTGGGATTACTAAAACCTGGAGTTTTTAATAAATCTTTTTTCTTCTCTTCATCAGAAATGGGAAGACCCCAAAACCAAAATGCAGATTTAGGGGGAACATTCTTGCGAACAAACGCTTCCTCCTCAGGAGAGAGCTTCATTACTAAGATGAAGGAGAAGGAGGAAAAAGCAAAGAATGCCCAGGTAAGGGAAATAACTAAGGAGGCAGATATTCAAGAATCGAAGAAAACAAAGGAAAAACGAAAAAGGAATATAATATAAATTGGAAGAAGATGCAGTAAATACCTGGAAAAAGAACTTCGAGTTAAGCTTCAAGGAATGCAGAAACACAAGGAAGAACACAGCCAAAGGAGCGTATAAGGTGTTAAGGGAATAGGAATGTGGATGAAGATAGGCAAAATGAAGGAAATACTTGTAAATAGTGGTAACCGCCAAAAATCTCCTGGCGAAACGTTTCAAAAAACGTGGTTTACAGGATGTGATCAGACACTCAGGGGCATTGATGATATTTCTCAACTCATACAAGGGGCAAATCAGGAAGACATTTCCAATCTAATGATGGAAGCGTGATAAATAGAAACGGCGCATTAAATGTTGAGTAAGAAATGTCGCCAAGGAAGAGGTGAAAAGACAACCCCTCGTCTTTTCAGATAACTCCAGAATAGATTAGAAAGCCGAGACTTTTGTCATGACACATCAGTTTCTCAAGAGAACTCGGATGAGCAATGTCGGCTAATATAAAAATAAATAGCTCGGATACAGCTAAGAGATCGGATCATATTAACAATAAATAACCAAATTCAGTGAAGGATAAGTAAAGCCAAATTCGGCTAGAAATAAGCTCGGCATCGGTAGAAAGCGCCTTGTCCCAATTTGAATCAATTATCTCGGCATGAGATAACAATAAATAACCTACGACGGTATGAAGATTCTCGATTCAATCTAGTTCGGACCTATCCATTTGATACATCTCAGTCATCCAGAGTACTAGATAACCGGGCTAAGGGGCATCTGTTACGGATAGGCCCATTTGAATACTTAAATATTGCAACCATCGAAAGATAGAAGAAATAACAGAAGATATAATCACAACCACTGTCATTTAGATAATCTGAATATCTTAACCAAAGATAATGGGCCTCAACCATATCTTCCAATATCCAGGTATTATCTTATAAATACAGCATCAGTCATGGTGAAAGGTACACAACAATTCCGACTCTCTCTTTTCCCTTCACACTGCACACACAACACACCACTTGTGTTGTCTCCGGCAGTGATCATCTTCCTAAGGGTACTTCATCTCCATAGGCATCTTCAGAGAGGGAGAGTTTGATCTCATAGCAAATCCCAGCAAACCCGCTAGGTATATTCTGTTTCTCATAAACGGAATAACATTTAACCAAATAATACAGCAAAGGTAAAATGAACGTGTCACTACATGTTATAGCAAGTAGTGTGTGTGGGTTCAAAATAACCTTTAAGGATTAAAAAATGAAAATAAGTAGGATCGAATCCACATGCTCAGCAGTGCTATAAAAAAGCTTTTGTTGTTCAGAATTATATCAACATTTTACATGCTCAACATATTTACAGTTAGATCTGAAGGTCTGAAATTTTTTGTTTCACACCGTGTGTAAAGAGTTCAGCTTAAGCACGCCAGACTTCATGATTAGAATAAGAAACTTGACAAAGTTACATTCGAATACCCAAATGAATTTTTACTATAAACGCCACAATATACAAATCTGCAATAACATTTATTATCGTCTAATTAAGGAAACCTCATATGTGTGAGTTTTTCATTTATTTTTTTCTCTCTTCTGGTCAATACATGTGTTTCTGAAATAATTGACTTAAAAATTAATCTCACTCATGATGTATAACTATTATTGGCCCAAGATACACAACTTTACACAGAGAAAATCAAATGTAAATTATTCTACTAAATAAATTGTTTTCTTCCATGGAAATACAACATAACTTTACACCTTTAATGTATTTCTTTTAGGTTTAACAAAGTACTCATTGTATTTTTTTTTAAAAAAAAAAAGTAAAGTGCTTGTAAAACGTCCAGCAAAATAATATCAGATATTATTATACCACCAATAATATCTACGAGTGAAAGTTTGATGAGAAATGTATTTAGAACCGATGATATCTAGAAGTGAATTAATCAATGTATACATTCTCCCTTTTAAAATGCTTAAATGAGAGTTTTCAAGAGAAAATTGAAGCGAAGAGAGAATACGACAAAAGCTAACATTTGGTAACATGAATGAAGACGATGTTCCATTGATGAAATGGAGTCAAAGGAACACCCAAAAGAAATAAATTACGACATTGAAAAGGAAATAAAAAACTCAGAATAAAGTATCTTTGAATACTGGTGGTCTTGGTTTTTAATAAGATATACATCGAAAAACAATTATAATTAATGGACAAAAAAATTATTTTTGAGTAATAACATCACAAATACTTAAGCAACATTACTCAATTGGTGTAACTAAGTTGACAACCCACACTAAATTTATAGAAAAAAAAAAAGAATTTGATCCCTGCATATTACATTCTTAATAAGTGAAGCAAAGTACTTTAAATATAAATAAATCCTATAGGATTAGTCCCATAACCAAATGTCCCACCAAAAATAGCTTGAGGTCCCATTGAAAACACAAAAGTCCTAATTACAATGATTATACAAAATATTTAAGCAACTTACAAAATTTTTCTACTAAGAACTCAATTTTATATAACTCATTCATATCTGATTCATATAATTAATCATTAATATTATACTTACATTTTTTAAGCCAACAATTCTTTTATTGAAGGTGATAATAATTACTTAAGTGGAATAGAAGTTGATTGTTTTTCACATTGATTTTAAAAATACAAATCCAAAAATAACGATAAAATTGTGTTTCTATAACTTAGAAATAATATTGTATATATAATAATAAGGTTGCATAATATCTTTTTTCCTTTATATGTGTAACTTACAGATAATGAGATAAGTAGTTTTTTTTTTTAGTTTAAAAAAAATTGAAACAAGGTTTTCAGTTATGATTTTGGGAATCTAAATGTGGATTTTACTGTCAATCCGTTGGTTCAATCACTTCAATGAATCTAGATATGATCCCACGCTTGATCTTCTACGCAATCAGAATTTACAATTAATGTGCAACATGCAGTTATAGACCAATCCTTGTCTGCTTCTCAGTGCATAAAATAACACCATCTAATTCAAGTAGACATTATAAAAAGGACTTTTCAAACCCTTTATACCCTTCTACAACCTGCCACATCAAATTGTAACATTATAAAATACATTTGCTTAACATGTATACAAAATGCAACTAACTCCATAACTGTAATAACTGAAACAGTAGTATATCTAGAGTATAATATTTAGTCAAAATGTTCCCTGGTAGCAGAGAGAATCAGATGTGAAACATGGGGACACATGTGATCACATGAATGTTTGGAGAAGGAATACGACAACAGGTTGAGACCCTTAGCTGAGGAAATGGTCAATGGGGCTTTAAATGAGCAAATTAACTTAACATGGAGAATACCGTGTGCTTTTGGCAAACTGCCAAGAAACACCAAAGCTAAATAATTAATTATGGTGAACCTAGCTACCTCCAAACTTAAATGAATATATTTAAGTTGGGGTTAATGAATATCGATGGTGTTTGAGAAAAATATTTTTCAATTTCTTGCGTGCTAATAAATATGCTTTGTATATAAAACTCAGGTATCATTTGAAGTGAAAATAAAAAATTAGTAGAAAAATAATAGTTTATGAGCCACTAAGTACTCTGTTTTCTCTATTCATAGTTAAAGTTAGTGTATTTGCATATGAGCACATTGGCATATCTAAGCCTGGCTACATGTGTTGTTTTTTATTCTTCTTACAAAATTTTCTCTTTGGATAGAATCTTGTTGGAGATATAACCAAATGTATATATCTCTCTTAGTGAGAATTCAAATCTCGACTTATCATAGAGACCAGTCCCTTTTCACTAGACTCAATCAATCTTGAATAACAGAGTAAGTGCATTATATTCGTACATATAACATATGCTTTGAAAAAAATAGTCTTAAATTATGGATATCTTTAAAATACACACACAAAAATATTTTGCATATATTCTTATTATTGGTTTGGAATTCATAGTTTTCAGTTCCAATTTTTTGGAGAGAAAAAAAAAGAGAGAATAAATGGTTGATTAAATTATAAAATAGCTGGTAATTATTGGAGAGCATTGTGTATATGTATGTGTACTTAGATAATATGTATACTACTTTGCGTTAACATTTTTCTGAAATAAAGACTTTAGAAATTAGCTCCATATACATATACTTAGGAGCAGGGGTGGATCCAGAAAATAAATTAAGGAGGGGCACTCAAACCTTTCAGAAAATATTTTTATGTTCGCATATTTAGTGGCGGGGGTTCGGGGGCAGTGTCCCCGAAAAAAAAATTTGTAAAGAAAATTTAAATCAACGTTTTATGTACAAGGTTATGAATCCGCTTAAAATTATATTATATATATGTATATAACTAAAATTATTTGAAGAAAATTTATCGATAATTCTATACTGAAAACAAAATAAAAATTGAATTTGATAACACAAGTAAAGTGTATTAATAATAAAAAAGACTGTAAATAGCAACTACCTAAATTAAAACTCAAAAGTTCATTTCGAAGATGTAATATGAAACTGCAGAAAGAAAAAAAGTGGATACAGAAAGCAAATTAGGCCCAAATAGGAGAACCTTACCTTCTTTTCTCCTCTTCTTCCTGCTGCTCTGCTCTGCGTTTTCTTTCTAGTCGTTTTCTTTCCAGTTTCCATTGTTGTTCTTGTGAGCTGTAAGGGGGGCACTGCTTGACTGCTTGAAGGTAGGTGCTCCATGCTTGACTGTGTGGGTGTATCATCTGAAAATTTAAGGGGGGGGCACTTGCCCCCCTTCTCTTATACCTGCGTCCGCCTCTGCTCAGGAGTCAGGATTCATTTCAGTACCTCTGGCTCTCAGCTGAGAAATACTGAGTTAAGAAAATATATCTCTATATAATTTTTGTAGGCTTAGTAGTCATCTATCATATAGGATTTGACAACGTTTTTCCATGAAGGTTTGAGTTAAAAAAATATATCTCCATATACATATATCTCGCAAAATAAGAACAAACTATTACCGTGAAGGTTTGGGTCGTTTGACAACGTTTAGCAGGGAACCTTTACCACATAATATAAGCGAAATTCAGATATGTTTCTCAAGGATTAAAATTATAAACTTAATTTGATAGTTTTAAAATCGACATGGTGATTGATCCGATTATGACATTTGATTATTGGGTCAGTGGTCGAGCTGGTGGATTACTTAATTGACCCACATGACCTGATATGTAATAAAAAAAATATAAAAATTTTATACCTATCTTAAAATATTTTAAAAAAATATCACAAATTAATATAATTCCATAACATAGATAATTAGATATCAAAATGTTAAAAAAAATATTATTATCCAAATTCAAACAAACAAATAATAAAGATCACAAACATAAATAAATAACACGGACTATACTTTTGGTAGCTTGAAATTTTAAAAATTCATGGTTGTTACTCTTATTTGAAATAAGGGGAACTACATGAACACAAAAAGTTTTCCATAGCACATTTAGGAATAAAACCCAACACACAAATAGCTTTTCAGAGTGCAGGGAAATTATATAACAGTATATTTGGATGGGTTATTAAAAATGAGGAAAGTAATTTAAACAGGAATTTAAATTTTTTTTAATATAAAATTTAGTGTTTGTATATTTTATTTGAAAGATTTTAAAATCCAAGAAATTTTAAAGAGAAATTTAGTTAAGTAAAATTGAGGAATTCTAATTTCTAAGTAAAAGGTGAGAATTTAAAAATTCTCTCTCAGACACATATGCATGGTTCCTCATGTTCCTCTAGCTGGTTTCGTTCCTCTCGTTGGTTCCTCTCGTTCAGTGAGTCTTTCTTGCTCACACTGAAAGATGGGGCCTTGAAGCCCGAAGGCATGTGAGAAAAACAAAATTTTTAAAGCGGAAACACACATACCACACAAGAATCATTCTTTAGGACATAGATGTTACCTTGTTTATATTCGAAATTTGATGATCAATGATAGGCTTGAAGATACAAGCCCTCTAATGTTAATCCACACCACTTCTTGCCAAGACTCAAGAACACTTCTTGAAGGCTACCAACAAACACCAAATGAGGCAGGCTAGGCACACCAATGGAGAGGAAGAAGGTTAGGTTTTAAAGTGTTTTTACTTATCTAAGAGGCTCACCAATAGATGATATTGGTAGCTGAATTTTCAGCCAAAACTCACACAAAGGGGCACGTGAAAATAAAGGAATGTAGATTAGGGTTTTTCCTCTCAAAACTATTAGAGAACTATGATCACAATAGCACACTTTATAGAAGAGTTTGAGTCATATTTTTAACCAAAATTTCTGATCATGAAGCATCCCACACGTGAAGAAAAGATAGAGTTGTTGCATTTTAAAAATTGCCAACAACCTCCTATCTTATCCTCCTAACACCAAGTCAATTATTTTGGGATTTATTTTGCCAAATGATAATCATATATCAGCCGTATATAAGCCCATAATCAGCCCTCAAACTTCTTCCTAAAATCTAGGACATGATCATGATAAGATGCTAGTTGAATTCAAATTCAAATCTAGCTCTTATCTTCTCCTTTTGATATGAAACTAACTACTATAGTTAATTCATATTTAAATTCAAATATTTAAATTCAAAATTTAAATTATCAAATTTAAATATTAGATAATTAATTTAACTATTTAAATTAATTAATAATGTCTTGGACTATCCAAGCCCATTAGCTCCATTCATGCGCCCATCTCTCTTTAAGATAAGTATCCAAACTCTTTCTTGGGCCAACAACCATTAGTAGGCCCAAAACCTTTAATGCTATAATGTCATGACAATAAAGTGTTAGTGTGTGACCCATTAGGCCCAACATAGCTGCTGACATAAATGAGTTTGGGCCCAACAAGGCCACTACTCATTTAATGACAATACAGAGCACTAGCAATGCTTTGTTGCCCCAGAACTAGTTAGGTAAATGACAAGATCATCCTATTAAATCTATTTGGTTTCCGTATATATTTCCTTTCATCTTGGTTACCTTCCCATAAAACCTAGGGCAAGGAAACGTATCAGCCCTTGCGGTCTAGGGTAAGCTTTAATACGAAATAGGGAGTCTCCAATTTTACTGACTCTAAAGGCAAATCATCTCATGATTTCTTTTACTATGCATAGATTCTGGAGTCCCGTAAATGTCATCCCGATTTCTCCGGTTTATAGATAACCTAATCTCTCACAGAGATTTGACGAATTCCTTTAGCTAGTCACCCTAGACTCGTGTTCTTTCAGGACATGCCCAAAGGTATACCTATGTGTCTCCATGTTTCAGGCAGACGAGGTATACAATCAAAGCATGTCTTCTAGAACACAGTCTAGGTGAAAACTTCTGGTCTAAGGAAAGACACACCCAAATAATAAGAGACTACTCTAATGATACTATCTGTGACATTTCCTCATAGAGTCTCTTTGTGGGTCCATTCAGTGCGAGCTATACCCTTATAGGTCCACCCACGACTTTAGCTAAGACATCTCCATGTTTGTAGCTCATGAGGTCTTTACCTTGTATCTGCATACAAGTAGTTAAGTCGTGCTAGTCTTACCCGAAATCACTGATCCCCATTCTCAATGTCTCTAGACTAGGAACTTAAAATTTAGAAGTAGACATCTGGTATCCTTGAATCCTCATGATCGTGATCCCATCACTGATACTCAAGAGATACCTATTCTATTCCAAGGGTTTTATCCAGTTACTCATATATTAATAATGATATCGAGACAGAATATGAAACAATATAAAGAGCGCTTATAATTTATTCATGACAATATGAAAAGTACATGTACGTCCTAATCTAATGAAAAGATTGTCTCTAGGACATCCATATACTAACACACACTCTCTTGTGTGATTTGTGTTTTTTATTTTGTTTCTGAATCTCAATTTCAAAACCTATTTCATTTACAATCTGTGTGTTTCAAAGTGACGTTAATGCCTACCCCTGTGACAATACATGCCATAATTTGTGTTTTGCTTTTTATTATGCTTTATGAGTGTTAGGGATCTTGGATCTAAAATTTGGGTCTGATTTTTGTTGCAGGCAGGGGCGTGTTTTGCTTTTTATTATGATTTTTGAGTGTTGAGGATTACTGAAGAAGAGTTTTCATTTGGATCTTGGATATATCTAATGTTTTTGAGAATGATGATTGATGCAGGTGGTGATTGAGTTGTTTCTTGGATTGTTGCTCTATTTTTGGACTGCACTCACTGCTTTGGGGAAGTTTCTATCCGTACACCCTCACTCTGAGGAGAACAGGTAACTAACTTAATGCTAGGATGTTGTAACTTGTAACTATAATGAGAAGAAATAGTTATCAATGTAATGAATAATTGAGTATACTAGGTGGGAGCTATCAAAAAAGGAGAGGATGATGACAATGACAACCCAACTCAATAGATACAGAAAACATGGCAAGCTCAAAACAATATGATAGGATTTGCACTTGATTCATAATCACTACCAAATTAGACTTTTAACAGTAGTTTCACATTTCTAGTCTCTATTGTTAAAAGGGGAAAGACCAAACATAGCATTTTAGTACCACCATATTTACCTTAAAAAAATAATAACTAGTTAATAGCATAATTGTTATCTTGCTGTTAAAAAAAAATAATGGTGGAACACGTAAAATCAAATAGTTGAACAATTAAAACTTTATTGGTCAATCATAAATTAAGCTACAAGAAAGTACTTGCAGGTGCTGGGAGCTAATCTTAAAGAGTCGAGAGCATTCATGATTGGGGTGTAAAAGTGTTGTACCTCTAGTTTTTACTGTGGGGTTGAATTTGTGGAAATAATAGTAAAATTTTGGATGATGCTTTTAGTGTGTTGAAATTCACGAGACCCCCCGTAGAGATTTTGGTCCTATGGTGTGGTGAATATAATTAATATGATGTTTTTGCTTCATTGATTATTTATTCTTTGGGTAGAATTAGTGATTTCTTTTTCTGCTTTTAACTGATCACAGTTATTATGATTACTTAATGCTTAGTGAAATTGTTGGACTGGGGGGGAAGAAGGACAAAGGACAGAAGCAGAAACAGACATGCAGAGACACAAGAAGTTGTTGTTTGGCATAAACTCAATCACCCCAATATCTCAAAGGTTAATTTCAATTTCTTCAACATCAATTTATGTTATTTTGTTTGTGTTAGTATAGTTATAATTAGTTGGGCTTACGGTTTCAATGTTGTGAATGCTAATATTATTTTGTTTTATTTGGGTGGAGGGATCCATCCAAACATAGAACTTTATTCCATCTAAGGTTTCTAAGAACTTATGCTATCAGCTGAGAGTGTCATTTTCAATAGAAGGCAAATCAGTCCTCCTTTATAAGTATGCCTTTGCATATTATGTCTCTGCATATCTGTTTTCAATTTTAGACTTTCTTTGATTTTGCGTACTTGTATATAATGAATTAATTATGTACATGTTTGTTTAAGTGTTTGAACCTCCATTCAATATACTCTATATATAACTTTAATCCAAAATTTGTTCCCCAAATTCCCAAAAAGATCGAAGCAACCCATTACCTTTGTGTGAATTTCATTTTCATTGGTGACCAAGCCATGGAATCAGACCAATGGTGAATGAGCTAGATAGTATACCTAATTTTAATGGTGCACTTCGACATAAAGCAATCGATTGGTTGACAGAAAATCTCATTAAGTTTGCAATTTTAAAAGCTCTTTCATTGGATGAGAAGGAGGATTACATCTCATCTTTTATGCCTTGATGCCAAATTAAAGGTACATTTGATATCATGACAAATATATTAATGTTGTTGTACATATATTGCTTACATACTGGAAATTTTATGTATGTGTTGGTGCCTCATTGATTCTAATTGTGGTTGACATATTCACCATGCATTTTTTGGGTCATTTGGAAAGCAATGATTTGATTATTATAGGATAAATAAGTTCATACATCTCATATATCTTGAATAGAAGTCCCTATATTCTCACTTCGACAATGATTTTTTGTTGATGTGAAGGGATAGATTGTGAGAATGTCTTTTGGCTTATGTAGGGCTACTTTTTTTTTAATTAATCTTTTCAAACTATTTTGATGTCTTAGGTTGTATATTGAAATCAGTAATATTCAAACTATTCTCATTTTTATATTTTTAATGGCACTAGTGATGATAAAATGTAGATAAAGTATTCTATATATGCTTTCTTGTGTTTTAATTTTTCTTGTTGGAATATTTTTTATGCTTTAGTTCTAAATTTATATTTTTAAAATATAATTGGACAAGAATATATATAGATTTTTAAGCAATTATTATAAAAATAATAATTTTTATTTATATGACCATTTATATTTTTAAAATATAATTGGATCCAAAAAAATGAAATATAATAAATTAAAATTATTTAATTCAAATAAAGAATTCAAAATATAAGAAATTTAAATTGTTTTATCCAAACAAGAAATTTCAAATTAAAGGAATTTAAATTGATTTATCCAAACAAAGAATTTTAAAAATCCAAGAATTTTAATTGATGCATTTAAATTTTCCTGAATTTCAAATTCCCTGAAATTTTAAAATGTTTCATCCGAACACACTCTAAAAGAATAGCTATCAAGCAAGTATATTATTTCAAGTTTTGTAAATGCTAGCTACAAAGCTATATCTTTAGAGCAAATTAACTACTCTAAATCATCAACCAACATTTTGTTTGAGTAAATTTCATAAATTAATTATCTTTTTTTACTTATATTAGTAAAAAGGAGCAAAGAAAAAAAAATACATTAGAGGACCAATGGGATTCAAAATTTCTCCAAATCATCACAAGTAGAATCTGATAAACACTCGGCAAGTTAGTTTTAATGCAATACTTAATAATTTGATATTTAAAAATATTATTTCAATGCAATAAGGCATTGTTTAACATATGTACTTCATGCAAAAAATATATAGTTTGAGACTTTGAGTATTTATTTAGTTACATGGAACAAACTTATCACATCAGAATCATATTGTTGATATTACATTATGCAAAAAACTAAGCTGATAGATAATGTACCTTAGATTGAAAAGGTGAGAGAACTCGAGAAGAGTAATAACAGAAACAAGATAAGGGTTCAGGCTAATTTCCTCCTTAGCTAGCTCCTTCTTAGTTAAAAGCAATACACATTGCACAAAAGTAGTAGAAACAAGCTCACCTGTTCAAAGAGCATTTGAAAAGGAAATTAGAAAGTGTTGCAGTAAAATTATAAAGAAAACCATGTAAGAGTGGCATTAAGATAAAAAGTTAAAAGAGAAAGTAGAATTGTACTAAAAGATAAAATGCTATAGAAGGAAACAAATGGTAAAAAAAGAAGATGTGAACACTCAGGTACATTTAAGAGATGGAGAAATCAGTTCAAGCAATATGATATCATAGGAAACAACACGCAATTCCTTCATAAAACAAAATTTTTTCTGTAGCAATAATTAAATGTGAGCTTCCAGGGGACAAGAGCAGGTTTGGTGAACAATTGAACAACTAAAGCATACCTTTGGGACTTCGGACGACGGAGCATGGACGCTGTCGCCGTGAGAGAAGTTGTGAGGTAAAGGAACCTAGCCGCGACAAAAGTTGGGACAAAGCAAGAGTGAGGAGACGATGGTACCGTGAGACTGCGAAGGTTGAAGCTACGAGCCTGTAACTGTGTGAGCCTACGACTACGAGAGGAAAGAAGCGAGAACTTGAAGGTTGAAGACTTGAAGCGGCAAAGACGAAGGATAAGATCAAGGTTTCTAAAAAACCTAGCAATCAAAATGACGTCGTTTTTGCACTTTTGCAGAGAAAAAAAATATAAATGACTTGGCCCGGGTTGATTGGTCAACGGTTTGACCATGGACCTGGGCAGGTCGCACCGAGCTGAAAGCATGGTCGATCCATCAATAGACTCGGCCCAGTCCAATCATTGGGTCGCGGTCTAACTGATCAGACGGATCGGGTCGGTCCGATTTTTAAAACTGTGCTTAATTTGCCTTTGTTCTATTATTTTGTTCCTCAGTGACAAATTTTTCCATCATTTGTTCCATTACAAACTGTCCAATAATTTTTATTTTGGACCTAAAAGGTCCATATGGAATAAACAGTAAAGGCTTTTGATATATTTATCTCCCTTAATTAATTAGTATACCTTCCTTTCTATTTTTATATTTTTATTACTAAAATACCCTTTATAGAAAAATAATATAAACAATATTTTTAAACTCTAATATCTACCACCCTTCTCCCATTTCTATCATTCTTTAATATTCTTTTTCATCTCATCTTTATTATTCTTTAAACTTTTAATTTGCACCTAGTTTCTTCTATCTCTTTTTTTCTCACTTGAAGCATGTTTTCCCACTTCATATTTTATGTCCAAGCAAATGGAGTGTGAGAATAGTGAGTTTCATAGCACAAAACAGATTAATACGAATTATAACATATATACACAAAGTTCAATCATGTAACCACAAATTAAAGCATTTTTATTTGATAGAGTTATACATTGCAGATTTTCTTTTTTTAATACATTAGTGCAGATGTTGTAACATCATAATCTTTAATTTAACTACATGTCAAATGAGAGGGTATATTGGAAAACATAATTTATCCTCCATTTTTTGCTTTCACGCCCGAAAGCTACCCTGATTCCTCTTAATCTAATCTCACAATCAAAACTAAAGCAAATAAAATAACAAAGAGACTCAAATTCCAATGAAAAGGCATTTAAACAAGCAACTATAACACGCTGCACACCCAATTGCATGTAGAACAAGCTGATCAGTCAATGACACACATCACAAAATTGATCCATTATCTAAACTCCTAACATGCACAATTTTAAACAATTCATTAAAAATGGGTATCGAATAATCTCCTTAGAACATTCATTAGGTCAAGCAACGAGAAACTTATCAGGATGATAAAAAAACATTGCACAATAATTTGAATATTATTATGTGAATCTGACAGACCATTTTGGAGAGTCGCAATTTGTTCTATTCCTATCAGAAAATGGTTGGATAACTTTTTTTCCTTAGCGGCATCCTTTGCTTTTGTCTGTCCTACTCCTGTGTTTGGTATGGTGTTAGGCAAAGGGTGACATGCATGCAAAAAAATACTCTGATCCTCAAGTAAGGTCTTGACTTTAAACAATAAATTAGGATAATAAATATGAATGCACAATACCGAGAATCTCAATTCTATTTAGGATAAACATTCATCTTGGTCCTTGAAAGTGTCTAGTGTTGACTGTTTGGTTCCTGAAATATGAGAAATTCAAATTTAGTCATTGAATTCACAAAAAGTACAATAAATTAGTCTTATAGTTAACTTTTATCAGTTAACGTTAATGTTTCTGCCTACGTGGCAACCCATGTGTACATATAATATGTTACATCATTAATGACTGTTGTAACACCTGGATGAATCACACCAGAAAGAAAAGGATCTAGAGGTTATACAAGTATGAGACTACACATTTGAGGATGACTTAAAGAAATTAATGAGTATCACATATACCAACAAGATGCATTTATTTTTGATAGTCCATCACTTAAGAACTTCATAGTTAAGTGTGTTTGGCTTTGAGTAGTTGTGAGGTCCTAAACATCTTCCTTTCTCATTTATGTGTAGACCATAGTCTTCTTTTCTATGTTCATGTGCCTCAACATGAATTAAACTTGGATGAACTTTTAACTTATCAATCAAATTTTATTCAATTCATTTCATAATATCTTGCTTATTTTTGAAGACCTTACCACAACTATGCTCCTCCACAAAGGATTTAATTTGAAATGTTTTTGTAACTTTGCTCCATTCATAATAACTCTTCCAAGGATGTTCATAGTGCGGTTTGGTTTGATTTTTAGATTAAAAAAATCATTCAAACAAAATGTAAAATAAAGATGTCATTTGATTTAAATATAACATCATTTTTAATCTATTATCATAATGTAAAATATATTGACTAAACTTACATAATTATTATGCAACATTATTTTAAAAAAATTCAATAAAATTCGTTTTAACATATTTTTGCTGGAAATTACTATTTTTTACTTCTATTTGACACTATTAAAAAATAATATTATCAATTCTTTTGTGACATAATAGTAAATTGTTCATCACTTGATGTTTAACATTATTTTTAAGAATATTACTACATCCTCTTTTAACAAATGAAAGTATAATATGCACCTTGATTATAAAATAAGGGAATGTAATAAATTGTCTAAAATTTATTATTAATTACCACAATAAAAATCAAATATTAAAAATTTATTATAGAAAGAAGTGCACTATAAATCACATACTTTAATCATTAAAAATTTAAATAATATTAGTTGCATAATGCAAAACATACATTAATAAAATCAATATAATTATAATATGTGATTTGGTTCGATTTTATAACAATAATTGAAAACCAAACCAAACCACAAAAAAGTATGTGATTTTTAAGTTTTTGATTTTTGTGATTTTTGGTGTAATTGATTTTTTTGGATTGATTTGGGAATTTACGTTTGATTCAATTTATATGTCATCCATGAAATATGGTATATTCTCTTATAACATCAATAAACATTCTAAAATGGTGTTTTGCATTGTATTGAACTTCTTGTTTGATAGTTGTAATTTCAATTTGCATTAATGCAAGTGTATTGTGTTTGAGGTTATTTAATTAAGTATTTGATTTTTCGTGGATTAATTTATCAGTTAGTTATATCTTTGAAGGACTGAAATAAGAATAAGTTGTAATGTGTAGGGATTAATTTGTGAGCACTTATTCTTAATGGAGGGAGGGCCAAACTTGGGATTTTCAATCTCAGGTAAGATCGGTTCAAGATCATGGAATCCTTGTCTATTAGACAGGAAGGGTTGTTTCACAAAATGTACTTCTAAGTAATTGCTCCATAGATCCTATATCTATCTATATGAAGAAGAAATCATGTGATGAGGGGGATTCTTATTTGTACAAATGGTACTTCAAACTTGAAATGAGTATGAAGAAATTAATGATACTTCTTTACCTTTTGAGTTGTTTTGCAAGATTTGTCACTCAAGACCTTTGGTCCCTACCCGGACCTAATGACAAAAATGGGATCACATCTTATAGACTCGTTGGGGTCAATCCATTGGAGAACCAGACACTCAACTAACATTAAGAATTTTTCATATTGGTGGAGTATTCATTGGAGGTACTGCAAAATAGGTGCTCAAATTTGAATATCAAAATAGTAAATATAGGTATAATTCAATGGGTTAGGTCCACTTACTTTTTTTTAATCTTTCCTTTTTTAATAATTTTGCACTTTTTAATTTGATCTTCTTTTTTGACTATATTCTAATGAAATTCTATGATTATGTACTCTTTACCCGCTTATGCGTTTATAGCGTAAGACTTTACTACTCAAGTTGCATTATATACTCATCATCAATATATAGTAGGCTTCATTATGGCAAGTGAAAACAATATGAGTAGCACACAAATCAAGAGAGGGGTGAATTGGTTGTTCTTGACCAATTAAAATTTCTTTAACAATCAGAGTTGAAAGGGATCTATCACAAAACAAACATAGAACGCTTTTAATCAATCAAACTCCAATATTTATAGAATGCAATTACAACAAAAATGTTTATGTTGATTATGATAAGTTATACCAACGAATGACAATTAATAACCAAAAGAAAAGATAAAGGAAGAAGTAATCAACACCAAGATTTATACTGGTTCACTTCTCAATCCAAGAGAAACTACATCCAGTTTCCTAACCAATTAGTTAGAATCTAACTATTTGCAATATGTTTCTTACAAGTTTATACAATCACTCTCAATCAAACCTAGATTAAGAACAAGGCATCTACTCCCTTAGACCCTCTGTGATCAAGACTTAAAGAAACATCATTATCTAATCTTCCCTCTAGAAAAACCTATTCTAGACAAACTTTAAGAAAACTATTGCACAAGTTAGAAAACTCAGAAATTCTAAAAAGAATTACAACCAAAGTAGTAAGGAGAGAAACAACCTGATGATCCATTACAAATGAATGCAAATGATTAAGATTCTTGAATCAAGGTTGAATGAAAATCTCAAAAGAATCTCTCCAAAGCCTTCTTTTTTTTCAAATGCTCAAAAGGAAATCCTCACAAGGTTTCTTTATGATTAATGAAACTGAGGATTTGTGATTCAAAACACTGAATAGCTCGTAGTATCTTTTCTTTCTTCATAAAGGGTTATAATATTTGTTGTCTTTAGTTTAAACAAGCAACATCTATTTATAGAGAAAATTATTTTAACTGTCAGTAATCGATTAAATCACTTATGTAATTGATTAAAGTATTCTTGAGGCTTTCCGGAAAAGACTTATGAACAATGTAATTGATTATCACAGGAAGCTTTAGTCAAAATAGATGCCAAGTAATTGATTACCACTAAATTGTAATCGATTATCACAGGAAGTTCATTATGTGATTTTGAACTGTGTAATCGATTACCATAATCTCATAATCGATTAAAATATTTTTTGTTTTCAAGTAACAGATTACCACTTGTGTGTAATCGATTAAACCAGTGAGAAAACATTTTTTCCAAAACTTGAAATGTGGAACACTTAGCTTTTTATGCACTCATGAAAACCTTGTGTTTCATAAAATCTTTTTATGAAACTTTTGCTTTTGTGAAAACATGAATGCAAAAACATGAATGAGATTTATGCAATGGATCATAGGAAGCATCAACTTAGACATACACAAATTACAAATGCCATTCAATTGAATTGACATGTAAAAAGCCTAAACATTTCAATGTCTAAGATCATCAGCTTCATTGATCCTTTCTAGCTCCCCCTGAGTTTAACAGCAACGGCTTTTGCTCATGGAGCTATAGTTTTTATTAGAGATTATAATCCATAAAAGAATGAAGATAATGTCTTATCAAGAATATTAGACCATAAAGAAGCTATCATATCCCACTTACCTATGTCTCTTATCCTTAAGAGGTTTTCTTCCATTAGTAGGTTTTTTTTTGGAAAACTTCATTTATTTTGGTGTGAATGGTAGGCATGCTTATATTTCTTAGTTTCAATATGACTCCTTACTAGCGTTGTTTCCGTCTACTCTTATTTAAAAATAATTAAGTTATTAATGACTAGAAGAAACCAAGAAATAACTCCTTACATGAGAAATTATCGAAGGCCCCCTTTAAGATCAAACAATTCCATCGTATTAAGTATGATTATACATGTGATAACATCTACTATACCAGGAATATCAATGAACCCTATTATTGAAATTGCTCAGGATACCCTTTTTTAGCTTCTAGAATCTATTTCTTAGTTCAACTCTTACCTTACTAACTGGAATAAAAAACTTAGTAGATCTGCTCCTCCTAAAATGTGTTTCTTTTCCAGAGGGACCAAGAGATTGAATCTAGTCATAAGAAGAATAGAATGTTTGGCTGGTAAATAACTTACTTCTTGGTCTTTGACCCCTCAATCACTACGAATGCCCCCAACTAGTGCAATGAGATGTGTCTTTTTATCTCTCTATTGACTCAAAATGGTGGTAGCAGGTTTGAAAAAGGATCTTAGAGTGTCTAGGGTTATGTCAGTTCAATACAGAGAATTTAGTCATGATAAACATACTGACATATTAGTCCAATACAATCATTAATGACATGACATCGTATATGTACACATGAACTATCATGTAGGGAGGTCACATGCCACATGGGCAGAAACATAATGTTAATGGAGAAGAGTTAACGACATAACTAATTTGTCGCACATTTTGTGCATTCAGGGACTAAATTCAAATTTCTTATCTTTTAGGGACCAGGGACCAAAATGTCAGCGGTTGACACTTTCAGGAATTAAAATGGTATTTACCCTTTTATTTATATGAACTTTTTTGGGTCTTGGACCTTGGGCTTTCTTGGGATGATTACCATTTAGGTAATCTAACTCTAAGTATGATTAAGGGGTTTAACTTATGTTACCTTTGATTAAATATGTTTCTGTCATATAAAGATTCTCATAGGTATTCGGTTGTCCTAGCCGAATACCTATTCGGTGTATGTTTTAAGAAGGAATTTGTTTCAAAAAGAAGAAAAAAATTAAGAAGTGGTGGGGGAAGAGGGTGGAGTAGAAACAATATAAAGAATTTTGTTTCAAAAAGAAAAAAACTAAGGAGGAAATCTAGTATAAAAAAAAAGAAACAATATAAGTTGTTCTTACTTTTTGAAATTTTTGAAATATTGAATCTTATAAATGTCCTATAAATTAAATTCTGGAAGTAAGAACAACTTATATGCTCTCAAAAATTAATTTTTCAAATGTTGAATCCAACCACGTGTAGGTGTACTATTGAAATAAAATTTGACTGAGTAGATGTGGTTAGAAAAAAAGGTTTGCAAAAAGAAATTCCCTCTTAGAAATCGTTTGGTTTGATAGTTGGTGGACGTGGAAGTTCATTGGGTTGTTTCTAGAATTCAATTTTTGCAAGAGATTTTTGCTTCAGATTATAAATTACTTGAAATTACTATTATTGGATAAGTAATTGGACAATTAAAATTAGGGATTTGCTTCCTACACCAGATCAACATCTAATACACCCAGATTGAAACAGTGCATTTCCAAAACTATCCTTTGTTATAAGCTTAAGTAGGCAAAATTGTTTTTATTCTTCACCCTGCACCATTCTCATTCTTGCTTCTCCGGCGCTTATCGCATTTTGGTTCAGCTCCCTTACAGTGGTTTGTCTTCTCCCAGCGTCGTTCACATTGCAGTGTTTTGTCGCCTCCGCCGTGAGTTCTTTGTCCCTGCCTTTATGTTTTGTTTAATACAGATTCGCAAATCCATGTGGATAATATGGATTGGGGAATCTATATGTAGGTTATAGGCTTCATACGGATTGCCCAATCCATATCATCCGCACGGATTGCAATCCATAAGCTTCTTACGGATTTCCCTATCTGTAACCTTCATACGGATTGCTCAATCCGTATGAAGTTTACCTATTGCCCAATTTGTATTCTTCATACGGATTCCCTAATCCGTAATTATTTTTAAATAATAAAATATAAATTATTTAATTATCATATATATTACAATGGTAAATACTTATTTATTATTTATTATATATTATACACATTTTAGATTATAATTAAAAAATTACTTTTTAATGAAGAATAGTTAAAGTAATCACAGAATTCTAGTTAAATTGATTACACATGTGTTATATAGATTTTATGATATTTATTTGTTATTCTTATAGGTATGTATTTAATTTATTTTTTAAACTTGTAATTCATTATAATAAATTAATATGTATGTGTTTTGTTTATAAATATTTCAATTCACAATAATAAACTAATATGTATGTGTTGTATTTATTTTTTAAACTTGTAATTGATTAAAATATGTATGTATTTTTTTATTTTTTGGTGAAACTGTGAATTGTATGAAATTAATTGAAATTGATTATAAATATTTTATAATTGAAATTTGTTGAAGTTTTTGGTTGGTTTGAAGTGCTAGACTAAGACTTTTGGAATTTGTAGATTATGGTTACAACAAGAGGATTACGTCAGGCTTTAGGCAGAGTTGTAGACATAGCCTTAGGTAGAGATGTTAGTCGTAATGAAGAAGAAACCCTAAACACCGAAGGCCGATAGCATATGTACGAAGACAATGGGTAGGTCCTACTATTCCTGAGGATGCTACTGCTCAGGACACTTATGTGGAGCCTCAAATTCTAGTTATGGAGGATGGAGGTACTGATTTTGAAGCTTTTCCAGGCAGCCTGAAAGATACATTAGTGTTGACAGAGTACGTTGATCATGTAGTTGCTAGAGTGTGGGCAAAAGAGGTACTAATATATTTAATTAGATATAAAATTACATATTTTTGCAATTTTAATGCTTCTAAGTAATGTTAATTTTTTGCAGGAACGTACTGAGTTAAAATTGGCTTCTCACAGAAGGAAAGTGCAGAAATTTGGAAGGGGATTGATTTCTGCTTTTGTGGAAAGATGGCACTCGAAAACTAGTAGTTTCCATCTGCCCGTAGGGGAACTCACTATCACCTTGGATGATGTCGCATCAATGTTGCATCTCCCAATTATCGGAGCCTTCCAAACCTATGATGCAATTGATGTAGGAGAGACAATGCAGTTACTGGTTGAATTGCTTGAAGTAACTACAGAAGAAGCAAAAGCTAAGACGAAGCAATGCCACAAGCATATGTTCGTCTTTCTTGGCTGCGAAATGTATATCATGTCAAATGTCAGGCAAGGCATTGAACTATAGCAACCAAAGCATATTTGCTTCATCTTGTTGGTTGCACACTTTTTGCTAACAAGAGTGCCACACATATCAGTGTAGTACTCTTGGACACTTTTCATGATCTGGAGCAATCCGGGGGATTTTCTTGGGGTGTGGCTGCACTCATTCACATGTATGATAACCTAAATTATGCATGTCAGCACCACGACAAACATCTTGCAGGGTATATCACTCTGTTGCAGGTAATTCTCTTGACATTTATCATTGTTATTTTGATAATATTAATATGTACTATTAACATATGTTTTGTCATTGTTTTATTTGTAATTGTAGTGTTGGATCTGTGAGCATTTTCCAAGTATTGGGAATGTCATTGCAAATGAAAACTATTAAGAGAGACAACCACGTGTCTGTTGTTGGAAGGGTGTGAAGGCATTACCATTGACGACCTATTGTAAACGATTAGATAGGTTGACACTAGACGATGTTTGTTGGGCACCATATGGTAATCATCGTTGGGTAAGAGAATTTGAGATTATTTCTCTATTTTCTAGGCATATCAGATGGGGTCCGTACATGGTTAGACACCAATAAGAGAGAGTGCTAAGACAGTTTAGATTTATGCAGTCGATTGCACAAGTCCAAGGCTCTCCATCCCTATCCACAAAAGAGGTTAATGATAGATGAATCCACTTTTCACAATACCTTGCAGCAATCAGAGACTTGGTTACTTTTTCCAGTCAGTGTGTTGCTGGGTATGTGGAGTGGTTTTACAAAATATCTCATCCATTGACTCCACCACAGCTTGTGGAGTCTCTTAGACATCCTTCCATGGTGCATTATCCTATACCAGATCCCCCACATGTGTATAATGATGATACAATAGTTGTGTCACCTCCATCTTCAGTAGCATCTATTGATGCTTAGATGCCTTGACATGCTGTGGTATGACATTCTTATAATTATGTTTTACAAATTTTAAAATTAATTGTTCCAATATGTACTATTAATATATTAATTTTTCATTGTCTCAGGTTGTGTACGAAAGGATAGTAGAAGGCTTGCAACATATGATAGACATGAGGATGGTTACTGCTAACACAGACACATATAGTATAACAAAGCATCTTTTGCGATTAGCACGCGGTGTCACTGAACAAGGAAATGTGTATGTGCGGTCTAGGAGAACGAGGGATACACAAGGGAGACATGTTGGTGGACGAGGTTAAGGATGATTGTATTATGTCGTTGACTGTAGAGTGTTGTTGAATAGTGCATTTATATATTAATATTAAAATTTCATGGTTTTAATTTTAATATGACTATAATAATTGTAGTGTAATTTATAAATGAATATTCAGGAAAATTGTCACCCTTACACATATGCAGCTTACAAACATGCCAAACAATAACAAAATGTTCAATCATCTCGTAAGTCAAACATGTTCTATGCGCAACTTCATCAAATTAGTATACACTTGCATTCGACTAATATAAGGAGTCAACCACTGTTTTGCTTGATGGTAACAGTGTCTTGACCATAACAAAGCAGTTAATGGCATAAGACATCCATATGTCAATAAAACTAGTTACAATGAGCAATGCGCATGTAATTATGAATAACATGTGTTTTAATGAAGGAAATAAATCCAAACGGTTATTGTTATACCTGAACAAAATGGTTGTCAAAGACATGACTAATACATAGAATGTGATGAACAACAGTATCTCTAGGCGGTTGGCTTCTAAGAGGGAAAAAACGTCATACTTTGTTTGAGAGAAAGAGAAACAAGAATGACGTTATACCTTGATACAATGACATGACCCATATCGGTAATATTCATCCACTTATCCATGGTTACCTAAGCGTAATAAATAGTATTAGTATTATAAATAAAAAATTAATCCAAGGTAGTGTGACAATAAAAAATGTTTACTATTGACATTCCATCAACAAGTAGGGACCGCTTTAACTGCTCAAATCTGTGTAACCCACCAAACAAGGCTATATACTCATTAGACCATTGTGCAAGTTCTTTAAGCAAATGCTTGCGTACCAAAGACCAAGAATCTTCACTAGAACATAATAAGACAACAATTACATTATATCCATAATTACCATAAGTTTTAACATCAACAAATGTTTAAAATGAAATCGTGCATGCATGGATGAAATTGATCCAGCATTGGCATGTTCCTGTTCAATTTTGTTTGTTCAGATGATGAAGCAGGCCATTTTTGTGTGGAGCAACAATTTTGTACAAAATGTTATTCATCCACATACTCAAAGTAAGACGGATCCCAATTGGTTGAACTTTGGTGTTTGGTGAGCTGTTTTTTTTTAGCACCTTTTGTTTTGACCTTTTCAGGGGGAGGACACATCGAAGTTAGATCAGGATATGCAAGTTCTTTCAATTTAGTCTTTAGAGTCACTTTGCCACACATGTCAAGATTTTCAAAATGCTTGGATATGGCTTCCATTTCTTTGGTTATATGGACTTTGCACTCATCCATACCTTGGTTTGAATAATTTAACCTACGCCAAAAAAATATAGACGGAGTCTAGTGGTATGCTACCAACAACATATATAGCTAGCTCACATGCACAAGGTAGACCATGTGTAATTCTCATAACACATCCACAATGAGAATTGTCAATGCCCGCATAACACATCCACATGTGTGCTTCTCTCCAAAGACGTCTTTATTTCAGTATGTTGCAATGTGATCATGTTGTTCAAGGCATCCCAAACACTACATAGATCTCCAAGGCTATTCTGTAGTAGTCTCTTTAAGGTCCAATGGGTAAACTCAACCTTGCAGTTTTATACTCAAAATAATTACTTGCAAAAACACGTATGTTCTTCAAACAACAATTAAAACAATGTTGACAATTTTCATACATGTTAGTTGTAGTGTTTCCAAAATACATGACTTTATTTGTCCATGCTATTACAATTTTTTGTCTATGGGGATTCAACCATGTGTCTTTCACTTAATCAACAAACATTGGCCATGATGAGCAAACAATTTCAAACTTCATAAGACAGTCATCATATTCTTTCTCAGTAGTACAATCCACAAGACTACCCCAAGCTTCCATGACGTAGTTCCATGCATTTTTCTGTTGAACATAAACTTTACATTTGGCCTTGACATTCTTGTCAATGTGAAACCAACACATTAAGTTGGTTGACTTAGGAAAAACATTTTTCGCTGCATTCATCAATGCTGAATCTCTATCAGTAACAATGACCTTTGGGAAAAATTCAATTTTTAGAAAAATGCCTCTAAAGCGTTCAAGGGCCCACACAACATTGTTTATACGTTCGTCCTCTAAATAGGCAAACACAACTAAAAATGACGTCCTAGTAGGTGTGACACCAACAATGTCAAGTAAAGGGAGTCTGTACCTGTTTGTTTTGTATGTATTGTCTATCAGGAATACCATATGATGTGCCTTACACAATTTTACTACATCTGGATGTGTGCAAAATATGTCATGTACAACATTTTCATCCTTCAATCTATGTCAATGGATATACATGCCGTGTTCAAGAAGCTTCATTAATTGTTGAATTTCAGTATTACTGCCTCTTAAACGCATGGGGTATGCATATCTTGCATTGTACACTTGCTTCAGAGTTGTATAATTATTGACATTGTGATTCTTCAAAGTTAGAAGAATATTCTTTGGTTTCACCATCGACCTTGTCATATTAGCAACAATAATCTTCTCATCCTTTGTTAGTCAACCAGTATATGGATGTTCAGTAAATGACTTAGTCAAAGCATGATTATGAGGCTCACATATTAATTTGACTATCCACCCTTCACCTCTCGGGACTGGTTTGACTCATAGCTTAAAAGGACAATCACATTTTCTAGTGCTAGTCACTGTCTGTACAAAATCTTTGTTGAATGCTCTATACTTTCCAGTTGATGTGTCATACCTCATTATCACAGCTACAAAACCATTATCATATGCAACAGTACGAGCTCATTTCAATACGTCCTCACGGGAATGAAACACCTACAAAAATGAATAATACATGTTTAATCTTCTTAAAATCATTCATTTAACAACTTTAACCAAATTCAAAATCATATAAATACCTCAAAAGTATTGAAGGCATCAGAACAATCAACTGAACAATTAATATTTTCAGACCCAACAGGTTCCTTTCCGTTGTCTTCATTCATATTAATTTCTTCAGACATAATATTGTCATACATCCACTCATCGTTTTCCATCTTAAGAAATCAAAAAATATATTATTCATTGACAAAACATACACATAATAATAATATTTAACAACATTAAAGTCTTCACATAATACAAATTCAATACAATTTTTTTAGCAGGAGTATTACAAATTCAAACTAAATACAATAAATTGTTCATTAAAAAAATAAAATATCCTAAAAAAACCTTCCAATTTCAAAATAAATAAATAAAACAATCGAAAAAATACATTAGAAGACTAGGTATCCAATTTAACCTATAGTAAACGATGATAACAATAATGACAAATTGTATCCATATTAATAATTGTATGAATTTAAATATTTAATTTGTCAGTTCATTTAAAAATTAATTTAAAGCTTAAATATTTTTTTATATAAGTTTATATATTTTATTTTTATTCTTACAAATTAATTATAATGTGACATCATGACACAATAACATCAATATTTTATTTATTATTTTTGTTAATAAAATAATAGGTTAAAAAATATAATTTGTATGAAGCATACAAATTACCTAATTCCTATGTATTAAAAAAATACATACTTGAAAACCACCATCGCACCACGATGCCGGTGAAACCAAATACAGTGAAGGAGACAACCACCAGTCAAAATGAGCTCCGCCAACAACAAAATACGAATGCACACACCAAAATCGAACAAGAAACAAAAATGATAATGCGCAAATGGAAATACACAAATGAACATGCACCCAACAACAACAACAATAAGAAGAAAGACAAAAGGGTATTTTTGAAATTTTGAGAAAAGGAATCATGTATTAGAATTTGATCTAGTGTAAGCAAATCCCTTAAAATTATTGGGTAAATAAAATTGAAGAGTTAAATATTACATAGTTAAAAAGAAGAATCAAATATTGTATAAATCAAATACAAAATGTCATTAAAAAAAATACAAATTAGTTATGGGTGTTTCTCTTCCTATATGTACAACTCTGACTAATAGTCAACTCGAGAGATACTTCTTTTTTTTAGTTTAGAAACCCTCCATTGTCAGCTAGAGTGTTGAAAATGTTTACATAATTTTTTGAGTTTATTCAAATAAATGATGAGTAGAGCATCTTACTTCCCTTGACTCTAAAATTATAAGTCTATTCATATTGGGAGGATAACTTCTGTTCTTGATTCAATAATTTATTAATCTTATGTATCCTATTCGGTGTGCAGCATTGCTGTCTCATTTCCCTTTGTTGACCCAAGCCTGCCTGGTGTCCCACCTCCAAATAGTGCTTGGGCTAAGTCTACAGTGATGGCTCGTCAGGTGGGTTAATCACTTAATCGATAACAATAACACTGTTGGAGCTCAAATATATTTCTTTCGAAAATTGTATTTATATTGTATTTTTCTCTTCGTACCTTTTATTCATTTTTGTTTGTATTCTAAAAATATTTTTTAAAATATAAAATGCCATTCTAAAAACTAATTTTGAACGACAAAAAATACAAATGCCAAGTGTGAAGAGTAAAAAAAGAGGAAACTGGGAAAGAATGGGCCTTTTTCTCTTCCTCTCCCGAAACTCACAATTTTCATCCTGTTTTGGGTGAATATAGGGCTATTACTTCCTGTGCCTCACAATTTTCATCCTGCACCCTTTGTAATTTTATAACTTTCAAAATCCCCGAGTTGCCCTCTCTAAGCCTCCTTCATATGTGGTGCCTTCGTCCCTCTCTCCCTTCGTGACTCTGAATCTCTCTAACAGCTACAACAAGCAAGTGAAGTCATTGAAGCCTCCCTTCCTTTGTTGGTGAAGTTTCTAGTAAGTTCATGATTATTTTTTTCAATCTGATAATTCTACTTCATGTCTTTCTTATTAAATTCATAAACCCCTATTTTTGCTTTCAAAAAGTAAGTTCTAAAGAATTGTAACACTTTTGAAAATTAATTGTCAAAAGTAATAAAATTTTAATACTTTCCAGAATTTAGTTTAGGCAGAGATAATGTTGAGAGAAAAAAATAAATAAAATTATATGAAGGAGGTGAACTTAGCAAATAGGGAGGTTCATTTTAGATGGAGTTCTACGCTAATTTCCATCCATTGCATTGAGGCCGAAGTGGAACATGACTATCCCCAAATATTTCATTTTTGTCAATGAGTAACGATATATCCTTCTACTTCATCCTCCTACAATTTCTCCTACTACTTTAATAATAAGTATTGAATGAAAAGTAAAATAATTTAATGTGTTTGGAAATATAAACAACATTTAAAAATTACTATAAAAGGTAATATGAAAATTTGTAGAAAGACATAACATTACTCTTTATCAATTTGTGTCTTGTTGGATCGAGAAGTGGTTGTGTAGACATCAATTCATATGAAGAAAGGAGTCCTATGACTTCTTGATGAGACAAAAAATGGGGGTGACCGAATGGACGTGTCTTATTAAGGATCAGGAAAAAAAAAAGATAGTAACAATAGTAATATCAACAAAGCAAAATATTCTTGAAAAAACACAATTTTAAGGAACAGTAAGTACAAGGTTAATACTATCTTCTTAAAATCTTCTAACTTTTCAAAATGTGAAGTCATTAATCAAAGTTTTATAATCAAATATTTTTAACATTTCATTCTTAATGAATAAGATGATTAATTTATTCAATCTATCTTATAATATTGTTAATTATAAAAAGAATTTAAGTTATTTTATGTTGAAATCCTTCTAATTCATTTGAACTAATATGCCCGTTCATATGTTTGTAAGCTAACTTTTTGCACCAAAAAAACTTGCAACACGTTCTTTTAAATATATTCTAGATTATCCTTTCCATAATGAAAGAGAGGGGTTGCTCCATGAGTTTTATTTAGAGTTTTAAAAAAAGCCTTTGTAAGCTTTATTATGAAAATAGACCCTTATATTTTTATGATAAAATCAGACTTTTCAAACTAGACGTAAAAAACAAAATTCACGACAAATATAAAAATAAGACTCAGGCCTTTAATTAAGCATTAAATTAGTTAAACATCATAAAATTTAACTTTAGTCTGTTTCTACTCTTATTGAGGAATATATACAAAGAGAGTATTTTAGTTTTTTTTTATATCAACAAATTGTTAGTTATTAATATTGTTAGGAGAAGAAATTGAAACTTTGATATTTTTTTTAACCATCCAACTTATTTTATATCTTTAAGTACTCTAGTGACTAATGGAGAAACACAACTTGAAGGAGATACTTCTTAGAGAAGAACGAGTACAAATAGCTATAAAGGAAGGAGAATAAAATGAGAGTAATATGATATTTTTTTATTTAAAAAAAGGCATTTAATTATTTAATTATAAATGAAAGAAGTTAAGGTTGTCTGTAAAAAAGAAAAAAGAATTTGCTTATAATTATCGAAGCACATAAACTGATAAAAGTATACGCCGTGTGAAGCACGAACCATGAATTTTGGAAGTCCAAAATTGACTTCGTTTGCTATGATTACTCGTTAAATTGTCATCTTCACTTGACTGACTTTGCTTCTAATAGCACCCAACAGCCATCATACCCGACCCGATCCGACCCGACCCAACGTACACAAATCTTTGGTTTTTCCATCGCCTCACTCATCATGTCAATGCCTGCAGTTCAAACCTCTCTTTCTGTCGTGTTTTC
Source organism: Glycine latifolia (assembly GCA_013407115.1). Taxonomy (NCBI): domain Eukaryota; kingdom Viridiplantae; phylum Streptophyta; class Magnoliopsida; order Fabales; family Fabaceae; genus Glycine; species Glycine latifolia. The sequence continues at coordinate 1,677 of QARZ01000290.1, read as the reverse complement.
TACGTCTGATTCCAAAACAACCCTTCTTTTGCTCTTCCAAGTCTTCACCTTTTCGATCTCTTCTGCACCCCAATTCCACGCCCCTTCTTTCCCCACTCCATTTTTATCCATTGTTTCTCACACGGGTCTTGCTCCTTTTGCTCCCACTACCTTGGTTTCTGTGCCTGATTCTACTTCCACGTGCTGGGGGAAGTTTAAAATTTTGTTCTTTAGCTCCAACTAGAGGTGGGTTTTCGCTGTAGCTTCTTCAATCTCAACATCAAAGCTACCATCATAGGTTTTTGGTCCTCAAAACTCTTTTTATTTATTTTCTCTGTTGTATCAATTTTTGACTTTTAGTTCATGCCTTGTTGTCAATTTGCTTGTGTAGTTTGTGTTTGATGTAATTTGTGAATGAATTTGTAGAATCTCTTTGATGCTTTGTGTGTTATCACAGTATGGTTAGTTCCACTATTATGGCTGTTTCGAAGAAACCCCGGCTTAGGCTTAGAGATGTGGCTCTGTGCCGTCTGTTATCTGTGGTGTTTGTTACTTTATGTGGGGTTTTGCTTCTGATATTTCTCCTTGCATCAAATTCAACACCAATTGGGACTCATGATATGATAGACAATGCTGATGCATACCATCATGACATGAAGTTTGAAAAGTTGCATGATCTCCCACAGCAGAATGACTTGTCACTTAGATTGGAAAGGCTAAATGGGTTGCCACCTAGGAACTTGGATTTGTATCCAACTCTCGCGAAGGATCGAATCGTTGTAGTTTTGTATGTTCACAACCGGCCTCAGTATCTGAAAGTGGTTGTTGAGAGCCTTTCGCGGGTGGTGGGGATTAGTGAGACCTTACTAATTGTTAGTCATGATGGGTACTTTGAGGAGATGAACAAGATCATTGATGGTATCAAGTTTTGCCAAGTTAAACAGATATATGCTACTTATTCGCCCCATCTGTTTTCTGATAGTTTTCCCGGGGTCTCAGCTAATGACTGCAAGGCGAAAGATGATGCTGGAGAAAAACATTGTGAGGGAAATCCTGATCAGTATGGAAACCACCGCTTGCCAAAGATTGTATCGCTGAAGCATCATTGGTGGTGGATGATGAACACTGTATGGAATGGGTTGAGAGAGACAAGGGATCATTCTGGTCATATACTTTTCATTGAAGAAGACCACTTCATATTTCCCAATGCGTATCGCAATCTACAGGTTCTAACTTCACTGAAGCCTAAAAAGTGTCCTGATTGTTATGCTGCTAATTTAGCACCTTCTGATGTGAACTCGAGAGGCGAAGGGTGGGCAACTTTGATTGCTGAGAGAATGGGGAATGTTGGTTACTCTTTCAATCGAACTGTTTGGAAGAAAATACACAATAAGGCGAGAGAGTTTTGTTTCTTTGATGACTATAATTGGGATATCACAATGTGGGCAACTGTTTATCCTTCATTTGGTAGTCCCGTTTACACGTTACGAGGTCCTAGGACCAGTGCCATTCATTTTGGGAGATGTGGTTTGCATCAGGGTCAGGGGGAGAATAAGGCTTGCATTGATAATGGCATGGTGAACATTAATGTAGAAGAGCCAGACACAGTGTCGAACATTGAATTAAATTGGGAAGTTCACACCTATAAGAATCAGCCTGGTTATAAAGCAGGGTTTAAAGGTTGGGGAGGTTGGGGGG
>QARZ01000289.1:124281-135827 GCA_013407115.1 Glycine latifolia | reverse complement strand
CCCCCCACGGTGGTCAACCAGTGGCGCATGAGAATTCCTAACCTGATGGCCCCTTAGTACCTGTGTGTTTACAGCCCATAAAAACCCATAGGTACGCGCATGCCTTTATTCTATTTCCATCAATGCAATATGAAGTATGAAACATGGGCACCATCAATGCATGACCATGGCCAGGAATAAATCCTTCCCTGGAAGGATGACCAGTCATGCACCCCCCATGTACATACATAGCACACCAATGTGGGCTCACCGATGCACTGACCGTGGCTAGGACCAAATCCTTCCCCGCAAGGATAACCAACCGGTCACTGCACCCCATGTGTACATACACGACATACAACCATGGGCACCATCAATGCATGACCTGGCTAGGACAAATCCTTCCCCGCAAGGATAACCAGTCATGCACCCCCCATAGGTATCCATGTATATCCACATCTTACAACGACAATCATGGGCACCATCAATGCATGACTTGGCTAGGAACAAATCCTTCCCCACAAGGATAACCGGTCATGCACCCCCCATGGGTGTCCATGTATATTCACATTATACAATGACATTGCTCACATCAACATTATCTCTCATTAATGTCATTATCAACATCAACATCACATCATCTCAATATCATCATCATACATATCAAACTCATCTCATTTTAACATCATCAACCACATCAACATTATCTCATTTTAACATTGTCAACCACATCATGATTATCTCATTTAAACATCACCAACATCTCAATTTCAATATCATCAACAACATCAACATCATTTTATTTCAATATCATCATCATAAACATCAATATTCAACATCATTAACTATATCAACATTATCTCATTACATCATCATCAACCCAATCACATTATCCCATTTCAACATCATTTCATTCATTCACAATCCATATTACCATGAGACTGGTATTTTAGGAAAATTCTAAATTAAATAGGAGGACTACAATATAGAAAACACACTTTTATGCCCATTTAAAAATTTACTAAAAAATTAAATAGGAGGACACATTATCAAATTTCGGGCAGAGTCTCCTCTGTAATTAAGACCTTTCCCCAAAATCCAATCATTATAACAACAACATCATTCACAGTTTTATCCATCAACAAGCAAATTCATCGCATTCCATTAGTTTAAAACATAGTATTTCTTGAAAACCAACACACAACAAGGATAGGCAGATATCCTCATAGTTGGACTCCCTGGCCCCCAACAGTGGTACTAAAACTATAACTAAATAATAAACTTCCCTTACCTAACTAGGAGTTTTCCCTGTTACAGCCTAGCGGTGTTGTTTCACAATCCTTTGAATATGCGTGCTTGTCCGAACGCAAAGCTCTATATACCAAATCGAAGATAATTAAGTATAGATAGCAAAGACAAGGTCAATATTAACATTTGGGGTCAAATACCCACTCAAATAGAAAAGGGGCTAAACGGTGTTTTGGGAGTTCACATCAAAAGACATCATTTTGAAATTTCGATTACACCAATGTGACTGGGGTTCAACAAGGATCATGGAAATGACACCAATTCAATAAAAAGGAGACTTTTACAACATCTCATTTCAAAGGGTTTTTCAAAGGAAGTGTAAAACTCCCAACAATGGTACCCAAAACATAAGAGACACTAAGAGAAGCTTAAATTAGCTAAGAGAAGACAAAGGAAACCAAGATTACCTCAAAGAAACCAAGAAAGGAGGATTAGAGGCTTCGTTCTCTACTGAATTCTCAAGTTGAGTTTTGAAGATTCTGCTCCGATTAAAGTGTTCCTCTTCGTGCGGTGGTCCAATGGCAAGCGTCGATGCCTCATGGTGGTCAACGGTGGCCATGGCTAGTTCAGGAGGAGGTTAGGTGGCTTTTGGAGGAAGAACAAAGCCCTTTTTTCGAGTTTTGACATTGCTGTACGAATTTATCACCGCCTTGACTCGCCCAGGCGAATTTTGGAAGGCATATTGGCTCGCCTGGGCGAGCTGGCCCAAATTTTAAAATTTCTACTTCTGTGAAAAATTAATTTCTCACGCTTCAGATGTTATTTCGCCAATCCCAATGGTCAAAAGTTACATATATGGGTTAGGAGCCTACCTTAAATATTTGAAGACAATCCCAACATGGTCATGGAGCTTAAAGATTGGTATGTGATAGTGGGGAGTCTAGTAGACCATGGATTATGGGGACTGCTTTTTTTACACACATACATGAAGTGTAAAATATGTCACCCGTCCTATAAAGCTATTTGGGAGCTTTAGTCGTTCGCAATTCCTGCTGGCAGCCTCAGCCTAAGTTTAAATTTTCACAGGTAATTAATTAATTAGTTATTCTTCTATATTTACTTATTTATTAGTGTGAATCATTAATTTTTTAATCTTTATCAAATTCCTCAACTTCCTTGTCGTATTGTGTGCTTTGTTGTAACTGAACTTCTGTGTTGGGTCACATTTTTCAACGATTTTCGATGTCAAGAGAGAAGGAAGGTGTTTTTGAAGGATGTCACTTTTGAAGATAGAACAGGAGTCAGAAACCACATATCTTGCTGCAAGGATTGCTTAATAAATTTTGAAAAAGAAGCTCAGAGCATAACTAACAGTATTAGCAACAAAGTTTGCACTGGTAGTAGCTTTCCAATGTGGCTTCAAAATTGTAAGGAAGAGACAACTACATAATGGAAGATCACAAGAGTACAACTAATAGTCACATTTGTCTAAAATAATAATAATATTTATATTAAAAATAATTTGTAACATTTCTGATTATTTTTTCTTCTTTATTAAATAGAAAAATTCAAGGCTTAAGTATCTATGCAAGAAATGGAATTCCTTATGCAATTCAATACACAGATGTCACCCTTCCATTATTGAGAAAACAACTATTTTCTTTGTTTCATCATCTCCTTCATCTCTCACTTCTATTTCCTCACATGAAACAAAGTTCAACTTTCACCACAACTACTTAAATTGGCCAATCATTTCTGAATTAGAAATGTCACCAAAAGAATGTGAGTCATTTCACTACACTAGTCATGATGATGGCTAGGATAGCAACTTTATAATGTTCATGCCAGATAGAGATGTCCCTAAACCATTTCAACAGTCAAATCCAAAATCTAGCCCCAACTCAGCTTCTTCAAGTGAAGTAGTGGATGGTTTGGAAAGCACTCAAATGTTCATGGAACCTAATGCTGAGAATCATAAGATTCTGTGTGATGCTTTGGAGAAAAAAGTTCCACAACATAAAGATGTTATTGTTCCAGAGATTGCAAGTACTATCCTTCATTATAGATCAGGAATGAGAGAAAGAGGATTAAACCACTTGATGAATAGAGAAGAAAATCAACAAACTTGGATGTTCTTTCTTGGTGACTCTGAAGTCAAACAGAGCATCTCAAGGGAGGTAGCTAAAGTTGTTTTTGGCTTTTATAGTAACTTTGTGACAATTGGCATGAGCAATTTCTCTTCCCCAAAATATGATCATGATTCCACTGTTGAAAAATCAACAAGGAAGAGGCGAAGAGAAGAGTTGAAAAATAGTTAAAGCCAACTATTCAGGGAAGCAGTGAATGACAACCCTCATAGGGTGTTCTTCTTGGAAGACTTGGTGAAGCAAGAGGAAATGTTTTCTGTGAATAGTGAAGCCATCACAGAAATAGGCAACATTTTCAAGAAACAAAGTAAATTTGATAAGAAGAGCTACAATGTAAGTGACATGGCCTCATTGAACAATTCAAACAACAGCTGCAATATCGGGCCAAAGTGGGCAACCTACAGTTATGTTCACATTGTGTGTATGGAAAATCACATAGAGGCGACATGATCGAGTAACGAATATTTAGTCATACAGAATATTTGTAGTTTATTCAAAAACATGTATGTCTACTAGCAGTGGGGAAAGACTAAACTGCATATGGCCTGAGGTTGCTAAAGGTGCTCCTGAGAAATGAGTTGTACCTCTATACCAATAACTGGTCGAATCCAATTTAACCTTCCCCCACACCACTACATCATCATCATCAATGTTTATTAAGTACTAACACAAACATATGTCGGGGAAATATAATTAAACTTTATATATTAATCTTTCATTCTTTAACTAAAAAGCATACATACCTCTTGTATAGTTACAAGGAAACTTTATTCACAAAACATCTTTTAAGACAAATATTTTTGTTGGTGAATTAATTAAAACTTAAGCTGATTATTAATTATCCTTACTTCAGTTTTGTTAATGATTATACACTTAAAGATGTGAGGAATGAGGATCATTTGTTGACATCGGAAAAAGTATAGGTAGTCCAAATGTCAACAATTAAGCCACATAAAAGAAAAGGAAAACAATGGTCATCACTTGGTATGATTAAAACAACTTTTAACAATCACATAGAAACTTAATGGGTACTAATTAGGTTCATGGATACATCTGAATGTTCAATTTAATTTACAAAAAAATAATAAAATGGTAAATAGTGATTGGGGTGTACCACACTCAACAAAGGCCTTTTGTATAGGGTGTATCACATATTGAGTTAGTAAAATCCTTCATATACAACATTATATTTTGTTATTTATCTAAAAAAATAGTTAAATTTATACCTATTTTTATCTTCATTGAATGACAATATACAGATGCTTCTTATTTTAAATTCGTAAAACTAAATGGAAGTACTTGCTTATCACAATGACCACAACAATATGCCCTAAATAACATGATGGAGGCTTCAACGGTGATCGACCCAATGTGGTGGCAAACTTTGGCGGACTGAGAATGAAACATTATGTTTCAAGGTCTCTGACAGTGAACAGACGTGCCTATAGCTGATTCAAGTCTGAACACAGGTTTGTAACCTTTTGGGTAGTGCTTAGAAGATGGAAATGGCCAAAGAAAGCATGTGAAGGATGACGGTCATTGTCAGTTTCTATGTCGGGACTGATGATGAACACGACACAGGAACGGCTAGGGCACGATATTATATTACATGAATTTGGTATAACGACGGTTTTCACCAAAATTGTATTCAATTTGTGTAAAACGACGATGGGTTTAGGAAACCGTGTTTGAAGCACTTAAAATGACGACAGTTTTGTTAAAAGCCATATTTGTTTTGACCTTTCCAAGACGTTTCAGGTATAACCATCGTTGGATAGTTGCCATTAATTTCAAATTTTCCACTGCGTCCAAAACAACGACGGTTTTTGGCATAACCGACGTAGAACGCGTGTCGCTAAAGGGTCTTTTTGTAGTAGTGCAAGTGAGTAGAAGCAATTCCTTTGAGGAATGTTGGTCAAGGGGATATAATAAATTTCATAGAACAAAATATTATTTTTCAATTTGTTATACCTAAAACACTTACAACAAATCAAGGCACCATTTTTACTAGTAGAAAAGTGGTTCAATATGCCAATTCTCAAAATTTCAAGTTACTAACTTCTACTCCTTATTATGCACAAGCAAATGGCCAAGTCAAAGCCATAAATAAGATTTTGATAAGTTTGATTAAGAAACATGTTGGCCAAAAACCAAGGAGTTAGCATGAAAGACTAGATCAAGTTCTTTAGGCTTATCAAAATTCACCAAAAGGGGCTATTGGTGTTACTTCTTTTAAGTTGGTTTATGGAAATGAACCAGTTTTGCCTATCGAAATAAATCTAAATTCAATTTGAATTCAAAGACAAAATGAAATCCCTATTCAGGATTATTAGGATATGATGTTTGACAAGTTGAATACCTTAGACGAAGCATGCTTAATTGCTTTAGAAAACATTATTCGTCAAAAAGAAAACATTGCTAAGTATTATAATAAAAAGGTTAGGAGAAAGTCTTTTTGAATTGGAGACTTAGCTTTGAAAGTTATATTACCAATGGATAAAAAATTGAAAGTTCTTGGTAAAAGGTCACCTAATTGGGATAGACCATATGTTATCGAAAAGGTTTTTTTGGGAAATGCTTATGCGATTCGAGAAGTAAATATGGAAAGTTATATTGGTTCCATAAATGGAAAGTACATAAAAATATATAGACTAATGATAACTGAAATAAACATTTCCGTAACGTAGAAAATTAAAGTGCAAATTGTTCGAAAGGAGATTACATGAATACTAAAAATATAAAAAATTACAAAATTTGTTTAAGAAACCATAACTGAGGAGGATTTAGCATATCAAATAAAATGACTCCTCTTTAGTTCATTGAAAGCTTCAAGCCATGTGGATAAGTCATTTATCGACTCTTTTTTAGAAAACTCGAGTTGCCTACACTTCTCGAGAGGGCCCTTTAGCTCTTGCACTATGTCTTTAGCAGTCTTTATTCTTCTAATTACTTTCCTTATTAGATCAAAGCTCTGCCAGCTTGAGACGTGTGGAACAAAGCTCATCTTGAATGGGTTTAAGTTTTACCAAGAGATCTTTTTTCTTGACCAAATCTACTTCAGATTTCTCCATTTTTTATTGGTCCTTATATGAACATAAGATTCTCTTTGTTCTTTTGAAATCCTTCTTGAGCTTGGATTAATTTGTTCTGATCTTGTTCCGTAGAAGACTCAATTTCAACAATATCAGTAGTGTGTTAACCATGTAACTGATGAGTTTCAAAAGAATTATTGAAGATATTAAGGAAAGACTCTATTTCCTTTCAAATCTCATCAACCACTAAGTCATTAAACTTAAAGACATCATTTATTGACTACTGAAGTTGAGACTTGTAATCTTAATTAGAAAGAAATTCTACAAGAGGTTGATCAAATGCCAATCTTTGAAACATTCATTGAAATGTGTAAATGGCCAGTTATGACTAGATTCGGAAGCTATTGATGGCATTGAATCGGAAGAATGAACTTCGATGAAAGCAAAGAGATCAGTATCCAATGGATCTGTTTCCCTTTGAAGATTTCCTACATTCACAGTGGGAGATTCTTCAATAGTAGCTAAACCAAATCAAAGCAGAGTTAAATTCAGTTATTAGAATTTAAAAAAATAGAATACTAATAATCTCGATGGTTACATACTCTGATCAATTAGCGGCTCATTGTTTTCGACAACGGAATAGTGACAAAAACTTCAGTAGAATCTACGAACCGAAGTCCTTTTACTGACAGAGGGTGTTGTTTAGCTTCAAGATTCAAAAAATGGTCAAGAGTTGAATCCACCTAAATGGTGTTTTCTTCAACGATTGGCTCCAGAAGTGTTTCAATGGGGAGGATTCATTATGGCTTTGAGCATCCTCTTGTTCTTCCTGATCTTCTGTTGCTCCAGCATTACTGGCATCCATTGTTGAAACCGGTATCTCTGAATCTTTTGGAGAAGAAAACATATTTATTAGTGTTGATTTTTGGCATCGAAATGAAAGTAGTAGAAAATAATTAGGGATCGAAGTATTTAGCGAGTGGTTCTTTGTTTAAGCTTTTCGCACTAGAACTGACTGTTGGAATATCTTGAATTTATTTTTCCTAACAAAAGATTAACATGTTAGGCCTATAGTTCTTAATAGAATTTGGTAGCAGGAAAAGGATTCATAGATGCTTAGAAATTTACCTTGTCATCACCAACTTAAGAAGGATCTTGAAAGGAGGAAAGATCCACTATTTTGTTGTCCTGCAATGTAGAGAGGTGATGTGTTGCAAACACATCTAGTTTTTAGTATAGTTTAAGGATAGATTTTAATTAAATATATAGGAAATAGAATAGAATTAGGCTAGTTTAGTATTTTAATTACCTTGAACTAATTTCAATACATTTGAGCATTTTACAGGTAAAAAGGAGGAAAACTCAAGCAAAAAGAGAAAACCATTTTTGAAGTCCCACGCTATCAGCGCCAGATGCAGGGAAAGAGGGTTGAGCTCTCGAATAAACCACGCTATCAGCGTGGTGTCTCACGCTGTTAGCGTCAAGAAGACGAAACCAAGCTAAAAGCCTCGACCAGTTCACGCTATTAGCGTGACATCTGCGCCATCAGCGTGAAAGAAGCCTGGAAGCAACCTGGAGATTCGAAGAACTCACGCCATTAGCGTGAGAACTCACGCTAACAGCGTCAACCTTTCGAAAGACCCACGCTATTAGCGTGGAATCGCGCGCTATCCGCGTGGATGTGATTTTAATTCCTGTTTTAAAAGATAGGTTTCGAAATTTGGATTATCTTTTGGTTTTCTTACCTTAATTAAAAACCTCATTATAAATAGGAGGCCTCTGAAAACCTAGGGCATCATCCAGCCCGCAGCCTTTTATTATTCTTGTCTAAATCATCACTAGAAACCCTAGAAAATCAAGAAGAAAAGAGAGTTCACTGCACAACCATGAATTCTTCTACTACTTGGTTCTAGAGACCTATGGCAGGCTAAACATTTCATTGTGGGAAGGCCATGAACTGATGAGTTATCCTCTGTAATTTGACTGGTATTGAAATATATGTTTTGTTTGTTTTAATTCTTTTCTGTTCTTAATTTATCTTGATTGGAATTGATCACTTCGATTAAGTATTGAGGGGTAGGATTCGCAATGGGAACATTGGGGTTCTACTTTCTGACCTGTTAAGAATAACATTCATTCTTCGCCTAGGAATAGGGATGCGTGAGTGCGGAGTCTATAATATGTTCTTTACATGCTTAAACTGATAGATTTCACTAAGGAATTAGGTTTTCAATTCAGTTTAAAGGGTTGGTTCACTAAGGAATTAGGGATTAACTATTATAGAAAAGACTTATTCTCCGATCAATCACAACAGGAACCCATATGACATATTCTCTAAATGCTTAATCTGACAGAACTCAGAAAGGTTTAGGGTTCTTGATCAAATTAAAGGGTTGATTCGCTAGTTATCTAGGATTCACGAATATAGAAGAGATTTATCATATGTATACGTTAACTTAACAAACCAGTCAAGTGAAAGAGGAGAAATCAGAAGGGATTGCGCTTGACCACAATTAAACGTCCATTGGTAATTTCCTTAAAATAGTTTACTGCATATTTCTTTAATTCTTGTCTTTTAAATTACACAATCAACCAAACTTTTCAACAACACTTCTCTGCGTATTTACTGTTTCTCCTTTCAATCACATTAATTTACTATTACCGTGAAAATCATTCCAATCCCTGTGGAGACGATACTCTACTTACCTAAACTTTATTACTTGTAAACGATCGGTGCACTTGCCGTAATCGCGCAACAAGAGGCAAGATTTATCCTTTAGTATTCCACTTGATAGATATGTCTCAAGAAATTCTCTAGATCGAGATCGAGTGAAATAAATTTTCCTCAAAGTTTCTTGGAATACCTTTTGCTTGGTCTTAGAAGAAAAGGTTGGTTTAAAGGAAGAACTAATGGGCATGTCTTCATTATAATCATCTAATCCCTTAGAAACTCATAAATAAGTTGTGTTGAAAAAGAACAAATCAAACCTCTAGTGGTTTTGGTGGAAGATTTACTTTGTCATCAGTCTTGGTCTTGTTAGTTTTCTTTGATCCCTACAGAAAATTTAATTGTGTTAATAAAAAATCATTGAGAATAAAGTCAAGTTGATTGGAGAATCTGATATACCTGATGTCCTGTATTGATGGAAGAAGCATTTTTTCCCTTTCAAGAAGATTTTTTCAGAGTCCCTTGATCTTCATCAACACAATGGGAAATTTTGATAAGGATGGCTGAAAGTTGAAATTGAAAACATTAAAACATTCAGTGAGGATTGTCTCGAGTGCTTTAATGCGAAAAAACACAAAATGGGTTCAAAATCTAGCTCAAGATGGTAAGGACCTACAAAGCAAATATCTCTAGAGTTCAAAGAAGCTGCTAGTAATACATGGGTTTCCTACACCTTCTTGCATTCTTCTTCGTGCCCTGGAATCAGGATCAACTCAAGGCCCTTGTTTGATGTTGTTGTTGACACTATGGGTGTTGGTAGTGGTGTACTCCTCTCGGTATTAGCATAAGCATCTTCATCTGTCGGGGTGTTACATTGAGAAGAGGTCGCCATTGATGAAAATAAAAGAGATTAATAAGAAGTTTGCTTAAGAGGAACTGAGGTCTGTGAGTTAGAATTGAAAAAAAGGTGTGGAAGTATAGCTAATGTTTGAGTTATATATAAGGTTTAAAAGATTGAAAATTTTCAAAATTTGAATATATTAAATATCTTTTAAACCAATGATGTGATCTTAATGTGACATATTAATAGGGTAGGCGGTTACAGACATAAAAAGGGTAACCATGCTCATATCGATTAGCGTGAAAATCGCAATCATGATTTGATTATGTTTCCAACAAATTTGATGAGGCTTAGAGCATTGATTAAGTAAGATATTAAAACAATATGTAAACACTTGCTACAAAAATATTGTATTCCCGAAAGGTGGTACTCGAACACACTATTTGGGGGGGCATTTGTTATCTCCGTTATGTAAAATTTGTCTAATGTAACACCCCGGACGTGTTATCATTAACAATATCATAAGCGCGCTATCAGAGTTAAACAAACTCAGTGCGGAAGCAAAAGAATCGCTATTCTTGATGTCATTATGCATGGAACATAAAAACCACATACAAAACATCATACACAAGCCCCTACTAATCCAGATAACAAAACTATAAAAACATAGGTAGAAAACATAAAACTGAACCAGAGATAATCAGGAGGGATACACCATAAAATAACATCAGAAACTGTACATATACATACTCAAAACAAGACCACATCGGGTCATATATCAACATATGTACAGATCTATGGGTGTACACTCACACCCTATACAAGACAGGATACGAAACAGAAATCAAATAAAGACTCTTCTAATCTTTATCTGCAGCCTGCAGCCCATGACACTCCAGCATACTCTGATACGGTCTCCTCTCGAGCACCTGAAACCACAACCCGCAACAGGGGTGAGATATACATCTCAGTAAGCTCAGGGTTCCGGGAGATCCTCCCTTACCCTGGTTCACCCCCAAGCATAAAACACATAAAGAGAAAATACTAAAGCCCAAGACACCGCACTGGCTATCACACCTTCCCCAGCTCCCTGGGTACTAACTGGATGCTCTCAGCATCAGAGGTGTCACTCCTCATACTGGCTCTCAAGTCATCTCAGACTCATCTCACAGAGCCAAGCCAGAATCACGGCTTCAAAATCTCATACTCGTCTGACAGAGATCTCACAGAGGTACTATAACATAGTGCCCACCCTAGGACACTTCTCATACCAGAGAGGCACTGCCTCATCTCTGAACAGCATTGCCTGAGTCACCTACTCAGGACTTCACATATACACATTGCCTGAGGAATCCCTCAACTCAGGACTTCAATAAATGCAGATATGGCTCATCTAAGAGGCCCTAGGCTCTCATCCCCTCGGGAAGCCCTCTCTTAGAGATACAACATATCTGTTACTGCCTGGTCTCACCAGGTCTTACGTAACATATGCCTGGGCAAGAACATCCATAAATGGGCAATCACCTCCAGGACTTTCCATAACACATGCCTGAGGAGTCAATCCACACCGGGAGCACCATCCATCAGGACTTCCATCTCAACTGCCTGGGGAGTCATCCACAACGGGAGCA
>QARZ01000289.1:9099-84281 GCA_013407115.1 Glycine latifolia | reverse complement strand
TACCCTATGTTTGTGTCTGTGGTTTGACACCTGTGATGACCCCAATTTATTTGGGCTAGCAGAGGAATAGTGAATTGCTTAATTATGGAGAAGCTTGATGAAATATGTGCTGTGTTGGCTTGTTATCTGAATGATATCACTTGCCGTTGCTGCTTTTGGGAATTCTGTACTATTTTGGGTGACCAGTATCATATTTTGATAGCCTGTATTCTATGTTGGATGACTGTATCACGGACTATTATATTTCCTTATGTGAGAATAACTGACTATGAATTATGTTGAAATTATTTTATCGTAGCAAACCGACTAGAATAGTATGTTACGTAAATAAATTCCGTAGAAAAAAATTTTCGTAACATAATAATGTAAACGATTAAATACGAACGATGTATTAATCTAAATAGTAAAATAAAAATGGAGTCGTTATAAATGGCATGTGGGTGTGATTATATGCATGTGATGTTTACAAATCTCACCCCAGTTGGGGATTATATTTACTGCAGGTGATAGCCAAGGAGCGGGGGACGAGGTCCGGGGTAAGAGACCAGAGTAGGGGTTGTTTGGTGGATCTCAATTGATAAGCTAGATAGGCCGAGGCCGAGTTGGCTACTAATTGAGGATCCCAGACAAGAGGACGAGGCTGGGTTCGACAAAGTGGATTTTTGGAAGGCGGTCTTTTGCGAGTCTATTGACTCAATTTTTGTTGCAATTTTGTGACCCGGTATGGGTTTGTACTATGATGTATCTTTTGAGAATAGAACCCGGGTACTTGGATGTATACAAATTCTATACATAATGTTTTAGTTGTATTGTGTGACGTAAGATGACGTCTTATTATTTATATACTTTCGTGTTTACTTAAGTTTATTAAGAAATTGCTACGCTTAAGACGATATTATAATGTTAATGAACCGAATGCATACGGGGTCGTTACATTTTATGGTATCAGAGTAGTTTGTCCTAGGGAAGCATTATGTATAGTAGTTTGTTGTGAGATACTTCTTTTAAGGTCGTAGGGTTCATGAGTATTACATGTGTGGTGAATAAATGTGGGCCTGATCAACTCACTCTTGGTATGACATGTGCAGTATCATGGTGAGAACCAGAAACAACACTAGGAGAGAGGATGAAGAGGTACAACTGGACCCTGTAGTTGTCGCTTTGGCAGCTATGCAGCAAGAGATGGCTGCAAGCCGATAGGCGAACAAGGCCTTGTTGAAGGCTAATGAGGACTTGATGGCAGAGTTGAGAACTCTGCGATGAGAGGATCGAGCACCCTCTTCACCACCTACCTTCGAGGGCGAAGGCAATCGTTACCAGGGTGGGGGTAGTCATCGTGATGATGGGACCAGTCATCAGAGAAGGGACAGGTTGTCCCAGGTTAGTGTGGAGAAAGATGTAGTAGCAAGAGGGAAAATGCTTGTTGCTTTTCGAAAGCATAACCCTCCAGCTTTCCATGGGGGATACAATCCCATTGTTGCCGCCAAGTGGTTGCAGACTTTAGAGAAGATTTTATCTGTGATGGAGTGTTTGAACCATCAACGACTTCTCTATGCAACCTATCTGTTGCAGGGAGATGCGCACGAGTGGTGGGTTACCACTTCACAGCTTTTGCGGGGCTAGGGAAGGGTTATCACATGGCAGATGTTTAAGACTCAATTCCTGGACCGGTATTTTCCACGAGATGCTAGGGAGTAGAAACAGGCCGAGTTCGAGGGCCTAGTCTAAGGACGTATGTCTGTTGATGAGTACTTAGCCAAGTTTAATGAATTGACTAATTATGCACATTTCAGGAGGGCGATGCCCGACACCAAGGTGCTTGCTGCTAAGTTCCAGAGGGGACTTAGAGAAAATATAGAAGAGAAGATTGCCGGGATTGGATCCCGGGATATGGGTAGCCTGGTGAGGCAATGTCGCCAGGTGGAAGATATGATAAGGAGGCGCATCAGCAGTCATCCTACTCCATCTTTTAGACAGGAGGGAAGAAAAACTAGTGGTTCAGGCCAAGCCGGGAAGGGCATGGGCAAAGGATTGGGTGTGTCATCCCAGATGACTGGTTTAAGAAGGGGCCGGGTTATAGAGGAGTTGAACGAAGACCAAACCCACCTCCGAAGTGTGCTACATGTGGGAGGAACCATTGGGGAAATTGCTCCATTGGTCAGTTTAATTGTTTCCGATGTGGGCAGCGGGGTCACTTGCTAGAGAGTGCCCTCAAAAAGATGACCGGGTTGTAGCTGCTCCCTTTATTTCAGTAGCACCACCTTCAAAACAAATTTATATGATTGATGCCAGAGAGGCCGCTCGAGCTCCCGGCTTGATCTGAGGTACGATTCTAATTGATAACTATTATGTGAGAGTGTTGTTTGATTCTGGAGCTACTCACTCCTTCATTGAGAATCATGTTGACCCAAGTCTGAACTTACAGAAATTTAGTTTGTTTTCTCCTATGAATGTTACCACTGCTTTTAAGGAGCAGTGTCGGGTTGATACTTACTGTCGGGATGTGCAGTTTAGTTTTGAGGCCCCAGAATACAGTGTCGATCTATATTGTCTTACTATGCCTAACCTTGAGATTATCTTAGGCATGGATTAGGTGGCCAAGTATGGCGTCATGTTGGAATGTTGTAATAAGAAGATAGTTGTATCTCAGGATGGAAACGGACCGGGTTTCACTTCGTTTATCACAACCTTGCAAGTCGGCAAGGAGATGAAGAGAGGAGCCCGGGGTTATCTCTTATTGAGTTCAGTAGAAGAAAAATCGGGATGGGGTCTGGCAGAGATCCCGGTTGTAAACGAGTTTATGGATGTACTTCCTAAAGAAATCACACAGCTTCCACCTCAGAGAGGAATTGATTTCTCCATTGATTTGATCCCGAGTGTAGGACCCATTTCTGTAGCTCCTTATCGTATGGCTCCATTGGAGCTAAAGGAGCTGAAGGCACAGCTTGAGGACTTATTGTCCAAGGAGTTCATTCGACCAAGTGTGTCACCTTGGGGAACACCGATTATTTTTGTTAAAAAGAAGGATGGGAGTATGAGGTTATGTGTGGATTATAGGCAATTGAATAAGGTCACGATAAAGAACAAGTATCCTTTGCCTCGAATTGATGATTTGCTGGATCAGCTAAAAGGAGCTTGTGTATTTTCTAAGATTGATCTGCGATTCGGGTATCATCAAATCCGGATTAAGCCTGAGGACATACCTAAGACTGCATTCCGGTCTCGATATGGTCATTATGAATATCAGGTGATTCTGTTTGGCCTCACGAATGCTCCAGCCGTGTTCATGGATTATATGAATTGGGTTTTCAGACCGTACTTAAATCAGTTTATGGTGGTATTTATTGATGATATACTGGTTTATTCTAAGAGTAAGGAAGAGCATGCTGAGCACCTTCGGGTTGTTCTTCAAACTTTGAGGAATGACCAACTTTATGCCAAATTGTCGAAGTGTGAATTTTGGGTGACCGAGGTGAAGTTTCTTGGTCATGTGATCTCGGCAGCCGGAATAGCAGTAGATCCTGGTAAGATAGAAGCCGTGATGGATTAGGAAAGGCCCAGTAATGTGTCCGAGATTCGAAGTTTCCTTGGATTGGTCGGGTATTACTGCAGGTTCATTCAAGGGTTTTCACAGATGATATTACCCTTAACCCGGTTTACCAGGAAGGGTACTCCGTTCGCATGGACTCATGAATGCGAGGAGTGTTTCCTGAGGTTAAAAGAGAAGTTGACCACAACTCCAGTATTGGTTCTTCCTGACCCTGAGGGGAATTTTGAAGTTTATTGTGATACTTCCAAGCAGGGTTTGGGATGTGTTTTGATGCAAGAGAGAATGGTAGTTACATATGCTTCTCGACAGTTGAAGCCAAATGAGGAGAATTATCCTACGCATGACTTGGAGCTGGCAGTCGTGGTCTTTGCTTTAAAAATATGGAGGCACTACCTGTATGGTGCTAAGTTTGTGGTGTTCAGCGACCACAAAAGTCTCAAGTATTTGTTTGATCAGAAAGAGTTAAATATGAGACAAGGGAGATGGATGGAGTTTATAAGAAAACTAGAAAGATTTTCAACGTAGAATTTCTAAATTCTGACATAATGTATTTATTTATCAAGGATTATGATTTTGAACTAAGGTATCATCCCGAAAAGGCCAATGTGGTGGCGGATGCTCTGAGCAGGAAGTACATAAGCATAGCTTGCATGATGATTGAAGAATGCAAGTTAATAGAGAACTTCCGGGATATGCACTTGACCATTCTTAAGGGTGACCGAGGTCTTGAGTTTAGAGAGACCAAGGTGGACAATGAGTTGATTATGAGAATCCGGGATGCCCAGAACCGGGATGAGGATGTGAAGTCCTTACCTGGGCAGAAGGACATGTCTTGGGAGAAACTGGACAACTCGGGTTTGGTGTTATACCGAGGTAGGATTGTTGTGCCAAAGGGCGAGTTAGTGGATGCGATACTGTCTGAAGCTCATAAGGGCCGATTTAGCATTCATCTGGGTTCCACCAAGATGTACCAAAATTTGAAGAAAGATTTTTGGTGGCCCGGGATGAAAAAGGATATAGCTAAGCATGTGACAAAATGTTTGGTATGTCAGAAGGTCAAGATTGAGCATCAAAGACCATCTGGCCTACTGCAACCTTTGCAAATTCTAGAGTGGAAATGGGATAGCATTTCCATGGATTTTGTGGTTGGATTGCCAAGGACCCAACCCGGATGCGACTCCATTTGGGTGATTGTTGATAGGCTAACCAAGTCGGCCCATTTCTTACCTGTTCAGACTGACTAAACTGCTGAAAGGCTGGCTCAACTATATGTTAAAGAGATTGTCCGACTTCATGGTGTCCTCAAAAACATTGCCAGTGATAGAGATCCAAAATTCACCTCAAGGTTTTGGGGTGCTCTTCAAGAGGCTTTTGGGACCCAGTTGTGGCTCAGAACGAATTATCATCCATAAACCGATGGGCAAACCGAAAGAACTATCCAGACTCTAGAGGACATGCTGAGAGCTTGTGCTTTGGAGCAAGGACCGAGTTGGGATAGGTATCTACCTCTGGTGGAGTTTTCATATAACAACAGCTTTCATGCTAGTTTGGGTATAGCACCTTTTGAAGCGTTGTATGCTCGAAGGTGTTGGACTCCTACTTGCTGGACCGAACTGGGAGAGAGACAACCTCTTGGACCCGAGTTGGTTCAGAATACTTCTAAGCAGATCCGTATGATCCGAGACAAGTTGTTGCAGGCTCAGAACCGGCAGAAGAGCTATTACGATAACAAACATCACCCATTGCAGTTTGATGAGGGTGATCATGTGTTTTTAAGGTTATCTCCAATAATGGGGGTTGGATGGGCATTAGGTGTAAGGAAGCTGAGCCCTAGATTCATTAGTCCTTATCAAATCCTCCAAAGGATAGGACCAGTTGCTTACAAGCTAGCTTTGCCTTCCCAATTGGTCGGGCTACATGATATCTTTCACGTATCTCAGTTGAGGAAATACGTACCCGACCCTTCACATGTGGTGGAACCTGATTCTGTTCAGATCAGAGAAAACCTAACTTGTCCTACCCGACCATCCCAAATTCTTGATAGGATGGAGAACACGATTCAAAGTAAGACTAGTCCTATAGTCAAGGTATTATGGGAAGGGAGGACCCCGGAGGAAGCTACATGGGAGCGGGAACAGGAGCTTATGCAGCTATACTCGGAGTTATTTGGCAGGTAGGGTTTTGAATTTTGCGAAAAAAATTCTTATAAGGGGGGTGAATATATTGACCCTGTGATAATCCGAGTTGTCACATAAGGGGGTGCATGTTGGAACTCTGATATGAAGGGGGTGTAAATAGCATCTCTTCAAAACCAGGTTCATGTGACCGGGTTGTCACCTAAGGAGGGTGTATTTTGGAACCCGGATATGAAGGGGGTGTAGATAACATCTTTTCAAATCTGGGATCATGATGTATGTTAGTACTGATAGGAAGACCGGGTTAGTGCATGACCGGGTTTTCGCCACGTAAGTGGTGTATATACTTGGCACTTTTGAGAAACGCTGATGTATGGATGAAACCCGGATAGGGAAAGAAAGAGCAACCGGGTAGCTATCTTGGCAGAGCTTGTATGTTCCTTCTCCTTGAATGTTTTCCTTTTCTTTGAGGTTCGAGTTGTGATCTCAGATAAGCTCGGGGGAGCTCGGAAGAGCTAGTATTTGGTTGACTTGTAAGAGCTACCGAGTAGAGAGATCGAAAGAGCTCGTAACCCCTTTTGATAGAATTACTGGGTTAGGAACCCGGAAGAGGTTAGGAGGAATCTTGGACTTGAGAATACCAAGTTATGAACTCAGATTAGATTGGAGGAGGGCAGAACCTTAGATGTACTATAAAACCAAAGACGGGTTCATATGCAATCAATTACGTGAGTTTTGTAAGCGATCAAAATAGTCAGTACTTGCTGTTTAACCCGGACTTAGCCTTGTGGTTGGAATGAGTGCTTAGAAACCCGGGGTATGGTAGTGAAGTTGCACTCAATATATATATATATATATATATATATATAAATCCAACCCGACAGCGTTAGTGATATGGAGAGAACTTGTCAGCGTCAGTAGGGTTTAGAGAACTCGGTAAGTCACACGTAACCTGTATGAGGTATAATAAATTGACTTGCCAAACAGTAGACCCAACCCGGCAGTCAAATATCTCTGCATATTCACTTTACACAAGTGACACGTGTTGACTCTTTGCTAGTTGTTTTGAAGCGAGAAGATCCTCATATTACGATCAGACACGTGTCAAATTTCAGGATATTTAAGATATGCATGAGTGAGATATTTCAGTAGAAACTTTATTTTCACCGTCTTTGCTAAAACTCTATCTCTCTCTTATTTCATACTTCCTCCATTGTTAAAGTAAGAAGAAAACTCCCTAATCTAAACACCTTCACCTCCAACGTAAGAATTAAAGAGTGTCACCATACAAACTAGTTTCCAACCTTTGTTAGTTGTGAAAATCATCAGGCGAAGAGATCATTTCTATAGAAGAAAGTTAAAGTTTCAACCTTTAAGAGTTAGAAGGCACGTTAAGGACATCTAAGCTTGGAGAAGTTGTCCTCTAGCCTTCCTTGTGGTTTTTAAGGTAAGATATGTAACTTTCATAGTATCTTTTGAGTTTGGGTTTTGAGAGGAAAAATTACCCATATGAGTTAGGGTTGATTTTGAGTGATGTTTCTTTAGAAAAGTATGCTTAGGAGGTTGTTGTGATGAAGGTTCAACCTTGAAAGCTAACTTTTCTGGGTTTTAGGTATTTTGTTATGCTCAAATAGATATTTGTGGGGTTTACAAGTCAATGGTTAGTTGGTTATGCTTGAGATCTGGAAAAGAAATGGGTTCTTTTCATGAAACGGTTGAAAACCGTTCTTGATATCTTGTTTGCCTGGTGTAGGGCTTGATATAGAAGATATCAGTGGTTGTGACCATGAGGCTGAGAGAGTCAGTGCTGTGATCAGAGAAGGTAAGCTCTCTATTCTTAGGAGTTTGTTTCCTTGATTGTGTTCCACCATACTCCTGGGGAGTTATGGTTATTGTATGATGCAGTGCGTGTATTTAAATTGTGTGTTATTGCTTTTTGATTGAAACATACATGTAAATGATTTGCACTGTGATGTTTGTATTGTGGTTGAGGAAGCCCTCTGGCCAGGGAAGAGGACCATATATGAGAGTATAAGACTCATCCGGGATGAGCTTCTCGGAAATTCATATACGTCTGAGTGCATGAGATGTGCACTGGTGAACTTGTATATCTGTGCTGGAATGGCACGTGGGTGTGATTATATACATGTGATGTTTATAAAAGCCAGGATGGCTATGTTTTTATAAAAGCCGGGATGGCTACGTTTTTATTAAAAGGCTGAGATGGCTATGTTATTGTAATGCCTATTTAAATGCTATGTACTGTGGAAGTGAATCAGGGGGAGGTGAGTCTCAAAGAACCCTGAGTTTACTGAGATTTATATCTCACCCCGGTTGGGGATTATATTTATTGGAGGTGATAGCCAAGGAGCGGGGGACGAGGTACGGGGTAAGCGACCCAAGTAGGGGTTGTTCGATGGATCTCAATTGATAAGCCGAGTAGGCCAAGGCCGAGTGGGCTACTAATTGAGGATCCCAGACAAGAGGACGAGTGTAACACCCTGAAATTTCGGTAACTTAAAATATATGTGTGATGTATTCCTTGTATGATTTGATTAATTTATTAATTAGGATTAGTTGAAATGTTTTGTGAATAATCCATGTGCAATTACTTGATATAGAGGTTAAGTTATGTGGAGTTTGTTTGAGATGCGCTGTATTTGAGTGATTACGAGTTTGACCCAAAACCCTTTTTTAATAAAATTATCATTCAGAATTGGTTAAACGTTGGATTGTCTTCAAATTTTAAAGGAAGGTTTCTAACCCACATATGTAACTTTTGACCGTTGGGATTATCAAAATAATATCTGGAACGTGAAAAATTACTTTTTCACTGAAGCAGAAAATTCTAGAATCTGGTTAGCTCGCCTAGGCGAATTTTGTAGGCACTTTTGCTCGCCTGGGCGAGTGGAGGTGGTGCTGAATACGTTTTAAGCTTCCAAGTCACGAAAATGGAGGTTCTTCCTCCTCCAAAATGTTCCCAAACTTCCCCTCATTATCCTTCACCACCCACAGCCACCAGAGACAACCACGGGCCGCCGTTGCCTGCCACGAGACCCCGGCACGGAGAAGAATTCTTTAATCGGAGCAGAATCTTTGAAACTCTTTCTGAAGTTTCGGTAGAGAACAGAGCTCCCAATCCTCCTTTCTTGGTTTTCTTGAGGTAATCTTAGTTTCTTTTGTCTTCTTCTAGCTAGTTTAAGCCTCTCTTGATATCTCTTATGATTTGGGTACCGTTATTGGCTGTTTCTATACTTCCTTTAATAATCCATTGAAAATGAGATGTTGTAAAAGTCTCCTTTTTATGAAAGTGATATCATTTCTGTGATCCTTGTTGAACCCTGGACACATTGGTGTGATCGGAATTTCAAAATGATGTCTTTTGATGTGGATTCTCAAAACAGCATTTTAGCCTCTTTTTAGATTTGAGTGGGTATTTGACCCAAATGTTAATATTGATCTTACCTTGGAAATCTATATTAAATTGTCTTCGATTTGGTATATAGAACTCTGCGTTTGGACGAAAACACGCGTATTAAAGGATCTCCAAAACAACACTGTGATGTTTTAACAGGAGAACTCCTAGTTAGGTAAGGGGAGTTTATTATTTAGTTATAGTTTAGATACCATAGTTGGGGGCCAGGGAGTCCAACTATGAGGATATCTGCCTGTCCCTACTGTGTGCTGGTTTTCAAGAAAAACTACGTTTTTAACTAATGGGATGCGATGTATTTATGATTGATGTGTGTTTGTCCCTGTGTGTGTGCTTATTTTCAAGGCAAATGATGTTTCTAACTAATGGGATGCAGTGTATTTATTACTAATGTTGTAGATGACAGTGAAATTGAGATACCATGGAAATGATTGATGATGTTTACATGATTTGTGATGATTTAGATGAAGTGATGCTTATGTGATTGGCGATGTCTAAATGAAATAATGTTCCAATGAGATATATGTTTATTGGGTTAATGATATTGTTATTGTGATGATTGGATTTTTGGGAAAAGTCTTAATTACAAAGGAGACTCTGCCCAAATTTTTATAATATGTTTTCTTATTTAATTCTTTATTAAATTTTTAAATGGGCATAAAAGTGTGTTTTATATATTGTAGTCCTCCTCTTTAGTTTAGAATTTTCCTAAAAATATCAGTCTTGTTGATATGCTGTTAGCATATATAGTTTTTAGGATAGTTTTATTAGGAAAATAGGAAGAATATAGTGAATAAATGTTAGAATAAGTGTAAAATTCATTAGTTTTATTTATCATTGATTCTATGCTATTTTGATGTTTAAGGTCAAGAAAAGCAAGAAAAGAAGCAAAAGAAAGAGCCAACTGAAGCTGAGATCTCGTGCTAACCGCGCTAGGGCCACGCTAATCGCGCCAGAAGCACTGGAGGTTCACGCCAGTCGCGCCAATCTCACGCTAGTCGTGCCAGATACACTGGAGGCTCGTGCCAGTCGCGCCAGAACTCGCGCCAGTCGCACGGACACCACAGGATTTCTGAATTAGCTTAAAGATAACATAAGAATGATGGCTTTTTAGGGTTTTATGATCTAAGTATAAATAGAACCTAGGTAGGACACATTATGTATCAATAGACACTAGAAAACATAGCAAAGGATGCAAGATCAAAGGAACAAAGATTCAAGGCTAGGAAGAAGCAAGAAGAACAAGAAGGAGCCAAGATTGAGGGGTTTGTGACTCTGCATACCTTAGCTTCTTCCTTTTCTCCTTTCTTCACATTGTATTAGGCCAGACATCATTATGTCTGGCTAATTCCTTTGTAATTATGGTTTAGCCAAAAGCCAAAGTGAACTCTGTGTTTCTTGAATTGAATTTAATAAAGTTTCTTATAATTGTTTTACTCTACTTTATTCTTCCATTATTATATCTAATTAGACTTGATCAATCTATTAGGTTACTTAGGGCTATAATTCACAATAGGAATATTGGGGTTTTAGTTTCTGAACGCAGTAGAGTGACAGTTGCGATATTACCTAGGGATAGGGATAAAGGACTGCAGATTCTTATTATGCTAGCTTCATGCTTAATCTAAAGGGAATTACTATAAGGGGTTAGGATTCTTAAATTAGGTTAAAGGGTTAAATGACCGAGGAATCAGGGTTTAACTATATTAGAAAAGCATAAATCTGAATAATTACATTAAATAGAGTTAAATTATCAATTCAATCACATAGAATGAATTGCGGTGATTGTGCTTTACCATAATTATTCTTAAGTCTTGATCAACATTTAAATTACATTGTTTTTAATCTTATTTTATTTACAATAATTAAATTCAAACTACAATCCAATTCTTTCAACAATTTCATTCCTTCTCCAATATTAAGAATCATAAATTACAATTGATATTAGTGCCTCAATCCTCGTGGAGACGATACTTTCTTATCACTTTATTACTTGGAACGATCAGTGCACTTGCCGTGTCACAACACTTGTCATATGGTGAATTATGAATGTATGAAATTTGGGTTGTCTGAAGACCTGGGGAATGTGAATCTCAAGCATATGTATTATGTACAGATGTGAAATGTGATTGCTTGTGATGTCGTTGATGATATTGAAATTGAGATGCCATTGAGGTAGTTGATGATATTGATATGCATGATGATGATATTGAGATGATATGCTGTTGAGGTTGATAATGACATTGATGAGAGATAATGTTGATGTGAACAATGTCATTGTGTGTGGATATACATGGATACCCATTGGGGGTCTATGACGGGTTACCCTTGCGAGGAAGGATTTGTTCCTAGCCAGGTCATACATTGATGATGCCCATGGTTGTAGGCTATGTATGTACATGTGGGACGCAATGACCGGTTGGTTACCCTTGCGAGGATGGATTTGTTCCCAGCCACGGTCAGTGCATTGGTGAGCCCACATTGGTGTGTTAGTATGTACATGGGGGGTGCATGACGGGTTACCCTTGCGAGGAAGGATTTGTTCCTAGCCGGGTCATGCATTGATGATGCCCATGTTTCATACTTCATTTGTATGTGTGAAAATAGAATGAAGGCACACGCGTACCTGTGGGTTTTCAGTGGGCTGAGAATGCAGGTACTAAGGGGTCATCAGGTTTGGAATTCCCTTTCGACGCTGGCTGATCACCGGGTGGGGGAATGGCCAGTGCACGACAGGGTGGCCCTGATAGGCGGTGAATCATTTTTCCTATGAGAGGCTATTTTCGGGATATGGTACCACATTGCATGTTGATAGATGAGTCAAATGCATGCATCATTCTATGGATGATTGTTTGAGTTATGAAATCCATTGGATGATTGGTTTGTTGAGTGTGTATTGGAATCATGGATTTTTGTTAATGATTATGGTGGGTAATGTTGTTTCCTTCCCAATTGTTGCTATCTGATGTTTACTGGTTTTATATAATAAACTCACCCTTGCATTTGTTGTACCGTGTGGTTGGTACCTGTGATGTATATGAATATGCTTTATGCAATGCAAGGATCACAAGGCACACTTCTTGAATCAACTAGACAAATTACAAATGCCTTTCAAATAAATTAGCATGTTAAAAAGCTAAAACTCTTAAGTAACTTAAGCTTTGCCTTGATCTTTTTCCATCTCCCCCTATATCCAACAATCTCCCCTTTTTTTGCTTTTGATTATGCCAAATGCCCAAATCTCCATTGAACATTTGTTGTTTGTCTCTTTAAGTGCATGAGAGAGATAAATAATAGGAGCTCTTAATCTGAAAGTTACTCAACTCTCTGCCAAAATCAAGTGTTACGTATCCTTGCATAAACATAAATGATTTCTCAGTTTGCTCCCCCTATTTTAGATAATTTCTCACCGAATTTAGAAACAAATAGATTCAGAGCAATGTAAGATTAAATTATTTTTATTTTTATTTTCTCCCTCTTGTTCAAGTAATATGTTCAATCTTCAAGTAATATGTTCAATCAATTTCTCCCCCTATTTGGCTTAAACAAAGGCAAAAACATTGTAAGATCAGGAAGAACTGAAATTGAACAATTCATTAATGGATGCACTGAGGTACAATTGCTAATCAAAATAGAATTGAAAAATAGAATTGAAAGACATAAAGCAAGCATAAACACAACGAGCATCCTAATCTAGAGCTCATCAAATCCATGTAGGACCATCCTAGATTCTATGTTTTCCAGCCTAGATTGAATTTCTTCTAAGGATGAATTGGTCTCAGCCCTATGCTCATGATGTAGAGACAACAAAGCATCCATCTTCTGAATCATTGCAGATTCAAAGGGGTTGTAAGGGTGTTGTGTAGGGCCTTCTTCATCTTCTTCAGCTCCTTCTTCAGCACCTTTAGCTTGAGGTTGCTAACCAGCCATCTGCCATCCTTGAGGAGTCTTCACCAATCCAAGCTTTTGCAGATGCTTTGTCTTGATGAGATTGGTGATGTCAATTGTGTTGTCAACTATCTCAGATGAAACATTAATTTTGAAATGATCAATGAACCTAGAGATTAATACATCATATGGAAAGTTATAGTTGATTAACCTAAAGGCTTTCAACATGGTTTCAACAAACACAAGCACCCAATTGAGGGCATACACCAACTGAAGATCATCATTTGTGGCTTGGGCATGGTTGGATGACCTTAGAGTTAGAATGTATGTGATTATGTAGTGAAGAAGCCTATCTTCACCAGTCATGTTGCTAGTGTCTAGCCTTAGCTTCAGCCTAATTTGAGAGTCTTGAAGCATCCCTCTGTAGAATTCTTCTATTTTGTTGTAACCTCCAATCTCTTCATCAAATCTCCTTACACCAATAGGAGATATACCAGCAACAGCCATCCAGACATCCTCATCTATCACCATGGGAACACCCTTCACTTGAGAGTGAATGACCCCATCCATACTAGCTTTAGCACTGGTGTAAAACACCTTTACTAACTCAGGATAAAAAGTACCTTTCAGCTTAAGGAATTTCTCCAATCCTTGTATTTTAAGCAGAGCATGGAATTAGAATCTCTCATTGATGAACCATTCAAGGTCCAGATACTTAGGAGGCATAACTAGTTTTGTGGCATTGAATTGAGTGTAGTGCATCCTATCTTTTCCTGTGGAAACCAGTGATTCAACCTATTTCCAGAAGGATTTGAGGATTCCCCAGCCTTTCTTTTGCTAGTTTTGGCTTTCTTTGAGGTAGACATGATGGTTTAGGTTTGAAAGGAAGGTTGGACAGAGTTTGGACTAGTGAAAGATAAGAAGAAAGCTAAAAAATCTCAATGAGCTCAAAAATAAAAAATCTCAATGGAATTTAGGTGTGAATAGTCTTGTGAAAAACTATATTTATAGGAATTTTTAGGGTTCAAATTTGAATTTTGAATTTGAATAACAACTATTTCAAGTAACCAGAAGCTTAAATGCTCAGTTGTAAGTTTGAATTTTGAATTTATGATAAAAGATGGCAGTTTAGATTTCCAAGAAATCTGCAGAAGTAGTAGAAACACCATAAGTAATCGATTACTGACTTGTGTAATCGATTAATTCGTAATCAAATAGAGGCTCTACTGAAAACAACAGGAATACCCACAATAACCAAGAGGGGGGTGAATTGGTTAATACTTGGCCTTTTAAAAAATTATTTATAAAATCAAAGTTAAAGGATTTTAATCACTTTTAAACCAAGAATACTTCTAATCAATCAAACCACTCAGCCCAAGAAATCAATTGCTTAAAATAGGACTTGTTGCGTAATGATAATAATACCAAGAACAAATGAACAAGATAACTAGTAGAGATTAAGGAATAGAAAATCAAAAAAAGAATTTATACCGGTTCACTTCTCAAGAGAAGCTACATCCAGTTTCTTCTAATCAACACTAGATTAGAGTTCCACTATTATAAATTTCAGTTCTTACAAGCTTTACAACAATCAGTCTTTATCAACCCTAGACAAAGAATAGAAATCTAAAACCCTATTAGACTCCCAGTGATCAAGAACCAGAGAACACTACTCTGTTCTTCTCGTAGAGAACACTACTCTAGCACAAGCTTCAAAGAACTCTTTACAATAGCTTCAAATAACCAAAAATACAAAAATGAATTTACAATCAGAGAAAATGGAGAGAAACAACCTGATGATCCAATGAATATGAATGCATGTAGTTTACCAATCAGAGTTGAATTGCAAAAAAGGATTTCAGAACATGCTCTCCAAAAACTTTGAAAACTCTTGCCCAAGAAATCATTCAAAAACCCATGAAGATTAAAGAGTGGGACAAAAACTTAGTTAACCTAAAAAATCACTTTCTAAATTTGAGAAGGCTTGTGTATATTCAGAAAATTCGAATTATTCTTGTTTTTTAATCAGATAAGCCTTCATTCTATTTATAATAGCTTTTTGTAATAGACTGTAATCGATTACAATGCACCAAATAATCGATTAAAATGGCTTATGTAATTGATTAAATTGTCACTTAATCGATTAAAGTGTTCTTAGCTTCATCCTGGGTTTTACAACGAACAGAATAATCAATTAAACTGAGCTGTAATCGATTAAAGCAGTGAAGTTCATTGTGAAGCAAGCTTGTGTAATCGATTACAATGTTTGGTAATCGATTAAAGCAGTGAGGCATGCTTTTGTTTTTACTATGTAATTGATTACAAGAGTCATGTAATCGATTAAAATGTTCATCATGGCTTTTCCAGATTTAAAACGAAGCAAATAATCGATTAAACCATTGTGTAATCGTTTAAAGCAGTAAGATTACATTTTTCCAAAAACATTAACCATGACTTATTGATTTCTTTAAAAAAAACATGAATAGCTTTGAAAACATGTAAGTATGATTATGTACATGTAACGCAAGGATCAAAAGATTGGCCTCTCATACACTCAATTTGAATTACAATCTTCAAGGCATGTGAACAGCTCAAAACATTCTTCTAAGGCACAAGCTTCATTTTCTTGTTGCTCCCCCTATATCCAACATCTGCAACATGGTATAATCGATTAAACCGAAGTGTAATCGATTACTCTAGTGATAACTCAACTAGAGCAACACATAGTAATCGATTACCATTGTGTGTAATCGATTACACCAGTAAGAGTTCAAAACAAAATTAACACGCTGTAATCGATTACCATGGTGTGTAATCGATTACTCCAGTAAGGTTCTAATTCATAACAAGCTTCTTCATACATGTAATCAATTAATTCGATGAAGTAATCGATTACTCCAGAGTTTTTCAAAGAATTTCATTTAGTTTAGACACACAGTAATCAATTATTTTGTCTAAGTAATCGATTACATATTCAAAAAATTGTTTGACAAAGCTTTCAATCATCAAATAATCGATTATTTCACTGTGTAATCGATTATCACAGTCAATTATGCAGAAACAACAGTGTTTATGCAGTGAATGCTTATGTTTTGTGCATCAATGATATATGGTTATTAATTTGGTGAATCATCAAATAGTAAGGCAATCAAAATGACATGCTAACATATGTTGGATCCATCAAGTATGCCTAGCATGTTTCTAAGTGCATAAAACCTATCTCTTGCCAAAGGTTTTGTGAAAATGTCAGCCAATTGATTCAGAGTATCTACAAATTCAATTGTACAATTACCCTTTTGGATATGATCCCTGAGGAAATGATGCCTTATCTCAATATGTTTGGTCCTTGAATGCATGATTGGATTCTTGGATATGTTGATGGCACTTGTATTGTCACAAAGTAGGGGTATCTCCTTTAGCTCAACACCAAAATCTTGGAGTTGTTGCTTCAGCCAAAGGCTTTGTGCACAGTAGCTTCCAGTAGAGATATACTCAGCTTCAGCAGTTAGTAAAGCAACATAAGATTGCTTTTGCAGTACCAAGAGATTAGTGAGCTGCCTAAAAAGTGGCATGTTCTACTAGTGCTCTTCCTATCCAATTTGCACCCTGCAAAGTCAGAATCAGAATATCAATTAAGTTTAGAGATGCACCTTTAGGATACCATAGTCCAACTCTTGGTGTAGACTTGAGATATTTGAGGATCTTTTTTACTACAGTAAGGTGTGATTCTTTGGGGTTTGCTTGGTATCTAGCACACAAGCATACACTTAACATAATGTCAGGTCTACTTGCAGTTAAGTATAACAAGGATCCAATCATTCATCTGTATTTTGACTCATCAATACTTTTTCCTTTGTCATCTGAATCAAGATAGGTTGATGTAGCCATTGGAGTTGCAACATCCTTGCTCTTCTCCATTTCAAACTTCTTGACCATTTCCAGGCAATAATTGGTTTAACTAAGGAAAGTCTCATTCTTCATTTGCTTGACTTGTAGTCCTAGAAAGAATGTGAGCACTCCCATCATTGACATTTCAAACTCACTCTGCATTGAGACAAAAAATTCTCTGCACATAGATTGATTAGTTGAACCAAATATAATCTCATCAACATAGATTTGAACCAACAAGATATCAATGCCTCTTTTCTTGATGAACAATATTTTGTCAACTTGTCCTCTTATGAAAGATTGGCCAAGCAGAAATTTGCTCAATCTCTCATACCAAGACCTTGGTGCTTGTTTCAAACCATAAAGTGCTTTTCTTAATTTGAAAACATGGTTTGGATGTTTGTAATCAATAAATTCAGGAGGCTGATCAACATATATCTCCTCTTCAATTTAACCATTTAGAAATGAACTTTTAACATCTATTTGAAACAATTTAAAGTCCACCAAACATGCATATGCTGCAAGCAACAACCTAATGGCTTCTAACCTAGCAACTGGAGTATAGGTTTCATCGTAGTCAATGCCTTCCTCTTGGTTGTATCCTTTAGCAACCAATCTAGCCTTGTTCCTTACTATGATGCCACTT
The DNA here is from genome assembly GCA_013407115.1 of Glycine latifolia. NCBI lineage: Eukaryota > Viridiplantae > Streptophyta > Magnoliopsida > Fabales > Fabaceae > Glycine > Glycine latifolia. The sequence goes on along the minus strand of QARZ01000289.1, from coordinate 66,741 downwards.
TCATCAAGCTTGTTTCGAAACACCCACTTGGTGCCAATAGGTTTATGAGAAGAGGGTCTAGGAACTAATTCCCAAACTTCATTTCTCTTAAATTAATTCAATTCATCATGCATATCCATCAACCAATGTTCATCAAGCGAGGCTTGGTCAATGCTTTTTGGTTCAATCTATGAAACAAAAGTCATAGTACAACAAAGATTTCTTAAAGAAGATCGAGTAGAAACTCCCTTAGAAACTTCCCCAGTTATATTGTCAAGGGAAAGGTCTTTGGTTGTTTTCCAATCCTTGAGCTTTTGTATTGATGTTGACTGTTCCAATTCATCATATGGTTCTGCCTTTTCCTTTTCATTTAGATCCTTGATTTGCAGAAATTCTTCCATTGGTTCTTCCACATAAAGCACATTCTTTATCTTTGTTTTGAAGCTATCTCCTATATTTCCTTATCCAATGATCTTTCCTTTATTATTATCACCATAAGTGACATATCCTCCATCTTTGAGAGTCAAATTTGTGAGCATGGACATGTCACCTATCATGTGCCCCTAGAGCAACCACTATCAAGATACCACAATGTTGATTTTGCTCTTAGACATACCTACAAAAGTCAAATTAAGTAACAAAGAAAGGTACCCAATGTGGGTTGGGTCCATAGGGGTTAGTTGGCTTCCATTTTCTCTTAGGCACCCAAATGCATTCACCATTAGGCACATAGTATCTCCTAGCATAACACCTAATGGATGTATGACCTTTCTTCATGCAATAATTGCAAGTAATAGATTTTGATGCTCTATCAAAATGAGTCACTTGATGATACTTAGTTTTTTAATAGCCTCTTTGATTTTTCTGTTTTGGTGGTACAAACTTTGTTTTTCCAAAAGGTTTTGATCCATGTTTGTAACCCAAAATAGAAGTATCACAGCATATTTTTGAACACTATGCATTTGATTCAAACTACATTTTCTCTATAGAGTCTTTTCAAAATATCAACCAAGTAAGAATTTTCTGAAAGCAAAAGCATATATTTTTCACCTTGAATTTTTTATAATCATCAAATTCTTTTGGTAAAAGCTTGCATTTATCAACATTTGAAGATGATGAGGCACATACACATCCATTAGCTTTGTAACTTGAAACAAGCTTTTCATTTGCTTCTTTCAAATTGCAAAGTTCAGATTGCAATTAAGTAATTTTGGTAACATGACATTTGAGATTACCTTTCAGCCTATTATTGGTTTGTGCAAGTTTTTGGGCCGCTTCATGCATCTCATGGAAAGCATCAACAATATTATCATACTCAGAATTTACCTTAGATTCAGCACTTGAGAATTCTTCATCATCACTTAATGTGGAAGTGAAGCAAACATTTGTTTCTTCATTCTCACTTGTTGATTCGGAGGTTGTTGAATCATTGTCTTCCCTAGCTATGTATGCCTTCTTTGGCTTTCATTCTTTCTTTGTCTTCCTCTCACCTTGTTGGTTCTTCAAAAAGATTGGACATTCAGACTTGATGTGGCCAATTTTACTATAATGACCCTGTGATAATCCGGGTTGTCACATAAGGGAGTGTATGATGGAACTCCGATAAGAAGGGGGTGTAGATAGCATCTCTTCAAAACCAGGTTCTTGTGACCGGGTTGTCACCTAAAGGGCATGTATTTTGAAACTCAGATAGGAAGGGGGTGTAGATAACACCTTTTCAAATCCAGGATCATGATCTATGTAGTACTGATAGGAAGACCGAGTTAGTGCATGACCGAGTTATCTCCACGCAAGTGGTGCATATACATAGCACTTTATGGAAAAGCGCTTATGTATGGAAAGGAACTCAGACAAAGAAGGAAAAAGCGACTGGGTAGTGATCTCGGAGGTGTTCCGATTAGTGATCTCGGATGTGTCTCAAGTAGTGATCTCGGATGTGTTCCGAGTAGTGATCTTGGAGGTGTTCCGATTAGTGATCTCAGATGTGTCCCGAGTAGTGATCTCGGATGTGTTCCGAGTAGTGATCTCGGATATGTTTCCGAGTGATGATCTCGTACGTGTTACCGAGTTGTGATCTCGGATGAGCAACCGAGTAGTGGTCTCAATTGAGCTTGGAGGAGCTTGGTTTTAGTTGACTTGTAAGAGCCATCGGGTAGAGAGACCAGAAGAGCTCGTAACCCCTTTTGATAGAGTTACCGGGTTAGCGATCCCGGAAGTGGTTGGGAGGAACCTTGGACTGGTGACGTACCAAGTAATGAATTTGGATGAGGTCGAATTAGGTCAAATGAAGTCGGTTGTAGTTGGAATCAGTGCTCAGGAACCCGAGATATGGTAGTGAAGTTACACTCAATATATATATATATCCAACCCGGCAGCATTAGCAATATGAAGAGAACCCGACAGCGTATGTAGGGTTTAGAGAACTCGGGTAGTCACACGTAACTTGTATGAGGTATAATAAATTGACTTGCCAAATAGTAGACAAAACCCGACAATCAAATATCTCTACATTTTCACTGTACACAAGTGACAAGTGTTGACTCTTTGCTGGTTGTTTTGACGCGGGAAAGGTCCTCATATTACGATATGACACGTGTCAATTTTTAAGATATTTAAGATATGCATGAGTGAGATATTTCAATAGAAACTTTATTTTCACCGTCTTTGCTAAAACACTTTATCTCTCTTATTCCATATTTCCTCCATTGTTAAAGTGAGAAAAGATTCTTAGATAATCATCCCTTAACCTGAACACCTTCACCTCCAATGTAAGAATTAAATAGTATCACCATACAAACTAGTTTCCAACCTTTGTAGTTGTGAAATCATCAGGCGAAGAGATCATTTCTATAGAAGAAAGTTAAAGTGTTGTGATCAGAGAAGGTAAGCTCTCTATTCTTGGGGAGTTTGTATCCCTTGATTGTGTTCCACCATACTCCTGGGGAGTTATGGTTATTCTATGATGCAGTGCATGTATTTAAATTGTGTGTTACTTCTTTTTGATTGAAACATACATGTAAATGATTTGCACTGTGATGTTTGTATTGTGGTTGAGGAAGTCCTCTGGCCAAGGAAGCGGACCATATATGAAAGTGTAAGACTCATCCAGGATGAGCTTCTCAACAATTCATATATGTCAGAGTGCATGAGATGTGCACGGGTGCATGAGATGTACACGATTGATATACATTTGTGCATGAGATGTGCACTAGTGAACTTGTATATCAAGATTTACATTTGTGCATGAGAAGTGCACTGGTGAACTTGTATATCTGTGCTGGAATGGCACGTGGGTGTGATTATATACATGTGATGTTATGAAAGCCGGGATGGCTATATTTTTATGAAAGCCGGGATGGCTATGTTTTTATTAAAAGGTTGAGATGATCATACTGCTATTTTATTAAAAAGCTGAGTTGGCTATGTTAATTATAATGTCAATGTAAATGCTATGTGTTGTGAAAGTGAACCAGGGGGAGAAGAAACTCCAAGAACCCTGAGTTTACTGAGATTGTATCTCACCCTGGTTGGGGATTATATTTTTTTTTTGCAGGTGATAGCCAGCGAGTAAAGGACGAGGTCTAAGGTAAGAGGCCCGAGTAGAGGTTGTTCGGTGGATCTCGATTAAGAGGCCGAGTAGGCCGAGGCCGGGTTCTTGCTGAATTTCTTCACTATTAGGTTCATATGTTCATCACTTTCATCTTCACTTGAGTCTTCTTCCTTTTCCACATGAGTTGATACAGTTTTCAAGGCTATACTCTTGTTTTTCTTCTTTGCATCCTCTACATATGTTAGCTATGACATTTCAAGTTCATACTCAAGAAGCTTACCAAAAAGTGCAGCCATGGACATCTTGGATAGATCTTTGGATTCCTTGATTGCTGTAACTTTTGGTTGCCATGGTCTTGTGAGACACTTCAATATTTTGATGTTCAATTCTTCAACATCAAAAATCATCCCAAGACCAAGAAGATGGTTGACAATGTGAGTGAACCTTGTTTGTAGCTGAGATATGTTTTCAGTATTGCTCATCTTGAACATTTCATATTCATGAATCAAGGCATGCTTCCTTGACCTCCTCACTTCATATGTTCCTTCATGAGTTACTTTCAACATCTCCCACACTTTTTTTGTGCTTTTACACCTAACAATTCTAAAGAATTCGTCAGAAGAAAGAGCAGATGTAATCATGTTTTTAGCTTTGAAATCATATTGTACAACTCTTTTTTCTGCAGCTGTCATCTCATCCCACTCCTTGGAAATTCTTTCATTATCAACAGTTTTTGTAGAGATCAAAGGACCTTTCTCAATAGCATTCCAAACACCGGGGTCGTTTGATTGAATAAAGATCTGCATATGATTTTTTTCAAAAACTAAAATGCTCTCCCTCAAACATCGGAGGACGATTGAGAGAGGCTCCCTCTTTAAAGGTTATCTGTGTAGTATTCATTTTCTTTTTGAAAAGAAAGTGATCTTGAATAACTTGCAAGAACCAACTCTTGATACCAATTGAAAACACTATGAATACTTCTCAAATACCAAGAGGGGAGGTGAATTGGTATAATCTTGACCTTTTAAAAAAAAACTTTATGAAATCAGAGTTTAAGGATCTTTACCACTTTTAAAACCAATGAGACTTTAATCCAATCAAACCACTCAGTCCAAGACACCTATGACAAAATCCTGCAGTTGTTGATTAAGAAAGAAATCACAATTGTCAAAAGATCAAGATAGCAAGAAGAGATTAAGAAATATAGATCAACACAAGAACATATATTGGTTCACTTATAAAGAGAAGCTACATCCAATTATTGTAATCAAACAAGATTAAAGTTCTAATAATTCAAATCTATTCTTTTACAAGCTTTTACATGTGACTATCTTTATCAACCCTAGATAAAGAATCAGAATTCTAACACCCTATTAGAAAACAAATCACAAAGAACCCGAGAACCCTACTCAGATCTTTACCCCTAGCGAACACTACTCTAGAAAGCTAGAAAGAAACTATTTGACCTTAGTTTTACAAGAAATTTCAAACACACAAACAATTATCTAGAAGGATTCAAGAGAAATACAACATGTGATCCTCAATGAATGAATGAATAAATATTACCAATCACTTCCAGGTTGCATGAATATTAAAGCACAGAATCAACTCTCTTGAACTTCTCTTCAAAATCTTGTCTTAACTCATCTTCATTTATGAAGCATGTACTCTTTTCATCTCAAGCAAGAAATGTAATACTCAGAAAATTGTTTCTTGGACCTATGAAAGCTTAGTAAGTGTTGGGTATTTTGTATTCTCAGATTGTATGATGTCTTTTAAATCACAGACCCAAACAACTTTAAATAGAAAATAATTTAACAGATTGTAATCGATTAAAACATAAGTGTAATCGATTATTTTACCAAATGTAATCGATTAATATGCCAGGTAATCAATTAAAATGTTCTTCAGCCAATCTGGAAAACTGCCAAGAACAATGTAATCGATTAAAGCAGTCTGGCTCAGTTTATGAAACAAGCCTTGGTAATCGATTACAGATAATGGTAATCGATTAAGGCAATCATGCATGTTTTAGAAATATAGCTATGTAATTTATTAAAATGTTCTTCATGGCTTTTCCAGAAACTAACACAGGCTTGTAATCGATTACTTATTGGTGTAATCGATTAAGGCAGTGCAAAATCTGATTTTTCCAAAACATTAGCCATGAGAAAATTCTTTCCTTTTGCAAGCATTAAACCTTATGCTCGTTTCTTAAAACATGTATACATGTATATGAATATGCTTTATGCAATGCATGGATCACAAGGCATGCTTCTTGAATCAATTAGACAAATTACAAATGCTTTTCAAATAGATTGGAAAGTTAAAAAGCTAAAACTCTTAAGTAACTTAAGATTTGCCTTGATCTTCTTTTAGCTCCCCCTATATCCAACAATAACTTCTCGTTCTACACAAAGTCACAAGATGATAGAAGCTCAGTTTAAAATAGTGGGGTTATTGTTAACGCTGATTCGGAACACTTTTGTGGTGCATCGGATAACAACCCAATTCGAGCATCGATGCCTTACATTGGAGTTATAGAAGAAATCTGGGAGCTTGATTATGTTGCATTCAGAGTTCTGGTTTTCAAGTGTAAGTGGGTTAACAGAAATACCGGTGTCCATCATGATCGTCTGGGATTCACGCTAGTAGAACTTGATAAGGTGGGTTACAAGGACGAGCCTTTCATCATGGAAGAACAAGCAAAGTAAGTGTTTTACATCCAAGATCCATGTGACGCTAAATTTTCAGTGGTTCTACAAGGAAGAACATCTAATATGACTCATAATTTTGGTGAAGATGTAACACTTGATATTTGTGAAATGCCAAGTTTTTTCACCCGAATGCCATCCATAGTTGAAGACAATGACGTTGATGATGAACATGCAATTTGAAATGATCATGATGAAGGTTTATGGGAGAACACTAATAAGTAATTGCTTACTACCAAGTAAATTTTTTTATATGTATATATAGCTTATTAAATTTTTGTTATTTAACATAAATACTTACAATTCAATGCTTTTATGATATACATGTCAGTAATGTGCTTTAGTGATTTGGTATTCTTGTTTTTTTTTTTTTTTGCAGAGTAATGGCCACACCCAATTCATTCCCTCTTCATTCATAAGATGATTGTTCAGAGTCGACATCTAGGAAAAGTAGACAATCCACCTGGCTACGAAGCTTGACTGTCAGAAACTTGAATCAGGCAAGGCCAACAGTTAACGTGAATCCTGCTACTGGAAGAGCATGAGGCACACAGAAGGAAAAATTCCACAGCTATCTGGGGGTTGTGGCAAGAGAAAAAATTCCTATTGTGAATTCGACTTGGAAAGACGTGCCAAAATCTTTGAAGGACCTAATATGGGATGACATTTTGGTAAGTATGATAACAACAAATGTTTATGACTTTCGAGTTACAATTTTTTTATACTTGTAAATTTTGTTATGCAATTTGGCAGGGAAAATTTGATATCCCATAAGCTGTGAAAGTGAAGAATAAGATAATGTCATATGATATCTACAAGAAAGATAGAATGTTCATCTGCAAGATGTCTCATGGCCTCAAAAATGTTAAAATGCACAACATCATCACCAAAGTCCATGGAAAGAGTTTGTAAGGTCTCGGGTGTCCACGTGGCACTTTAACATTATAATGTTGTAATTAAGTAGTAATAAGTATTGTTATTCTAATGACCCTGTGACTAATCCGGATTCATGTGATCGGGGTGTCATACAAGGGGGTGCAAATTGGAACGCGGATAAGAGAGGGGTGTAAATAGAACCTTTTGAAGTCGGGTTCGTACTAAGTGTGTTAGTATTTACAAGGGAACCAGGTTAGAGTGTGTCTGGGTTATCGTGTAGGTATCCTGGGAATAAGCCCTAAGAAGAAAGGAACCCGAACGAGGTCGGGTAGTGATGGCCAGGAGGGATCCCGAACAAGGTCGACTAAGTTACACTTACCAATGGGAAGTCGTACGCGCTGACTCTCCAACCCGGTAATTGGTACTTTCCCAAGCTTACCCTACACACGTGATCCGTGTTGACTATTAGGTCACTGGAGTGACACGTGTTGACTTAGTGACGTATGCGACGTGCGCTACTCTCAGAGTATTTATATAGCGTGCGTGTGGGTTATTTCGTGCACGACTCATTTTCTTCCTTTGTCCCCTCACCAAAAAGGCGTTCCTTCTCCATTTCCGCCATTAACGAATGAAGATAAGCTTCGAGCCTAGAGAAGAGAAGGTGTGAATTGCGTGAAAGTAGGATACTCCAAATTCAGGAGTCCAAGAGTTTTATAAAACTGTTCAAGCTTGAGAAACTGCTCTCTAGACTCGTTAACAACCTTAGAGGTAAGAGGCGCCGGTCCAACCTTAGAATGTAACTGCTATCGATTTTGGGTTAGTTATGATGAACCTTTTTGGGGTTTTGCATGTCGCCTGTGGGTGACTTATGTTGGTAACATGGAGATGTATCGAGTTCCTCTACATGCAACAGGTGAAAACCATTATTGATTTCTTGCATGCATGTATGTAGGGCGCGACACTGAAGATCGTGGTGTTCGAAATCACGAGGTCGAATGAACCAGTGAGGAATGCCGGACAGGTAAGCTCCCTGTTCTTGAGAGTCCTTCTCTGGACCGTGTTCCACCATACTCCGAGGGAGTGATGGTTGTTATATGTCATGATGCATGAATTGAAATTGGGTGTTACTGCTTTCTGTTTGATAACATGTATATGATTTGCACTGTGATCGCTTTGTTGTGATATTTGAGATTCTTTAGCCAGTAGAATGGACAAACATGGACTTTGAGCCATAGACGTCCGCACGGAACCCAGAGGGGATGTGCCCATTAAGTTGGATGATCTTTCTCAGGCAATGATATACAAGGAAATGTGCCCATTAAGTTGGATAATCTCTCTTGTTATATCCATGTGATTATATACATGTGATGTATTCTTTTGTAAGCCGGGATGGCTAGCTTGTGTAATGCCGTTTTGATGCTCTCTGTCGTGGAAGTGAACCTAGGAAAGGAGAAGCCTCCAGAACCCGGAGTTTACTGAGATTATTATCTCACCCCGGTTAGGGATTATATTGTTATTGCAGGTGATGAGCACAAAGAGGACGACGAATTCCGGGGCAAGAGGCCCAGATAGCGAGGCAGTCTGAGGGATTCCGGACGAGAGACCGAGCCGGGACGGGTTCTTCGTGAACCTTAGTCTTTTGGGAGCATGTGGCTCTGTACTTTTGGTTATGTATATACGCATGCTTGTAGCCCGGCCCTGAAGGGTATCACACCCGGGGTCTTTTATGCTTGTAAACTCGTGAACAATTATCATACATAATGCAAAGCTTTTATCTTCTTGTGGACGTACGATGACATCATTGTAATTGTCGCTTCCTTCATTACTTTTGTTAAATTAATTACTGTGCGTAATGACCATAATGAAATGTTAACAACCGGATGCATACGGGCTGTTACAGAGTTCCTGCATGCACATCAATTTTGGTGCTGGCTGTCATCAAGAATGGTCTCCCTAGGATCAATGTGGAACTATGGCTGGAAGACTTATTCTCCATATCCAAAATGTAAAAATCTGCTAGAAAAATATTATCATCAACTCACACTAACACATCTTCAATAACTCCAAGTGGAAGCGCAACACTTCTGTTGGCTAACTGAATGACAACACTAGTGAGTGTCAAATCACCAAGATGTAATGACCTGTAAACTGATGTGGGCATGACATTAATTGAGGCTCCAAGGTCAAGCATGACATTTGTAAAAGTACAATATGCAATGGTGGAAGGGACATTGAAAGTGTCAGGATCTTTGCACTTTTGTGGCAAGGTGGATGGTGGAATGACAACAATAGTTTTGCTCTGTATAAGTACAGAAACATTTATGCCCATCTTTACTTGTTTATTTCCCTTCAACTTCCTCTTATGGGTGTACAAATTGTAACAACCCGCATCGTTGCTATTGTATCATATTCTTTAATCACGTTTTTAATTGTAATTTATATTTGAAAATCCCTTTAAATTGATTACAAAAATAGTAGTAAATCTCGTGCGTGAACTTAATCAATATTAATAATTAAAACACGAATAATTAATGTTGAAATACCTCGTAATATATTTATATAAAAACATAATTTGGAATGATTACAAACAACCATGTCTAAAATGTACATAGTTTTCAAAAGAAACAAGGGATTAATTGATGGGAGTGTAACTAGCAAAACAATGGGGTGTATCCATTAAAACAAGGGGTACGTCTAGCAAAATACAACTCCTGCCCAGGTTACAATTCAATGTCATTCCGGTAACATAACACTTCTATAAGCCGGGTTCCTACTAAGTGAGTTGTTACAATACAGCTCGTGGCCGGGATATGGTCCAGAGCTATCTCGGTATCACAACTCATCTATAGGCTGGGTTCTAATCAAACATTATCCTGGATACTTGGCGGTTTCATCAAAAAGAAATAACTCCTAGACTGCTTGCTACTGCCCGTCTGCTCACACAAACATGGTTCGTGATCATCACAGGTACCAAAACCACATGGCACAAGAAAAGCAAATGTGAGTTCATCATGTAAAATAATAATTATTAATTATCATCAATTATAAAAATACAACCCGATCATTACATTATCACAACAATATTCAAACATTTCATTCACATAATCAATCATGGACAACCAGTCCAAACCACTTCACCAATTCATCTTATAATGACTAGTCATGATGCATGTTCCTGACTTCTCTCAATCAATGCAATGTGGTACCATCCCAGACAATAGGCCAAATCCATGGTACAAATGATTCCTGCAGCTCGTCGAGGTCACTCTGTTGTGCACAGGTCTCACCCCCCATGGTGATCAGCCAAATGGGTGTCAGAAGGCTATCCCTACAGCAATGGCCCCTCAGTACCTCTCGTACTCTGCAATCAATCATCTTATTTCTGTCATGCATGAAGTATGTCTCTCAAGGACACCACTGTATAGATCGGCGTAGGAGCGAATTCCTTCTTGGCTGGTGTCACTATACACCTCCCATGTACATACTTATCACCCCAAACAAGGGCACACCGATGCACTATCCGGCATCTCACATCAACACAAACTATCACCATGGCACCTCAATGTATGACCCAAGCCCGGGCTCAACTCGACCCGGGTAGAATAATGTCATACACCCCCATGGGTATTTATGTATATCCAAATGCATTTAGATTACCTATGGGCACCACTGTATAGACCGGTATGGGACAAAACCCTTCCTGGCTAGTATCACTATACACCTCTCAATGGTATCAATGCATTCAATAACTCAAGCCAATACAATGGCCAATCTCAACGTAATCACGTTATTCAAAAACATACACGTAAAATGGTGTGAGGTTTTAGATGTCTGAGTTGTTATTCAGTTATAACAACTCTGAAGAGAGAATCCAAACAAGGTCGGAGGAAGTCGATAGAGGTTGGACAAGGTCGGTAAAAGTTTGGTTAAAGGATATCAAGGGAACTCAATAGCTCTATTCCTAATAATACACGAGCTCTACCGAGTAAGTAACCCGGTGGCTCTTTTCTCAAGGAAATACGAGTTTTGCCGACTAAGTAACCTGGTAGCTCACAGAAAAGGCTTTGAACTTAGTAGTTCTAAAGATAACAGCTCAACCCGGGTAAGGAACCTGGTCTCTTTAAAGAAAGAAAAGAATGAACTTGTAGAGTCGACACGTGTTTGGAACCTAGTCGTTCTAGGAGAAAGAACACAAACTCAACCAAGTAGAGGACCCCGGTTGCTCTCATCCCAAGAAGACACGAGCTTATCCGAGTTAGGGAACCCGATGGCTCTATTCCCAAGAAGACACGAGTTCATCTGGGTAGAGGAACCCGGTAGCTCTCTCTCAAATGACTTAAAACTCAAACTTCAAGGTACACCCCCGGGTAAGGAACCCAGTATATCTAAGGAAAAAGAAAGTGAGCCTTAGAAGCTCTTAAGGAAACAACCCCAGGTTAGTAACCTGGTATACAATTGTCCACCAACAATAACTAAGTTACGTTCTGCATGCACACATGCACGCTATGTAAATCATTTAACCCGGCATACCCATCCCGGTAGCCGTCATCTCAATACAAGGAATTGACACGTATATTTAACTCGACCTACCTATCCCGGTAGTCGACATCTCAATACAAGGAATTGACACGTATATTTAACTCGGCCTACCCTTTTCGGTAGCCGAGGTCACAACAACAGTTTTATATACATATATGTATATATATATACAACATGCTCAGTCCGACTTACCAACCCAGTAGTCGTCTTCTTTACAAACTCATCACATAAAAACATCAAGTTATTTCACGCATAACACCAGAACACTTATACATATCTCATCCCAACCATGATATCTAAAATCATTATTAACACAATAAACTCCCCTTACCTCAACAGAGATTCTTCTCTTTCAATCTTAACGTGTATTTTGCTCGAACACTCGTCCTCACAGTGACTAGCAATGAAAGATTATGCTCTGTTTAGGAACCCTTCTTAATGGAGACGATTTTTCGCCGCTGCTACAGTGGTTCTCAAAAGTTTTTAAGTGGAAGAAAAGAAATTTTTGGATGCAAGGTTTTAAGAGAGAGAAAGAAGAGAAATACGCAGAGAAGTGAAAGTGCATCATGCTTCTGTTTCATGCACTGCTATTTATAGACGAAGCTCTGAGGCAAGTTGCCAACAACTTGAATCAGCCAGCTATCACAGCCACCATAGTTGCCCACTTGCGTGACTAAACAGCCACCAAAGCCATCGTCGTTATACGTGCACAGACAGCTTTATTTTAGTCACAAACTTTGACTTACACTCCTCAAGCACAAATATCAATGCACACACACTTTTCAGCAATTTGTAAATAATTATATTAAACAATTAATTAACACAAATATCTTTCAAATTGTAAAATTCAAGGTGTTACACAAATCCTTCAAGAACTTTGCATATTTTTCAATTTGTTTGATGGCATCCAATAGGGGAATGCTGACTTCCACCCTCCTGAAAGTCTCAAGAATATCATAATCAAGCTCCACTTTCTTTGCAGGAATGGATCTAGAAGGAAAAGGTAAAGGAATTTGTTTTGGTGTAGAATTTGTTTTGGCACCATTAGCAATTTTGACACCAACATGTGTTGAATATGGAAGCTCCTTGCCACTTCTCAAGGTAATAGCACTTGCATTCTTTGGATTAATAATTGGTTGTGCTAGAATGTTGCCAAAAACTTGCTGCTGCATCTGGTTGACAGTTGTAGCTAACTGTCCAATCTAATTCTGTAAGTCTTGGATGGTGGCACTCACATTCTGTTGAATTGAATGTTGTTGGTAGCCATTTGCTTCATCAGCTCCTCCAAGAAAGGTTCACAACTGCTCTGCACAAGTTGTGCAGGTGTAGGGGCAACCTATTGGAATTGTTGTTGTTTGAATGATGGAGCTTGGTATTTGCTGGTGGAGGGTTGATATTGTAGTTGTCTAAATGGATATTGTTGTTGTTGTGTCTGCTACTATTGTGGACCAGGACCATACCTCAAGTTTGGATGATCTCCCCAACCAGGATTATATTGTTGTTGTTGAGGTCTGAATGGCTGTACAGGTTGCATGGCAGAAACATCAGCAACCTGTTTTGTTTCTTGGAGAGTAGAACATGTATTTGTTGGATGATCAGGTGCACAGTAGATACCACACAAACTTGGTTGATTGGCTGCCATCACATTTGTTGTTGACCAATGACAATTTGTCTCACAAGGGATGTTAGTTCAGTCAGTTTATTCTTTAAGCTCTGGTTATCAACAACCATAGAAACAAAAACTTCATTTGCAGCAGCCTTGGATTGTGCAGCAACTCTAATACCAAATTGTTGATAATTGGATGTCATATTAGAAATCAATTGTCTTGTAGCAAAAGAAGTCTTGATGGAGGTCCATTCCAAGCCAAAGGTCTAGAAGAAAAGCTTCAAGAACTTCCTTTGGTGAGCCTTAAAGGACCCATGACGAGAGCTAAAATTCAAGCCCTTCAAAATCACATCAAGGCCAACTTGGACAAGCAAGAGGAAGCATACCAACTTAAAGATAACAAGGGCTGCATTTTAATGTCTCAAGTTCAAATTAATTCCAATTAAATTCAGCACATGTTAGAAGCAAAAGTAGAAACAATAAAAAGGCTTTTTAGTGCAATTGTGTAAAGAGGTGTAGGTGCACTTGTGTGTAATTTGTGTAGTAACTTAGTAAATTAGTTGGCTGCACTTAGAAGCTAAAAATACTGCACCTTTTACAAAAATGGGACAGCCAAGGGTCACTTAGGAGAAGCTTGCACCACAAGCTTCATTAAGCTTGCTTTAGGCTCCTTTAGTGTGCACTACAAGCTTCATTTGAATTGTCATTTCATGTGCATTAGCTTGTAATTTTGTGGCCTTTATAAGGTGCCCAAAACTGAATGTAGAAAAAACTTTGGTTCATTAATACAAATCTGAAATTTGTGTGAGAGTTTCTCTCTTGTTCTTGTCCAAGAACTACTTGTTTCTTATCAATGGCTTCAAGCTATTGTGGTGATTCTTCCTAGACTTATTGGAGAGCTTCTCCATGGTGTCTTCCATCTTCATCCCTAACCTTTCTTCCATCTTCCATTGCTGCCATTAAAGAAAGCTTCCAGCCATACATTTTCATGAAAGCTTGGACAACTTGTGTGTTCTTGAAGTTTGCTTGAAGATTGGGTTTCATTGCAAGATAGATTTGGGAAATTTAATGGCTAATAGGTTCAGCCATACATCAAGTCTTGTCCATTAAAGTGCCTTTATTGGCTGAATCTAGCATACTCCTGTCCATTAATATCAATCCTTCATAAAAATACTGGATCAACAATTGCTCACTGATTTGATGATGAGGACAGGTAGCACACAGCTTGTTGAATCTCTCATATTACTCATATAATATCTCTCCAAGCAGCTGCCTTATACCACATATTTCTTTTTGGATGAATGTTGTTCTGGATGTAGGAAGAATTTCTCTAAAAATCTTTTCTTCATATTTGTCCAAGTGTTGATAGGATCTGGTTGAAGGTATAACCAGTCCTTAGCCACACCATTCAGAGAGAATGGAAATGATTTCATCTTCACATAGTGCTCATGAATGTCATGTGGTCACATGGTGGAACACACTACATGAAACTCCTTAAGATGCTTGTGTTGATCTTCACCTACAAGACCATGAAACTTTGTAAGCAAATGAATTAGTCTAGACTTTAGCTCATAACTAACCTCTGTCTCAGGATATTGAATACACCAAGGTTGATAAATAACATCAGTTGTAGCCAATTTCTTAAGAGTTCAATTGTTATCAGCCATTGTATCAACAACAATTTTAGACTCAGAATGTTCAAAAATAGAAAACTCAGAAATAGGATTAGTAATGAAATCAGTGTATACTAACTATATTACTATCCAGAACTACACTATCATGCAATACTACATTTTTGTTATCTATGCTCAACCTATGAAATGTCATATCTATATCAGGATCATATGGATGCAAGTTACCTGGTTTGGACCTAATCATGCACAGCTTAGCTCATTAGTGATTGGAATGACAAAAATCACAGAAATAACAGAAAGACAGACAACTAATCTACATGACATTATTCACAATATTTGCTGAAATGATACAAAAAATAGAAAACTTCCCCGAACAATTTTTAAAAAATTCAAAAAACATCTTAGTAAATGCCTAAAAATCATTTTTTATTTTTACTAATATCAATTGTACCTATACTACTATCTAATTAGGAGTGCATTAAGATTGACACACAATGAACCGTATCCCAGACAATGGCACCAGTTTTGATAACGACTATCAAATCGTTACAAAAACAAATAAAAATAGGATTAATTTTGCATTAAAGGAATAACCTAGGTAGACTCAAAGATATGATTCACTTTGGTTCCAAACACAATCCACTTAAAAACAGCAGGGGAATTTCATCAAACAAATTGCATAAAGTAAACAAAAATTGCAAAAACACACAAACAAAAATGCAGCAAATGCAAAAATAGAAAAATTGACAAAATATGTTGTGAAACAAATTCAAAAATATCAATCCAATTCATTAAACCCAGCAAATTGAATTATCATAGTTCTTCAGATAATTATCATATCATGAAGGTTCATTCAATGTCATTAGAAGCAATTCAAATAAATTAACTCCTAACTCCAAACAATCTGTGATTAAAATTTAAAATTAGGAAATGAATCAATAACCTAATCTATTTTCAATCCTAAGCGCATTCATAATCATGAAAATCAAAGATAGGATTGAAGAAGATGAACATTCACACAGAAATTGAAATACCAAACCAGAACTGAAAATCTCCTTGCTTGGACTGGATCTTTGGATTGATTGTTTGTTTATCCTTCCATGATTGTCATTAGTAGAAGAGCCACAAAGTTTGTGTAAGAAAATAAAAGAATAGAATTGAAAAGAAGAAGAAAAATGAAGAATAGCTGAGAGAAAAAGATAGAGGAGTTTGATCTAAAAACTTTCACAAGAAGTCTCAAAAATATGTTTGTACAAAATGAAGTAACTAACTAACTAACTAGAATAATGTATAGTGACTAGACACAAGGAAGGGATGGGCTCTATTAGGCTCATCTAATCTAACTAACTAAGCTAATTACACAAATCAAAGCCCAATCTCGTAGCCTAAAACTCAACTACAAAGGTTTTGACTTCTAAGACTAAAATGACCCTCAAACCGACAGAACTGGCTTAAGCTTATTTTTGACAAAATTGTATCTCTTATCCTTAGCTTTGAAAGGACTACTCATATGCTCCATTTGAATTTTTGAAGAATCATGTAGGTCCCGCACAAGGAAGATAGGTCAAGTAAGCACAAAATCCAAAAATAAGCAGCAATTATCAATTGAGTCTAATTATTTGCCTAAGACCAAAACTGAGTTAAGGTGAGAAAATAAGAGTCCAAGAGAGATAAAATAAGCTAAGAATAAAATAAAAATAATAAACTAAAAACACTCAATCACTATACAATAGAAGATACAATAGACCTATTCCCCAAAGTTTTGTTCCCAAAGGACACAATTGACTCTGATACAATAAATGTAAGATCCAACATTGTTACATGGAACTATGAACTATATGAAGTGGAAGACTTTATTTTAATCCATTTAAAAATCTCAATTAATTTATTAATGAAAGTATTTGTAAACTTTTCGCGTCTAAAAGGCCAAAGGCTAAAAATGCACAACACCAAAAAGAAACATCACATGATATATACAACATCATAGTAAGTCAAATCTTCTCAGTACATGCATATATACATAAACCAGACTATAAGGATAAACTACATAAACTCTAAGTTGATTGACACTATACATAACTTTAAAGACAAACAAAAAGGGATAACGCGTATTCACGTCCAAATACGCATACTTAGGGAGTCTCCAAAGACAACAAAAAACAACATAAATGGGATCCCACGTACATTAGATGCGAGATCATCATAGGCACAAACCACACCTATAATAACATAAAGGTAAGCTTACAAAAAAAACAAACAAGCATCTAAAACAGGTTAAAACTTAGCAATTAAAACATGATCTACCATCATCACATATATAACATAATTAATAAATGTCAAATTTACTGTATTTTCATATGCAATTTGAGACGTTTATTTGATACTTTAGTATACTTTAGGCCTTGTTTTGAATCAAATTCGTTATGTTTTTAGTTTTTAATATATTTTAGATTGGAATTACGATTTTAGAAGTTTTTAATATGAGTTTACTAGATATCCTCTCTCAAACGAGGTATAGGCCGCTTAAACCAGCTCAAACAAAGAAGACAATGAAATTTTATAGAAGATATCTCGCTTAAGAGAGGAGTGCGCTAGACAGTGCATCTAGAAACTAAATTAATTCAAAACAAAGATAATTATGGAGATATAGCTCGAAGATAAATGAAGAAAATCACTTGGAAGATAATTGCAACAATTAAAACATATTATATTATCTGAACAAATAAATTCCTTGTATATATTATATCATTTGGTGTCATTTCATTAGTGCCTAGTTTCTTTCTTAGCTAGGAGAGGAAAGGATTGAACCCTATTTAATGTAATTTTATCACATTAATATATTGTTTAAGTTCATTATTCACCTTCTATACTTAATGTTTTGTGAGCTTGCACACCTCATAAATGATTCCAGGAATTGACGTGCATTTTGGCGAGTCTCATTGAAACCTAAACTAAAACTTAATTGTGTTATCTCTAGGGATATAATAATCTTGGTTAAGCCTCGCTAATTCCCAAATGATAATGTTGATTACTTGTGTTGGTTTGGCAAGTGATTTAGGGTCTATCACCTAAGGGATTGGGATAGAATACATTAATGAATTAGAGATAAATGATAAAACGACATAGAAGTGTGAGGAAATGCAACAAATAGGGGGATTGTGAGTACAACCCATCTTAACGTTATTATTTATGTCTACAATTATTATCGTGTCTAAAAACACAATGAACACACTTCAAATAACCAAGAGGGGAGTGAATTGATTAAAACAGATATTTAAAATTTTATCTAAAACAATTTGCGGATTTAAAATATGGATCGTATCACTCAATCACCCTTAATCAAAATCAGAAATTTTCTTTCAATCAAGATACACCTTGTAATGCATGTAATATCAGAATTACTTTTTATTGATTATAATTTGATCACCCAAATACAAGTAATGAAGATATTCAAATTTAGAACACAAGACACAGCAATTATACTGGTTCACCTCACTAACATGAAGGCTACATCTAGTGTCTTCTAACCAACACTAGGTCAAAGTTTTCACTAAATCAAAAGTATTCTTTTATAAGCAATTACAAGTGACTATCTTTATCAACCCTAGATAAAGAATCTGAATTCTAAAACACTATTAGAAAACAATCACAAAGAACCTGAGAACCCTACTCAGATCTTTATCCCTAGAGAACACTACTCTAGAAAGCTTGAAATAAACTATTTGATATTCACAATAGCATTTGAAACTCAGAAATTCTAAAAGAAAGATTCAAGAGAGACACAACCTGTGATCCTTAATGGATGAATGAATGAATGAACGAAGTTACCAATCAATCCAAGTTGTATGAATGCCAATGCTCAGAATCAACTCTCTTGAAAAACTCTTTTTCTCTAACACACCATCTCTAAAAATCAGTAATGTTTTGATCTCACACAAGATGTGTTTCACTCAGTAAATCAGTATCTTGAACTTTTGAAAGCTTTTAAAACTTTGCGTAAATCTCAAACTTAAGAGTAGCTCGTTCTTTTTAAAGTGCAGACCCATAAGCTTTAAATAGAAAATTGATTTAATAAAATGTAATCGATTAAAACATTAGTGTAATCGATTATTTTAACATAAGTAATCAATTAATACACCAGATAATCGATTAATGTGTTCGTGAGCTTTTTAGAAAATTTTCACGAACAAAATAATCGATTAATATGTGATGTAATCGATTAAAGTAGTCATCAAGTATGTGAAAATAAGCTTTGGTAATCGATTACACAAGAACAGTAATCGATTAATGTAGACAAGCTCATATATGAAATAAGCCTTTGTAATCGATTACAGAAGAGTAATCGATTAAAGCAGACACGCATAATTTGTAAAAAACACTTGGTAATCGATTAAAGTGTTCTTCATGGCTTTTCTAGAAATAAACACACGCATGTAATCGACTACATAGTGCCTGTAATT
Organism: Glycine latifolia; assembly: GCA_013407115.1. NCBI lineage: Eukaryota > Viridiplantae > Streptophyta > Magnoliopsida > Fabales > Fabaceae > Glycine > Glycine latifolia. Next base: position 47,383 of record QARZ01000289.1, on the reverse strand, counting down.
GATTAAAGCAATGCACAATTTGATTTTTCCAAAAACATAAGCCATGAAATTTTCTTTGCAAATGCAAATAGTTAATCCTATATTCCATATATGAATGCATGTAAGTGAGTATGCAAATGCAATGCAAGGATCACAAGGTAATGTACTTGAACCACTTAGAAAAATTACAAATGCCTTCAAATTGATTGGGCATGTAAAAAGCTAAAACATCAAACCAATTATTTCATCCTTGTTTTGATCTTCTTGCAGCTCCCCCTGTATCCAACAGTGTCAACAAGTAACTTTTATCTTTTCTTTTAATTTATGTTATTAAATTTTATGGACATTAATCTCTCTAGAAAAATATATCTTTTATTTTCTGTTAAGATTAGTTGTAGTTTAGGTAGTTTAAAATATAAAAACAAGAAAATATCTTTATCCAGAAGGTTTAATTTGAATATTCATCCTTGCATTATTCCCTTCAGAGACGATATGAGCTTCAGTTCAGCACTACAATTGGAATTCAGTTACACTTGGCCGACGTAAATCCTAGCGTAATTAAAACATTAACAATAATATGTAGAAATCAACCATAAAGAATAAGTTTTAGAATCCACATAACAAAGAATATAAAAAAAATCATCAGTGCATTAATCAGTATATGAAGATTCAGTCATCACACACCATCATCATCAATCACTCAATTATCATCACCATGATTTATCCATCAAACATCATCATCACCAGTCCATCAATCATCGACACCAGAAACAAACTCAACTCCATGGAGATTTCACCTTTTGAGTGATAAACACAGGTATGTCTCTTAACATAATCATACCTTAACCATTCGGAGAGACTCAAATTAATCCTATGGAGGAAGTGTGGTTTTATTGAAAATGGATGAGTGTGGGTAATGACTTACTTGAGTAAGACTTGCAAAGACCTTAACCTATCTAGGGATTCGGCCACCCATCCATTCTATATGCTTATTCTCATTAGACTCAAATTAACTTAACGATTAATTAATGATGTATCATTATAAAATAAAAGTAATTTTATAATATAAAATTCAATATAATAATGTTTTGAATTTATACTTTAATATTATATATGCACTTGAATAAAACTAACTTTGGAGACAATGTTATAAAGGAAGAAAATGTGAGGTTCTCTTATTGTTGGTATTGGAAGGGACCAAGAGCTCAATAATGTATGTTTTATAAGTGCTATTCCGCGTGCTACCTCCATGAGTTGAATATTGAAATCTTCACCTAACCAAGATACGAGAAATGTGCATAAGACACCTATCTCCCGATCCATGTCTCTCATTACCCGTCAAAAGTTTTGTCCCATGCTCATTTATTTCCATTTTAGGGTGGAATTAGCATGAGTGTAGCAGTATAATTACCCGTTCAAGGCTGCAAACTTTTCTTGCTTTGCATTCCAAGCCTTTATTGTCTGTGGACCGAAAATGACTTTTCTTGCCGCACATTAAAGACATTCTCATCTCGATCCCATTCACCACATCATCATGTTTCACTTTTCTTTTCCTTCACTTGGTTAAATCATGATTTTTTTTTAATAGACTAATATTAAAATGTTAATTAATTAAATTTTTTAGTTGGAGAGTTTAAAACTCACCATATTTCTATTCTTTTATCAATAATTTTATATCTTCTTTTCACAAATCATGATTAACCAACAATGAGCATCTGATTCACACGAACCTAATCCGCATTACAGTGGATCGTTCCCGAGCAGTTTCCACGTTGACAAATTACCATCAAAAATCCATTTCAATCCAATCCCAATTCTCTATTTCAAGTGGGGGACCATCCTCTTTCACGTTATTACCCGTAGAAGCCAAAAGCTTTTTCTTTCTTTCTTTATGTTCTTCTCCTTTTAAGTGTTATCAGATGCCAAACGCCTCAGGTGGCTGTGCCCGTAGTATGATAGTGACACACACCCAACCCTATCTAATCTAATCAACACAACAATTTACAAATAAATTAAAAAGAAGCTAATTACTTGCAAATAAATCTTTCGAACATAACTTTCATCATTAGCACTTAATTTTATTTTCACACATTTTTCAAAAAAGTCAAATAAAAATATCTAGACTGGTCCTAATAATTAACTATAGTTACACTGAATAACATTAATTACCCTAATCTGGATAAACTCGAAAGGATTGGAAATTAACTTTCTTTTCTTCTTTTCATGGATGGAGGTTTCTGTTTAGTAGGTAATGCTACTAGAATCTTGTTTGATAAGTAGCTAGATCTCTTACCAATTGTCATTCATTAGATAATTGAATAACAATGATAGGAAAAACAACTATTTACAATTTAGGCCTATATAGCACTATATTAGAAATGACTAGACTTAAATATAATTTTTTTACAAGTTATTGATATGTAATATTTATTAATTTATTGATTATTTAATTTTTTTAGGGAACTTAATTGATATTTTTAGTAGTTTTTATTATTTTTAATCATATTTTTTTATCCATAAGATTCGAATAAAAAAATTAAATATCACTCATTTTAACAACTTCTTATATAAAATTAATTAAATAATAACTCAAACAACACTCAATGAACTGAGTTTAAGTTTTCTCCTATTATTAGAAATGTCTATCCATATATCCATTGGGACACTTTTATTTATTTAAAAAAAAAAAAACCCTCATACACATGGATATGGATATCTAGTGGAAGAGAAGATATTTGTGAGGTGGTGATAAAAATATCTAAGAAAGAACAGTAAAATAATGAGTAAAGGGTGAGTGAGAGAGAGGTAGGGAGAATGAAAACAGAGAAAGACGACAAATTGCTTACGCGGCAACGAGCACAAGGTGCGTCATCTCGAACAGAGAGGGAGAGAGACTAAACGGCACCGTTTTTCTGTCTCGTTGTTGGTTCCACCAATTTGCTTAATGCTTGCAGTTGCTTGCTTCCGTTCCAACCCAATCCACTGTTATATTATTTTTTATCTCGTCTCTTCTCTTTCCCTCACCAACACACGCCATTTCATTTCTCACAAAGTCTTCCCTTCTCTCCCTTCCTCTTCACTTCTTAAACCGTCGCCCCATAACGACGCCGTTTCCTGTTCTCTCATGTAAGCGCGGTTCGAGAAAAAGAAAAGAAAATCCGTTATTGGCGTTGTTTTTTATTTTGTTTCCGGTTCGGTTTAGTTGAATGGATCGGGCGGCTTTGACGGTCGGACCGGGCATGGACATGCCGATCATGCACGACAGCGACCGTTACGACCTGGTCCGCGACATCGGGTCCGGAAATTTCGGCGTGGCGAGGCTGATGCAGGATAAACAAACCAAGGAACTCGTCGCCGTCAAGTACATGGAAAGGGGTTATAAGGTTGTTGTTTTTGTCTGAATGAACCAATGACCCAAACAAACCTTTCTTTTTCTGTTTTTTTTTTTCCTTTTGTTTTCTTGGTTGGTGCTGTTGCCCCTTGTTTTGGTAAATTTCTTGTTTTCACGTTTTTTTTAATTATTTTGGTGTGAGGGCAAAGAGGGGGGGAAAGGAAAATTAACTAATTGCTCATTTGCTCACCTCACATGATCGAGTTGCTTTAATTGTTTTTGTTTCCTTGGTTGTTGTTGCTGACGTGTGATACTATTTTTTGTTATATTCCGTGTTTCCATTTTTGTTTCGGTACTTGTTGCTACTTCTTTGTGTTTTCTTTTTTTGAATTTTTTTTCCTTACAGCATTGGTTTGCTGTTTCTTACTCTGATGAAGTTGCCGACTGATTTTTCTTTTTTTTGTATTGTTTTGTCTCGCAGATTGATGAAAATGTGAAGAGGGAAATTATCAATCACAGGTCTCTGAGGCATCCTAACATTGTTAGATTTAAAGAGGTTAGTTATATTTTTCTAAGGTTTTATTTAAAAACCGGTTTGCGACCGAGTTTTTGGCCACAACGTCAAGGTTTTTGGAGTGTCCACGACTGCAATTGCTAAGGTTTTTGCAGGGTCCATGACTGCATTTGTGGTGCTTTGGCTGTATTTATCCACAACTTTTTGTGACCGTGATTTTGGCCGCAACTTTAATGTTTTTGGGGTGTCTGCAACAATTGTGGTTACGCATTTATCTGCAATTTCAATACGATAAAACCACAACCACGACCATTTTTTGAAAAACTTAATATTTTTATAATTTTATATTCTACGATGTTTCAGTACAGAGGAGGGGCAATCACGTTTATTTGTAACGTTCTATATAATTTCATGCAGGTAATTTTAACACCTACTCATCTTGCTATTGTAATGGAATATGCATCTGGGGGAGAGCTCTTTGAGAAAATCTGCAATGCTGGGCGTTTTACTGAGGATGAGGTTCTTATTTAATTTGTTTACTTGTTCTACACCTGAACTTTATAAGTTTGTACTTCGAATCTGTTCCCTACGCAAGTTTGTAACCCGTTGTTATGATTCAGGCTCGATTCTTCTTTCAGCAACTCATATCCGGGGTCAGCTATTGCCATGCTATGGTAATTGAACATTTTTCCCTTTCTGCTCTGTCCAATCTAAATTGTGTTTACACTGCACTGAAATATTGAATTATATATGGCATGTAATGTATTAGTATTAGTATTTCTCTTTTGAACATTATGTCTGATGTATCAGTCCTCTTTATAATATGTCTCTTCATGAAGCAAGTATGTCATCGGGACTTGAAGCTGGAAAACACTTTGCTGGATGGAAGCCCAGCACCTCGTTTAAAGATATGCGATTTTGGGTACTCCAAGGTAAGGTTTTCTTTTTTCACTTGATCTTCATTTTATGAGTTTCATGCATACATGTTTTACCGGGACTTGTTGGGTTGAGTAATATTTAACTCCAATTACTTTCTGCTTCTGTGTGTGTTTCATTTTTCCTCAGTCACTTCTGTTCTTCAGATTTAGACTGTGATGATGGAAATGAGTAGCTCCTTAAGTTACTAAAAGATTGTTTCGGTAATTTGGGATATTGGAAGAAAGGCATTTCTACACGACTGTTGACGGTGAATTTTATAATCTAAATTCTTTAGCTAGCCTGTTCTTCATTGTGGATTCCCATGTGCTAGAGTTTAGATTGTCAAAATTATGTGCCATTATATAGCTTTGATTAAAAAAACTACCACTCCATCAATTATCAAGCCATTTATGAGGTAATCCTTTGGGTAGGAGGCAAATTAGAATTTCTGATGAACACCGACAGTGATATTTCTCTTTTTCTGTTCCTAAATTTGAGCCTGGTTCTGATTTTGTCTATGTTCCCCATATTAATGCATAAAATAGAAAAATACTACAGTGTTTCCTGATGTTCAGCTTATGAGCTTGCCATTCCAGTATTTTGGTATTGTTAGTTGTTAAGCTAACTAACTTGTATTGTATCTCTGTCTTGTGTTCTCCAGTACATTGAAATTAAAAAACTTGTGTTGAGTTCATTGAATTTTGCTGCCATCCTTTTATTTCATTGATTCAATTTCCTTTTGGCTGAACATTTTCATTTTTCAACATAATAGTGGATTTTACAATAGATAGATGATCATTGTTTCTAGTTGTATTTGTTTTTTTTTTTTTTTCACAAATCGGTTTGATGGTGTGATTCGCCCAGTCTTCAGTGCTTCATTCACAACCAAAGTCAACTGTGGGAACTCCTGCATATATTGCTCCAGAAGTATTGTTGAAACAAGAGTATGATGGCAAGGTAGAGTGTTTATTACTTAGTTTCATGGTATTGTTCTTTTTCTGTAGATTTATTACTGTTACACTTAAATGAACAATTGTTGTTAACTTGTCATCATTTATGAGCTGGCAAATTTGTTGACTTTTTGTGATATGAGGATCGAAAGTAATAATATTGTTTAGTTTTTTTCACCCAGTCCAATGGTCATTAATTTGGTCTGCACTCCAAACAATGGTCATTTTTTTTTTTTGGTTGTCATCTCCACCTAATTTAGGTCTTTCTCGAACTAGCTGAGAATCTTTACTTAGCAAGAAAACACAGACAGTTCAAAATTATAGCCATGTCTGTGTTATACCTGCATCCATGTTTGACACATCTCATACACTAAAATTACTTGTCATCTCCATGCATTTTGCAAAAAAAATAATTCAATTTAAATTTTTTTATATATCACCAGAACAGAACAACTAGATAACTTATAACCTTTTTATTATGTCTACAATTTAATTTTCTAGATCTTTTCATAAGTGTCTAATGCGTTGCTTCTGTTATATTTTCTTGCATTTAATATTAGCTTGCAGATGTCTGGTCATGTGGAGTAACATTATATGTGATGCTAGTGGGAGCATATCCTTTTGAAGATCCTAATGAACCTAAGGACTTTCGCAAGACAATTCAGGTACATCAGATATTAAGATATGTGCTCATTTTTTTTGTGAGTAGTGTCTGATTGCTTGAGTATAACTTGTGGTTGCTGCTTGCTTCTTTGCAGAGAGTTCTTAGTGTCCAGTATTCCATTCCGGATGGTGTTCAAATATCTCCAGAGTGTCGCCACCTTATCTCAAGGATCTTTGTTTTTGACCCAGCAGAGGTTATTTTTATTTCAAATAACTGGCCTCCTACTGCAATATATAAATTTGACAATACACAATCCTGAATCCTCGAGTAATTTTGTTCTTTAGATTCATTTTTAATTTATATATACTACCACTTGAATGACTTGATTGTGTTAAAAAAAGTTTGTCCAATTATTTGTGAGATCAAACAGTATCACTTATGTCATATTAAGTGGATTTTTAGCATTTGAATGTTTTTGACATAAGTGTCAGGCATTTTCCATCTCCAAGGAACTTTTATTCAATTTACATTTGGCTTAAATATGTTTTTGATCCCTAAAAAATATCCAATTTTTTGCATTTGCTCCCTTGTAAATTTTTGTTTTATGTTGAGTCCCCAATAAAACAACAATTTTGTTTTTGTTCCTTAGTAATCACTGATAAATTAATTTTTTGTTTGTTTCATGATAATTTTTTTTTTCATTTGTTATTAGTCTGAACTAAAACAAAATTTGCCAATTCTTCAAGGAATAAATACAAAATTCGCTAATTTATCAGGGACTAAAACAAAGTATCAATGACCAGATACAAAATTGTTATTTTATTATGGACTTACATAAAGAAAAAATTTATTAGGGAGCAAACTTAAAAATCAAATATTTATTAGGGATCAAAAACATCTTTAAGCCTTTACATTTTATATAGGTCCTAGTGGATGTATGTCTATCTTAAATAAAGGAACATACTGTAGGCTATCAAACAGTGTGATCATACAAAACATGGCAAAATGTTGAATGTGTTTATTGACTTAGTTGAGTCTAGTTGACTATAAAATATAGGAATTTCCCTTCAACACTTGCTAGTCAAAATCATTTGTTTTGAAAATCCCATGTCTTTGGATATTTATGTGACAGAGAATCACCATGTCTGAAATCTGGAACCATGAATGGTTTCTGAAGAATCTCCCCTCGGACCTGATGGATGAGAAGATAATGGGCAATCAATTTGAAGAGCCAGACCAACCCATGCAGAGCATCGATACGATCATGCAGATAATTTCAGAAGCTACCGTGCCAGCGGCTGGGACCTATTCTTTTGACCAGTTTATGGAGGAGCAAATTTATGACTTAGAATCTGAATCTGATGCTGAATCTGATCTTGATATTGATAGCAGTGGGGAGATAGTGTATGCCATATAGTTTGATCTCAGGTACACTTGAAAGACAACATATTAAATGGAAGAGCATTTTCAGCATCAAGAGAAATATGTGGTGCCCACATTTTCTGTAGGTTAGCACGGATAATACAAACTTCATGTTAATATTATGTATTCAGCGTTGGTTGCTGAGGGAAGAAATGATTGTTACCCTCTTCTCATTTCCTGGGGAATGCTAGCTTTATATATATATATATATATATATATATATATATTATTATATTATTTACATTTGCCTTTTTGTTGTCTTCAATTCTCTCTTAGTCACCTCATATAATATCACTATCATATCCAGCCTCTCTTGAAATGTTGAGAGGCTCTGATACCATACTAGTATGAGAGTCCTTATATCTTTTAGAATATTATACACTTTCACCCATTGAGTCAACTTTCCACAAACTTCCAGCATTATGACTCAATCTGGTTACTAGTTATAATGTCTCAAAGATATAGAAGATCATTGTAATGGTATCTAAGTTAGAGACTTTATGATACACTGGATCCCCATGAAGGGCAAGTGTAGAGCATACTTGCATCTCTTGAGAGGAGACTATGATAGAAACATTAAACTAGGCTTTCAGAGAGAAGAGAACGATTTTAGAATGAACTCATGATAAGTTATGAACATTGATTTTATCTGAAGGCTTGATGCCCATAATGGAGGATCTCTCCGCTATGTATAGAGTCAAATTTGCAGTGTTACATTCATGATAACACACACGCACGACAACACACTATAGTGACTTTATTCTGTCCTTATCACGAAGCAAGTTGTTACTATTACATAAAATAGCTTTATTTGAGATGACAAACTCCTAAAGCATATTCCTAACAATCTACCTATTTCGAATAAGTTTTAACCCATGTGTATATGTGAAAGATTAAAATCTTATCAGTTTTCTGAGTCTATACTTTCGTAGACTAGATGCCAATAGTGGCATCTATAACTCCTCTAGCTTTTTCTCTAGGAGATCATTCGTTATTTTTCTGAATTTGGATCTTGAGTTTCTTTAGTGTATAGAGAAGGTTCTTCATTTACTATTGACGTGTCAGTTTCTTGTTGAGTCATGCTAGCAAATATGTCTTCCATTATGTAAGATCCTTTAGGTTTTTGTAATGAGCTGGCCTAAGCTGGATCAGGTGTTGTGGAGGTGATAACCATTAATCTCGAGCATATGCTAAGTAAGTTGAGTCTTGAAGCTTTGTTCTAAAGGATAATCATAAAATATATGCGACAAATATGCTTCATCTCTGGACCATAACACTTTGTTGGCATTTTGGAAGTAGGGTTTGTGAACAATGGCTATTGTGGTCTTTTTCTTTATTTGATGGAAGAATATCCACTTTGGTAAACAAAATCAATGACCTTTTTTAATTCTTTTCTCCACCAAGATAGCAAAGAAAATCATTCAAGTAAAAATCTTGTTTGTTTGGATTTGTGAGGATGTCATAGGTATCTTGCACTTTTGAGTGCGAGTGGGATCGAATATTGGACAATTATACACTATATAGTCCACAAAGTGTCTTCATGGATATCAAACCTTGACGAACAAAATAATTCAAATATCCCTATAAATGATTCTTGGGGATTGAATAAGTTGTTAGACAAACTTTTCAGATAATGTTATGTGTAAGTAAAAAAAATATATGGACTTTGCATATGCTTGAATTTCTACAAGAGTTGATGTATGGCTTAACCCAGGAGGAAAATCTTTGATTTTTTTGGCTTTATTATTAGGTGAAGGTTTCACCATAAAGATGAGTGGAAAATTGTTTAGTTTGGTTATCATTTGAATAGGTTTTGGAGGCCTTAAAAGAAAATCTGGAATACATTATGATTTCCTTTGATATGTTTGACATTGAAAAACCAACCTTTCAATCTTAAGATCTGAGAATACGAAGGTATTTTATTCTTGAATTCAAGAATCTTTAGGAAGGACGAATTATCCATTTGGACTATAAAATAGTGTCCTCTTAAGTGGAAATCAAATTTATTTATTCCATTTTTGATAGCTAATGCCCCTTTGAAAGTGGTATGATAATGCTTCTCAGCATCCTGGAATTTCCCGCTTGCATGCCAACAATAGTATCTTTTCTTTTCGACTTCTATCAAGACAACTTCCTTGAACACTGACATCTATTTGTACATTCCTTTTTCCTATATCTAGAATCTTCAGGCTAGGAGGATTTTAAGTTATCTTTATAAGTTCCTTGACATTTGTTGTTTGCTTTGGTCCCCAGGCAAGAGGATTGTTTTTAGCAGCTTTGACAGTTGGTTTGTATGCTTGGGCGCATTGGGGATGAAATCTCAAATATAATTGAGGATTTCAAGAAATTGTTGAATTTGTTTGATAGTTAAACCTTCATTAGGAAAAGTGACAATCTCCTCTACAATATGGAGTTGAGGTTGGTAGGCTCCATGTGAGAATTGCATCCTTGAAAATCAATTTCAACTTGAGTTAGATGAATTTTCTTTTTTTGGTAGCATAATCCCATGCTCTTGGGTTATCACAAAAAACTTATTCAAAAGTTCTCTGTGAGACTCTGTATCTTTTGAGAATAATAGTATATTATTAATGTAGATGAGAATACTATCCAAGATAGACTAAAAAATTCTGGTCATAGCCTCTTGAAACAGAGAAGATGCTACCTTCAAACCAAACAGTAGACATTTCCATTGCTATTGACAATTTGGAATGCAAAACATTGTAAACATTGCTCTGTATATGTCAACAGGATCAATGCCTAATTTCCAAAATCTTAATCTAAGATCAAATTTGGAAAAGATATGGGCATCTTTTATCAGAATAGGAAGAGAGGATGCCTTTGGGATTAAGAACTTGTCATCTTTTAGAAAGTGATCTAGAGTCTTATAATCTATCACTAGCCTCTTCTGTCTCCTCAATTTTTTTGATGTCTTTTATACATAAAATGCTTGGCATGCCCAATTAAATGTGGTTGGTTGTATTAATCCTTTCGAAGGAGCTCATTTCACTCTTTTCTAGTGTGAAGAAACATCAGATGAAGTCATGCTAGAATGAGTAGCCTTTTTAGGATTTACATATTCGTTCATCTTGAAAAGATGAAAAATAAATACATGCTCTTCCACAAAGGATTGTCATGTGAGAATTCTTTATGATTGTCAACACACAATGTATTGATCTCAAAGTTTCTTAGAAGCAATGAGCTCAACGCTATGTAATTGATTATCAAGTTTAGTAATCAATTACAAAGTGTTAGAACAAGCCATAAAACTCACTCCTACTTTAAATTTGACAAGTTTCATCGAATTAATCGATTACCATTTTCAGAAATCAATTACATAAGCTAACTTCAATAGAAGGAAGTTTTTATGGCTCGAAATAATCAATTACCACATTTGATAATTGATTATTCCAGAACTACAGAAGCTTGAGAAGCTCTCTGTGAAATGACATAATTGATTACCACAATCTGTAATCGATTACCACATTTCTGGAAATGCAGAACAATAGGGATTTGAACAAATTAATTGATTACCCTTACTTGTTCTTTTCTCATTAATGACTCTTAATTCGATTTTATCTTTTGGAAAACACTTTTTGAGAGTCATCTAAGGGAACCACTCTAAGTGATCTTTTCATAAAATATTAAATTAAAATTAAAATAAAATATAAAATTTTCTATAAGATCCTCAATTTTGAATTAAAAAAAATAAAATTTGATTGGCTGATGTGATTATGGAATCCACATGATATTTTATGAATCAGACTATACATAATTCAGATTAGTGTAACTTATTTTAAAGTCACGTTAAAATAACTACCTATACAAACTTAGAAGGGAGTCATAAATAGCATTGACTTAAATAACTTTCAATCCATGGGTTTAGCAATTTTATGCATTTAATCTTTATCAACTTGTTTTCATGTTTTTCATCCATTATTATTATCCTTTACTATTTTTTTGTCATTATAGTTTTTTCTTTGTTAAATGTTATTTTTGGTACATTATGTTTGATATTTTTTCACTTTCGTACGTTAAGTATTAAATGATTCATTTTGACATTTATGCTTTCAAAAAATTTTATTTTGATACATTGAGTATTAAAAGTTTCATTTTAGTTTCTTATTTTCCAAAAGTTTCATTTTAATTTTAAAACAATTAATTATTTTAATTATCATTATTTTAAATTAATTATTTTACTTATATTTAATGCTCGGTCAAATTTAATGTACAAAAATAAAAAACACTAAAACATAAGGATAAAAAATCACATTTAATCTTAATTTTTAATCTAATAGGTACATGTTTAATTTCGTGCATTTTAGCACATTTTTGTTTCATTACCTGCCATTTTTTATTTTATTTTTATGATGGTTTGTGTTTTTTTATTAATTTTTCACCAACATTAGTTCCTGTTACTAATGTATTAGTTTTAATAATTTGTAAATGCTATATTTATTCATAAAATGTTAAATTTCTTTTGGTCTATATTGTCTTGTGGAAATTTCTGAGAGGGAATTTCGTGTTAATCTGATTTGTTTGCCTCTCAGTCAAATCGATGTTATTTTGGGAATCGACTGGTTATCTTTCAACCAGGTCTTACTGAATTGTTTCGATAAAACGGTCATGTTTGTCAACCCGGACGTGAGAGATAAAGGGGCGTTTATCTCGGCCAACCGGATTATGTCTTCTTTAAAAGAAAATGCTCAAGTATACATGATCCTATCAAACCTGGGCGTGGAAACCAAGGTTTCCCTGGACGACCTTCCTGTTGTTAGAGAGTTCCCTGAAGTATTTCCTAAAGATATCTCTGAATTACCCCCAGAGAGAGAGGTAGAGTTTTCCATAGATTTGGTGCCTGGTGCTGGACCTATATCTGTAGCTCCTTATAGGATGTCTCCTATAGAACTAGTTGAGCTTAAGAAACAGTTAGAAGAACTGTTGGCTAAGCAGTTTGTGCGGCCTAGTGTGTCTTCATGGGGAGAATCCGTGCTGTCAGTGAAGCAAAAGGATGGAACCATGAGGCTATGTATAGATTATCGTCAGTTGAACAAGGTGACGATTAAGAATAAGTATCCTTTGCCTAGGATAGACGATCTTATGGACCAACTAGTAGGAGCATGCGTGTTTGGCAAGATAGATCTTAGGTCGGGTTATCATCAAATCCGAGTAAAGCCTGAGGATATTCCAAAGACTGCTTTTAGAACCCCTTATGGTCATTTTGACTATATGGTTATGCCTTTCTGTGTGACCAATGCTCCTAGTGTGTTCATGGATTACATGAATAGGATCTTTCACCCTTACCTTGATAGCTTTGTAGTAGTTTTCATAGACAATATCCTAGTATATTCTAAGACTCGAGAGGAGCATGAGGAGCACTTACAGATTGTGTTGCAAACCCTTAAAGATCGACAACTGTATGTTAAGTTGTCTAAGTGTGAATTTTTTTTGGTTGGAGAAGGTAAGTTTTCTTGGGCATGTGATATCCCAAGGGGGTATAGCAGTAGATCCTTCTAAAGTAGAGGCTGTCCTTGAGTGGGAACGCCCCAAGTCCATGTTTGAGATTAGAAGTTTTTTGGGCTTGACCGGGTATTACAGGAGATTTATAGAAGGTTTCTCTAAGCTAGCATTACCTTTGTCCAAGTTGACTCGTAAGGGTCAGGTGTTTGTATGGGATGACCGGTGTGAACATAGTTTCCAAACCCTCAAAGAAAAACTAACAACCACTTCTTTGGTAGTTTTGCCTAACCCAAAGGAACCCTTTGAGGTGTATTGTGACGCATCAAAGATGGGCTTAGAAGTAGTGATGATGCAGAATGACTGAGTTGTGGCCTATGCTTCCAGGTAGCTTAAGACACATGAAAGGGACTACCTTACCCATGATTTGGAGTTAGCTGCCGTGGTGTTTGCCCTTAAGATTTGGAGACATTATCTTTTTGGCTCCAAGTTCGAGGTGTTTAGTGACCATAAAAGCCTTAAGTATTTGTTCAGTCAAAAAGAATTAAACAATCATCAAAGGAGATGGTTAGAATTTCTTAAGGATTATGATTTTGAGCTAAGTTATCATCCTAGCAAGGCCAATGTGGTGGCCGATGCGTTAAGTAGAAAATCCTTGCATGTGTTTGCATTAATGGTTAGGGAGTTGGATCTTTTGGAATAGTTTAGAGACCTTAGTCTAATGTGTGAGTTCACCCCTAATAGCATGAGACTAGGAGCCCTACGGGCTACGAACGGGCTGCTAGAAGAGATCCAAGAAGGGCAGAAGTCCGATCCTTTCCTGAGAACTCAGTTAGAATCCATAGCGTCAGGAAGTGCTAGTAGTTTTCATGTAGGACCGGATGGAGTTTTAAGACTTCAAGGAAGAATATGTGTTCCCGACATATTCGAGCTTAGGAAGGTGATTCTAGAAGAGGGGCATAGAACTTAAGTATTCACCCTGGCGCCACCAAGATTTATCAAGATCTTAAGACTACATTTTGGTGGCCAAACATGAAGAAAGAAGTTAGTGAGTTCATATATGCGTGTTTAACTTGTTAGAAAGCTAAGGTAGAACACCAGAGACCATCAGGTAAGTTACAACCCTTAGAGATACCCCAATGGAAATGGGACAGTATCTCCATGGATTTTGTTGTGGGTTTGCCTAGGACCTGGGCTGGGTTAGATTCTATTTGGGTTATTGTGGACAGATTGACTAAGTCTGCTCACTTTATCCCATTAATATTCGGTTTTCCTTAGAGAAGTTGACTTCCCTGTACATTAATGAGATTATCCGGTTGCACGGTGTACCCTCTAGTATAGTATCCGACCGGGATCCAAGGTTCACTTCCAGATTTTGGGAAAGTTTGAACAAAGCCTTAGGAACTCGGCTTCGGCTAAGTTCGGCCTATCATCCTCAAACTGATGGTCAGACAGAGCGAACCATCCAGTCTCTAGAAGACCTTTTGAGGGCATGTGTTTTAGAACAAAGGGGTAGCTGGGATAGTTTCCTACCCTTGATAGAGTTCACGTACAAAAACAGCTTTCATTCTACCATTGGCATGGCTCCCTACAAAGCTTTATATGGTAGAAGTGTAGAACGCCCTTATGTTGGGTAGAACCCGGTGAGAATCTTGTATTAGGACCCGAGGTAGTACAACAAACGACCGAGAAGGTCAAGTTGATCTGGGATAGGATGAGAACGGCTCAGAGTAGACAGAAAAGCTATCATGATAAGAGGAGGAAAGACTTGGAGTTTGAGGTCGACGATCATGTATTTTTGAGGGTTAGCCCTTGGACTGGGGTTGACCGAGCATTAAAAACCCAGAAACTCACACCCCGATTTGTTGGTCCTTTCCAGATTCTAAAAAAAGTTGGTCCTGTCGTGTATCAAATTGCCTTACCCCCGTCTCTTTCTGATCTCCATAATGTATTCCATGTGTCCCAACTTCGTAAGTACGTTCATGATCCTTCTCATGAGGTCGAACTGGATGATATTCAAGTAAAAGAAAACTTAACGTATGAAACTTTACCTTTTAAGGATTAAGGATAGACGGATAAAGCATCTAAGAGGGAAAGAAATTCCTTTGGTTAAGGTAATCTGGGGAGGTCCAACGGGTGAAGATGCAACGTGGGAGATGGAGAGTCAGATGCAGGAAGCATACCCGGCTTTGTTTGCAGCAGGTAATTTCGGGGATGAAATTTCAAAAAAGGTGGGAGAGTTGTAACACCCTGAAAATTTACAAGTTAATAAATATTTCGTGTTACTTAAATTATTTAGAATAATTCTTGCAAATGGATGTGCATTGGTATTTGTGCTTGAAGGATGTAGTAATTCTTGCAAATTTGCTGTAAAGTGTTTTTCATTGGTAATTGTGCTTGAGGAACATAAGTCAAAATTTGTTGCTAAGATAGTTGTCCGTACTCGCAAGTTGACAACTATGGTGGCTATGGTAGCTGTCCGTTCACACATGTTGGCAACTTGCCTTAGTATCTCCACCTATATATATAGCAACGTATGAAGCATGTTCGTTCTCACTTCTGTGTGTGTTTCTCTTTCTTTTTCTCTAAACTCTTTTGCACCCAAAAACCTCTCTTTATCAACCCTCTGTACCACCTTTAACACTTAAGAACCACCGTAGCTGCGGCGAAAAAACCTCTACGTTAAGAGGAACTAGTGAACGAAGCTTAACCCTTTTCCTTCCTGTTGCTGTGAGAACTTGCATTAGTTTGAAAGAAAAGAATTCTTGTCCAGGTAAGGGGAGTTTTATTGTGTTAATAATGGTTTTAGATATCATGGTTGAGATGCAATACATATATGTGTTCTGATGTTCTGCGTCAAATAAATTGATGAAGTTTTTATGTGATGTGTTTGTGAAGAAGACGACTACTGAATTGGGTAAGTCGGGCTGGGCATGTTGCATATATGTGTCAAACCTTTGTTTGTGATGTCGGCTACTGGGAAGGGTTGGTCGAGTTGCATATATGTGTCAAACCTTTGTTTGTGATGTCGGCTACCGGGAAGGGTTGGCCGAGTTGCATATATTTGTCAAACCTTTGTTCGTGATGTTGGCTACCGGGAAGGGTTGACTAAGTTGCATATATGTGTCAAACCTTTGTCTGTAATGTTGGCTACTGAGATGAGTTTGCCGAGTTGAGCGGTTTACGTAGCATGCATGTATGCATGCAGGACGTAACTTAATCATTGTTGACGGACGTTTGTATACCGGGTTCCTTACCCGGGATTGTACTTTGGAGCTGTTAAGCTCAAGTTACTTCTCGAGAATAGAGTTACCGGGTTACTTACTTGGCAAAGCTCGTGCCTTCTCGGGAATAGAGCTACCGGGTTCGTTACTCGGCAAAGCTCGTACCTTTTCTTTGAGAACTACCAGGTTCCCTTACTCGGACAACCTTGAGTCTTGCAAGTGCTAGCTGTTATAATCAATTACAACGCTTATGTAATCGATTGCATATTGCTGATTTCGACCTTGTTCGAATTCTTACCTTAGGATAATATATCCAAGTCCCAACTTAGACACTTAATACTCCACACTTATTCACTTGTTTGTAATGTTTGTGAATGATGAATGTGATTACGTTGAGGTCAGCCTATATGATGACTTAAGATATTAAAGGCATTTGGATATACATAAATACCCACAGGGGTGTATGACATTATCCAAGTCAGGACGAGTTGATCCCGGGCAGGGCCATACATTGATGATGCCATGGTGATATTCTATGTATAGATGTGAGATGCCGGGTGGTTAACCTTACAAGGACCACGGTTAGTGCATCAGTGGGCCCGTGAATGGGTCAGTGTATATGTACATGGGGGGTGTATGGCATTATCCAAGCCAGAACGAGTTGATCCCGGGCAGGGCCATACATTGATGATGCCCATGTGACATATGTATGTACATGGGGGGTGTATGACATTATCCTAGCTAGGACGAGTTGATCCCGGGCAGGGTCATACATTGATGATGCCCATGTAACATACTTCATTTGCATGACGAAAATAGAATGATTGACCGTAAAAGTACAGAGGTACTGGGGAGCCACGTCTATAGGGAGATCGTTATGACACCCATTGTGGCTGATCACCAATAAGGGGGGGGGGGTGAGTCCTGTGCACGATAGAGTGACCCCGACGTCAATTGCAGCTATCATTTAGACCATGGATTTGGCCTATTTCCGGAGATGGTACCACATTGCATGCTGAGAGAAAAGTCAGGGGCATGCATCATGACTAGTTCTATAAGATGTACTGTGATATGTTGTTGGACGGGTTGTCCATGATTGATTGTGTGCAGAAATAATTGAATATTGTTGTATTATTGCAATAACTGTATTGTCTTTTCTTAGCTGATGTTATCTACTATTTATTATTTTACATGATGAACTCACTTTTGCTTTCTTGTGCCACGTGATTTTGGTACTTGTGATGATCACGAACCGTGTTCATGTGAGCAGATGGGCAGTAGCAGGGATAGATACTTTCTTTTGTTGGAGCCACCAAATAGTCGGGATAGTGTTAGATTAGATCCCGGCCTATAGATGTATTTTGATGCCGGGATGACATCGAACCAGATCCCGGCCACAAGTTGTACCATGACAACTCATTCTTAGTTAGTTAATCATTTGTTTCTTTTGAGAATTTTGTACCCTTCAGACATGGTTATTTGTAATCACCACCAAGTTATGTTCTTATATAAATATATATTACGAGGTATTTCATCATTAAAAATTTACTACTATTTTTATAATTAACTTAAAGATCTTCAATTATAAATTGTAATTAAAAAAAAGATTAAGAGTATGATACAGTAGCGGCAAGGCAGGTCGTTACATCTGTCAACCCTGCCGCATAATCATTTTGGGTTGCATTTGAAGCTCCCCATTTTCATTCAAAGTTGTTGGTAATGGTTAAGGAGAGCAAGTATATTTAATTGATTTCTTGAGCAAAGAAATATGAAAATCTGGATGTATTATACTGTCTTATGGCAGTTCTAGTTTGTAAGCCACCTCTCCAACTCTTTGGATGATTTTGTAAGGTCCATAAAACCTAGGACTCAACTTCTCATTTGGCTTTCTTGCTAAGGACTTCATTCTGTAAGGCTGCAACTTCAAAAAGACCCAATCTCCCACCTGGAAAACTAACTCCCTTTTATGCTTATTTGCATATTTCCTCATCTGATATTGGGCTTTCAGTAAATTATTTCTCAATTCCTGCAGCAACTCATCTCTGTTCTTACTCATTTGATTCATCTCTTCCAATTTAGAAGGGATATCAACTCCTTAGATTAATAGAGGAGGTTCCTGCCCATACAAAACTTTAAAAGGGGACATCTTAGCCGAAATGTTGTAGTTGATATTGAACCAAAATTCAACCCAAGCTAAGTGAGCAAGCCATTGCTTAGGTTTGGTTCCAGACAAACATCTCAATTAAGCCTCCAAACATTTGTTTACCACCTCAGTCTGCCCATCTGTTTGTGGATGATAGGCAGTACTCATCTTCAATTGTGTTTCTGCCTTTCTAAACAATTCTTTCCAAAAAAGACTCATTAATAATTTGTCCTTATCAGAAATTATAAAAGTAGGAAATCCATGTAATTTTACCCTTTCCTTAATGAATAACTCAACCACCTCCTTAGTTGTTTAAGGATGACTTAATGCAAAAAAAAAAAGCATACTTAGTCAACCTATCCACTACTACCAGAATAGTGTCTTTTCCTTGAGTTTTTTTGGTAAACCCTAATAAAATCCATGGAAATATCAGTTCATACCTTAGTTGGAACAGGTAGAGGCTGAATTAATCCTGCTGGAGCTAGAGTGTTGGCTTTATTCCTTTGACATAGTTGACATTCAGTCACATAATCCTTTATAGTTTTCTTCATTCCTTGCCAAAACACCACATTAGCCACCCTCTTAAAGGTTCTAAAGAACCCTGAATGCCTCCCATAGGGGAATCATGTAATTCTTTTAACAAACAAAGGAATTCTAGAAGAATTTCTAGGTAACACTAACCTGTCCTTGTAATACAGCTTGCCCCCGTGAATGGTGTACCTTGGTTTCTCTACTGTTTTAGTCAAAATTCCTTGATAAATCTCATATAATTGAGAATTAGCCTGCATTTCCTTATCCCAATCAGCCCATTCTTCCTCTTGCACCATAGAAACAACAGAAAAAGAAAATTTCTAGAAAGTGCATCAGCCACTATATTTTCTTTCCCTAACTTGTACTAAATATCAAAATCATAACCAATCTGTTTAGTGACCCACTTAAGCTACTCTTCATTCAAATTTTTTTGTTCATTTAAGAACTTTTAAATTTTTTAATCAGTTCTAATTATGAACTTTCTGCCCAACAAATAGTACCTTCATTTCTTCACAGCTAATACCACAACCACTAGCTCCCTCTCATATACTGATTTGAGCTGAGCTCTATCAGATAAAGCTTTACTCCAAAAAGCTAAAGGCCTGCCTTCTTGTAATAATACTGCCCCTAGCCTTGTACCAGAGGCATCAGATTCTAATACAAATGGCTTAGAAAAATTGGGTACCACTTGTAACGACCCGCCTCGTCGCTACGATATCACTAACTCTTAATCGTGCAGATCTCAATTTTAATAAAAACTCCATTAATTTGATTACGAAGATGATGGTAAATTTTTCGCAATAATACAATTATCATACACATATTACAATTACATAATTAAACACATATGTACATATATATTTAATCAATACATGTCATCCACATTTTAGAACTTCCTTTGGTTTTACGTGTATATACACCTGAAATTACATATCTAACAAAAAGGCAAGAACTAAATAAGAAAGAGAGTTGATTAACAAAACATAACTCTTTCCCCAAAAGAACTCCAACATCATCACATTGGCTTGGCGGCTCCAACCAAAAAGAATCTCTTCAAGGTCACCTAATGCTGCTTATTTGCTCACAAGAATGAAAGTTTGCGATCATCACAAGTACCAACCACACGGTAAAACAAATGCAAGGGTGAGTTTATTATATAAAACCAACAAGCATCAGATAGCAGCAGTTGGGAAAGAAACAACATTACCCAACACAATCATTAACAAAAACCCATTATTCCAATACACACTCAACAAACCAATCATCTAATGTGTTTCAAAACTCAAACAATCAAGCACATAATGATGCACGCACCTAACTCATCTATCAACATGCAATGTGGTACCATCCTCATGCAAATAGCCTCTCTCAGGAAAATGATGCAGTAGCTTGTTGAGGTCACCTTGTTGGGCACAGGCCGCTCCCCCCATGGTGATCAGCCCTGAGTCACAAGGGAGTTCCAAATAGAGTGATGCCCCCCTAGTACCCTTGTACCTACTGCCACAATCCTATTACCATCAATGCAAATGAAGTATGAAACATGAGCATCATCAATGTATGACGTGGCTAGGAACACATCCTTCCTCGTAAGGGTAACCCATCATACACCCCTCATGTAAATACATAACACCCAATATGGGCTCACCGATGCACTGGCCATGGCTAAGAACACATCCTTCCTCGCAAGGGTAACCAACCGGTCACTGCATCCCACTTGTACATACACAGCATACAACTGTAAGAAAGGGCCATGAAGCCCGAAGGCATGTGAGAAAAAAAAAAAAAAAAAAATTCAAGCGGAAACACACATACCACACAAGAATCATTCTTTAGGACATAGATGTTACCTTGTTTATATTCGTAACTTGATGATCAAGGATAGGCAGGCTTGAAGATACAAGCCCTCTAATGTTGATCCACACCACTTCTTGTCAAGACTCAAGAACACTTCTTGAAGACCACCAACAAACACCAAAGGAGGCAGGCTAGGCACACCAATGGAGAGGAAGAAGGTTAGGTTTCAAAGTGTTTTTACTTATCTAAGAGACTCACCAATAGATGATATTGGTTGCTGAATTTTCTGTCAAAACTCACACAAGGGCACATGAAAGCGGAGGAAGGTAGATAGGTTTTTTTTTTCTTACAACAAAAAATTAGAGAACTATGATCACAATAGCACACTTTATAGAAGAGTTTGAGTCAGGTTTTTTTAACAATAAAATCTGATTATCAAGCATCCCACACGTGAAGAAAACATAGAGTTGTTGTATTTCAAAAATTGCCAACAACCTCCTATCATATCCTCCTAAGACCAAGTCAATTACTTGGGAATTATTTTGTCAAATAATAATTAAATATCAACCGTATGTAAGCCCCATAATCAGCCCTCAAACTTCTTCCTAAAATCTAGGACATGATCATGATAAGATGTTAGTTGAATTCAAATTCAAATCTAGCTCTTATCTTCTCCTTTTGATATGAAACTAACTACTATAGTTAATTCAAATATTTAAATTCAAAATTTAAATTATCAAATTTAAATATTAGATAATTAATTTAACTATTTAAATTAATTAATAATGTCTTGGACTATACAAGCCCATTAACTCCATTCATGCTCCCCTCTCTCTTTAAGATAGGTATCCAAACTCTTTCTTGGGCCAACAACCATTATTAGGCCCAAAACCTTTAATGCTATAATGTTATGACAATAAAGTGTCATTCAATGACAATTGTGACAATCAAAGTGGTGAGGTTATCTATGTTGGTAAGAGAAAGGGTAACATTTATGTTTTGTCCATTGACCATGCATTCATTCATAAGACTAGCTGCCTTGTAAGTAAAACTGATGAAACTTGGTTATGGCATAGAAGAGCTAGTCCTATAAATATGCATCATATGAATAAGCTTCTAAAAAAGGATTTGGTCATAGGCTTACCTAAGCTTAAGTTTGAGAAGGATAAAATATGTGAAGCTTGTCAAAGAGGAAAACAAATAAAGAATTCTTTTCAAAGCAAAAATATTGTTTCTACCTCTAGACCTCTTGAGTTGCTTCATATGGATTTATTTGGTCCTTCAAGAACCATGAACTTGGGAGGAAATTTCTATGGACTTGTTATTGTAATGATTACTCAAGATACACATGGACTTTATTCATAAGATCCAAGAGTGATGCATTCACAACATTTAGAAAGTTAGCCAAGATAATTCAAAATGAAAAAGCTTGCAATATTGTTTCAATTAGAAGCAATCATGGTGGAGAATTCCAAAATGAATACTTTGAAAAGTTTTGCGAAGAGTTTAGAATTAATCACAATTTTTCAGCTCCAAGAACACCCCAACAAAATGGTGTTGTGGAAAGGAAAAACAGATCTCTTGAAGAAGGTGCAAGAACACTTCTAAATGAAACAAACTTACCTACGCACTTTTGGGCCAATGTTGTAAGTACAGTTTGTTATACTTTGAATAGATTCTCATAAGGCCTATTTTGAAGAAAACCCCTTATGAACTATACAAAGGAAGGAAACCAAACATATCTCATTTGAGAGCATTTGGCTGCAAGTGTTTTGTATTAAACAATGGTAAAGATTCTCTTGGCAAATTTGATTCTAAAGTTGATGAAGCAATTTTTCTTGGTTACTCTTTGCAAAGTAAAGCTTATAGGATCTTTAATAAAAGAACATTGTGTGTTGAGGAATCTGTCCATGTCATATGTGATGAGTCTAACCCTTCCAAAGAGAATTTGGAGCATGATGATGATGCATGACAAATGGAAGAATTTTTACAAATTAATAATCTGAATGAGAAAGAAAAAGCTGAACCAAATGATGTACTGGAACAGTCAACTCCTTTACAAAAGCAGAAGGATTAGAGGACAACTAAAGATCTTTCTCACAGAGATTTGACGAATTCCTTCAACTAGTCACCCTAGACTCGTGTTCTTTCAGGACATGCCCAAAATTATACCTATGTGTCTCCATGTTTCAGGCAGACGAGGTATACAATCAAAGCATGTCTAGAACACAGTCTAGGTGAAAACTTCTGGTCTAAGGAAAGACACACCCAAATAATAAGAGACTACTCTAATGATACTATCTGTGAGATTTCCTCATAGAGTCTCTTTGTGGGTCCGTTCAGTGCGAGCTATACCCTTATAGGTCCACCCACGACTTTAGCTAAGACATCTCCATGTCTATAGCTCATGAGGTCTTTACCTTGTATCTGCATACAAGTAGTTAAGCCGTGCTAGTCTTATCCGAAATCACTGATCCCCATTCTCAGTGTCTCTAGACTAGGAACTTAAAATTTAGGAGTAGACATCTGCTATCCTTGAATCCTCATGATCGTGATCCCATCACTGATACTCAAGAGATACCTATTCTATTCCAAGGGTTTTATCCAGTTACTCATATATTAATAATGATATCGAGATAGAATATGAAACAAGATAAAGAGCGCTTATACTTTATTCATGACAATATGAAAAGTAGATGTACGTCCTAATCTAATGAAAAGATTGTCTCTAGGACATCCATATACTAACAATCTCCCACTTGGCCTAGAGCCAATCAGATCTAAGTCGTAAACCCAAAGCCTCATAATGACTATCATGTTTTCTCTGAGAAATAGCCTTTGTCAGAGAGTCGGCTAGGTTATCATTCGTGGGAATATAATCCATCTTTACATCCATCCTATCAATGATCTCTCTAATCAGGTGATATCTGCAGAGCACGTGCTTAGATCTTTGATGAGACCTAGGTTCCTTTGACTGCGCAATGGCCCCAGTGTTGTCACAATACAACTGTATGGGCTCATCCACGCTTGGAACCACCCCTAGTTCAGATATGAACTTCTTGATCCAGACAGCCTCCTTGGCTGCTTCTGAAGCAGCTATGTACTCAGCTTCTGTCGTAGAATCTGCTGTAGTCTCCTGCTTGGAACTCTTCCAAGATACTGCTCCACCATTTAAGGTGAATATGAACCCTGACTATGACTTGCAGTCATCTTTGTCACTCTGAAACCTGGCATCAGTGAATCCTTTCACTGAAAGCTCATCTACCCCACCATAGACCAGAAATGTATCCGTAGTTCTTCTCAAGTACTTAAGGATGGTCTTGATTGCTTTCTAGTGACCCTCTCCAGGGTCTGACTGGTATCTGCTAGTACTGCTCAAAGCATATGAGACATATGGTCTTGTACATATCATGGCATACATGATGGACCCAATAGCCGATGCGTATGGAATTCCACTCATGCGGTCTTTCTCAGGCTGTGATTTAGGACACATAGACTTGGAAAGATGTACCCCATGACTGACGGGAAGAAAACCCCTTTTTGACCCTTCCATGCTAAATCTTCTTAGCATCTTGTCAATATGCATGGATTGAGATAATCCCAGCAGCCTTTTAGATCTATCTCTATAGATCCTTATACCAAGTATAAAGGCCGCTTCTCCCAAATCCTTCATGGTGAAGCTTTCTGAAAGCTAGTCTTTAGTTGTTTGTAATGTGGGGATGTCATTTCCAATTAGTAGTATGTCGTCTACATAGAGTACTAAGAAAACAACATTCATCCCACTATTCTTCTTGTAAACACAAGGTTCATCCTCGTTCTTGATGAATCCGTTACTTCTAACGATTTCATCAAAATGAATATTCCAACTTCGTGATGCTTGCTTTAACCCATATATCGACCTCTGCAGCTTGCATACCATATGTTCTTGGCCTTTGGATTCAAAACCTTCAGGTTGTGTCATGTACACTTCCTCCTTCAAGAATCCATTCAAGAGGGCAGTCTTGACATCCATTTGCCAAATCTCATAATCGTGATATGCTGCTATGGCAAGCATGATCCTAATAGATTTGATCATGGCAACGGGTGAGAAAGTCTCATCTTAGTCAACACCTTGTCTTTGACGATATCCTTTCGCAGCCAACCTAGCTTTATAGGTTTGAACGTTGCCATTTGCATCAGTCTTTCTCTTAAAGATCGACTTATTACCGATAGGACTTTTTCCTTGCGGTTGTGGAACCAAGGTCCATACCTTGTTTTGATACATCGAATCTATTTCAGATTTCATGGCTTCTAGCCATTTAGAGGAGTCAAAGTCCTTGACTGCCTCCTCATAGTTACTTGGTTCATTATCCTCTATGGTTTGTTGATTCTCAATCACAAACCCATACCTCTCAGGTGGATGGATGACCCTAGTAGACCTACGAAGTTGTGTGTTTACTTCTCCATTAGAGAACGTCACCTGTGGTGCAGACTTGGGTTCCTCAATCTATTCTTGTGGTCCTTGAACTTCTTCAAGATCAATTTTACTCCCACTGGCTCCTTGAGAGAGTAAATCTTTCTCATGGAATTCAGCATTTTTGGGCACAAACACCTTGTGTTCGTCCAATGAGTAAAAGTAGTATCCCTTAGTACCTTTGGGATACCCCACAAATAGACATTTAGTGCTTTTAGCACTAAGCTTGTCTGATGTCAACAATTTAGATGGTACCCTATTTAGAAGGTATGCCACCGTGTCTAAGGCATATCCCCAAAATGATTTTGGAAGTTGAGTCTCACTCATTATAGACCTGACCATGTCTAACAAGGTTCTGTTTCTCATTTCGGAAACACCATTTTGGTGTGGTGTGTAAGGTGCAGTAAGCTGGGAGAGAATTCCATTCTCTCTCAGATAATCCTGAAACTCATGGCTCAGATATTCACCACCACGATCTGATCGCAACGTCTTAATCATTTTTCCACGCTGTTTCTCCACTTCATTCCTATACTCCTTGAACTTTTCAAAGGCCTCGGATTTATATCTCATCAGGTAAACATACCCGAAATAGGAGTATCCTCCTCTAGCCTCTATAGACATTGGGCCACAAACATCAAAGTGAATGAGTTCTAATAACTCACTAGTCCTATGACTTTTAAGCCCTTTGGGCTTGTGACAAGTCATTTTCCCTTTTAGACAAGATTCACATTGTCCATAGGATTCCAAATCCATGGAATCTAGGTATCCATTTGCATGCATCCTAGACAATCTTGTTTCATTTATGTGCCCTAGTCTACAGTGCCACATATAAGATTGATTATCTGTCCTAGGTCGTTTCACATTCACATTGAGAACTTCTATTCCCGTTTCTAAAACATATAAGCCATTTACCAAAGAAGCAGTAGCATAAACCATATCATTCATAATGATAGAAAATGTACCATCCCTAATAGTAAAAGAAAAACCATCTCGTTCTAAACAAGAAATTGAAATAATGTTTCTAGAAATGCTCGGAACATAAAGGCAATTATTCAAATGCAATAAAAGGCCCGTAGGCAAAATGAGGTCTGTATCTCCAACAGCTTGAGCAGCAACTCTTGCTCCATTAGAGGTCAACCTCATTCTTCTCCAATCTCCTGGAACTCCTATGTACCTGCAACATATTGCAGATGTGAGAACCACAACCGATATCTAATACCCATGAAGTCGGATTAGTACAAAAATAATTGATCTCAATCATGTAAATACCTGAGGAAGAAGCATCACTATCTTTCTTGTCCTTCACACTCTTCAGGTAGTCTGGACAGTTTCTCTTCCAATGGCCAGTCTTGCCACAGTGGAAGCACACAACATCGCTTTTGTCCTTAGGTGCACTCTTACCCTTCTTGTTGCCTCTCTTCTTCTTGGGTTTGCCTTTGGGCTTAAGGGAGTTTCCTTTTGCAGGTAAGCTCACAAGCATCCCATACATGTTGTAATTCATAATGAATTGACTAAAGGAAGGTGGAAGTGATGTGAGGACTAAGTCATTACTTAGCTCGGCATCCATCACGAAGCCTAGATTTCGTAGCTTCTCAATGAGCCCGATCATCTTAAGAACATGACTGCTCACACTCATGCTCTCAGACATCCTACACGAGAACAATTCTCGAGAGGCCTCATACCTCTCATGCCTGCCTTTAACATCATACAACTCCTTGAGATGCAAGATGATCGAGGGAGCATCCATATGCTCATGCTGTTTTTGTAGCTCAGGCGACATGGATGCCAACATGATGCATACTGCCATTGTATTGTCATTCATGTGCTGCTTATGAGCTTCCATATCATAGAACTCATAATCAGCTTCCCCTTCCTTAGGAGCTATGGGTAAATTACCTTCTATGACATAAGCGATTTTCTCGGCCCTAAGAACAATTCTCAGGTTTCGATACCAGTCCGTAAAATTTGAACCGTTCAGTTTGTTCGTATCGAGAATAGAGCGCAGTGACAGTTGATTAGTCATACTATTAACTGAGAAGATGTAAAGATAAACTAATCAATATATTGTCATGAAATAAGAACAAATCATTAAAGACTTTAAATAATATGCCCCTCCCACTATTTTATCTATGTCAATGACCCTTGTTATTTTGACTTAGGGTTATTTTATCTTAAAATTACCTTAGTGGGATTAAGAGTACGGTTATTTATTTTAATCTTCATCTGAGACCACAAAATTAAACTAAATAATGGGTTGATCCTTATCAACAGTATCTCATACCTTCTCTTATCATCAGGTTGACAACTCCTTGTCGCTTAGTGGTGCATCTCATGCAACCAATCTGGCACTATTACCTCAAATACATAAGCCGGACTGAGCCTGCAACTCATGCATTCAGTTAAGCACTAACCAGCACCTTAAGTGCCTCACACTTCTAATACTGCTCTTACTCAACGAAACAGTGGGTCCCAACTGAGTTGTGGCGCACCAGCATTTAGAGGAATTTTGAGTGGCATTGGTGGTGGGAGGTAATCATGTGCTTAATAATTGATTCCTTTTAAGGGTTTCTTTTATTTTAATGGGTCTCATCAAACGTGTAAGTACTATTATCATGCTAGTCGTATCCTATGCCAAACATCTATCTAATTACACTAGTCGCTTTTGGACATGCATAATAAAACATACATTCACGATTGTCCATATCATGCATACTAGTCGGTTTTAAAACATACAAGCATACATAAAACAGATTTTATATGAGATAGTCATGGTGCTCGTGCTTTCTTTCTTCTTGCTCCTAGGCCGCAGCTCCATCATGAAATCTTCCATGCCTAAACGCCACTAGCCAAATTTTTCTAATTACAAAATAATTAAAGAAACTCCAATACATCTTTGGAGGAACAAAAGAATATACAAAATTTAAAAATTCAAAATTACAGCTTCAATTTAAATTAAAACAAAATTTGAATTCAAATTTAAAACATTTAAATTCAAATATTTAAATTCAAAATTTAAATTCGGGCACCATGACCATCCCCTTCCATATCTGCACTTTAAAAGTTAGACAACTAACAAGCACACAATATTATTATTTCACAAATGGCCAAAATATGCATCCAAATACATAGTTCAAATTTTGTTGATTCTTTCTCAAACAACACAAAATTAAACCATACAATCACCCGTCGATAGTAAAGCAACCAGGCTCTGATACCACTTGTAAGAAAGTGCCATGAAGCCCGAAGGCATGTGAGAAAAACAAAAAAAAAATTCAAGCGGAAACACACATACCACACAAGAATCATTCTTTAGGACATAGATGTTAGCTTGTTTATATTCGTAACTTGATGATCAAGGATAGGCTTGAAGATACAAGCACTCTAATGTTGATCCACAACACTTCTTGTCAAGACTCAAGAACACTTCTTGAAGACCACCAACAAACACCAAAGGAGGCAGGCTAGGCACACCAATGGAGAGGAAGAAGGTTAGTTTTCAAAGTGTTTTTACTTATCTAAGAGACTCACCAATAGATTATATTGGTGGCTGAGTTTTCTATCAAAACTCACACAAGGGCACGTGAAAGTGAAGGAAGGTAGATAGGTTTTTTTTTTCAAAAAACAATTAGAGAACTATGATCACAATAGCACACTTTATAGAAGAGTTTGAGTCAGATTTTTTTAACCATAAAATTTGATTATCAAGCATCCCACACGTGAAGAAAAGATAGAGTTGTTGTATTTCAAAAATTGCCAACAACCTCCTATCATATCCTCCTAAGACCAAGTCAATTACTTGGAATTATTTTGCCAAATAATAATTAAATATCAGCCATATGTAAGCCCCATAATCAGCCCTCAAACTTCTTCCTAAAATCTAGGACATGATCATGATAAGATGCTAGTTAAATTCAAATTCAAATCTAGCTCTTATCTTCTCCTTTTGATATAAAACTAACTACTATAGTTAATTCAAATATTTAAATTCAAAATTTAAATTATCAAATTTAAATATTAGATAATTCATTTAA
This sequence comes from Glycine latifolia, assembly GCA_013407115.1. NCBI lineage: Eukaryota > Viridiplantae > Streptophyta > Magnoliopsida > Fabales > Fabaceae > Glycine > Glycine latifolia. Next base: position 18,035 of record QARZ01000289.1, on the reverse strand, counting down.
CTATTTAAATTAATTAATAATGTCTTGGACTATCCAAGCCCATTAACTCCATTCATGTGCTCCTCTCTCTTTAAGATAGGTATCCAAACTCTTTCTTGGGCCAACAACCATTATTAGGCCCAAAACCTTTAATGCTATAATGTCATGACAATAAAGTGTTAGTGTGTGACCCATTAGGCCCAACATAGCTACTGACATAAATGAGTTTGGGCCCAACAAGGCCACTACCCATTTAATGACAACACAGAGCACTAGCAATGCTTTGTTGCCCCAGAACTAGTTAGGTAAATGACAAGATCATCCTATTAAATCTATTGGTTTTCCGTATGTATTTCCTTTCATCTCGGTTACCTTCCCATAAAACCTAGGGTAAGGAAACGTATCAGCCCTTGTGGTCTAGGGTAAGGTTTAATACGAAATAGGGAGTCTCCAATTTTACTGACTCTAAAGGCAAATCATCTCATGATTTCTTTTACTATGCATAGATTCCCGAGTCCCGTAAATGTCATCCCGATTTCTCCAGTTTACAGATAACCTAATCTCTCATAGAGATTTGACGAATTCCTTTAGCTAGTCACCCTAGACTCGTGTTCTTTCAGGACATGCCCAAAGGTATACTATGTGTCTCCATGTTTCAGGCAGACGAGGTATACAATCAAAGCATGTCTTCTAGAACACAGTCTAGGTGAAAAATTCTGGTCTAAGGAAAGACACACTCAAATAATAAGAGACTACTTCTAATGATACTATCTGTGAGATTTCCTCATAGAGTCTCTTTGTGGGTCCGTTCAGGGCGAGCTATACCCTTATAGGTCCACCCATGACTTTAGCTAAGACATCTCCATGTCTGTAGCTCATGAGGTCTTTACCTTGTATCTGCATACAAGTAGATAAGCCGTGCTAGTCTTATCCGAGATCACTGATCCCCATTCTCAGTGTCTCTAGACTAGGAACTTAAAATTTAGGAGTAGACATTGGTATCCTTGAATCCTCATGATCGTGATCCCATCACTGATACTCAAGAGATACCTATTCTATTCCAAGGGTTTTATCCAGTTACTCATATATTAATAATGATATCGAGACAAAATATGGAACAAGATAAAGAGCGCTTATAATTTATTTAGGACAATATTGAAAAGTACATGTATGTCCTATTCTAATGAAAAGATTGTCTCTAGGACATCCATATACTAACAACAACCATGGGTGTAACGCCTCGTTTTACTCTCTCGTGTTTGGTTGATTTTAGGTAAAATCTTGTGACTACTTTGGATTAGGATTATCTTAGTTATAAATTTTATGGAAAATTTTTCGCTTTGCTTGCAAGTTCTCTTATTCGTCTTTATCATAAACGAATTCTCTCTCCCCACGGTATTAATTTTAAGATTAAAGCATAGTCTAGTAATACAGTCCAAAGTATAATTCAATATACAATCCAAATACATGTCAGCATAGAATACAACCAATTTAAAGCTAGTACAACTCATCAATGCATCTTCATCAGCTTTTCTTCATAGTCAGTCACTGCTTTACTGTTTCTCTGCTCGCCCAAATGAATTGGGGTCATCACAGGTGTCAACCACAGACACAAAATAGGGTAAGTCTATGACAAACAAAATTTAAATAAAATATACATAACAAAATACATACGTAGATATTTATAAAATAACAACACAGAGGATTTGCCCACAAATTAATTAGCACACAAATTAAGTCATACAGTTTACTTATCAACAGATATTCCACATACTTATCCTGTAATGTATAGAATGCATGCTTATCTTTTTATATGATGCATGACTGAGATCTCAGGTTTTTAAATCATCAACAGTGGCCACAGTCAAGATAGCCTCACCCACTCTGGTGGCACAAATAAACTTATCCAACCAGTCGGGGTAGCCCAGGGGCGCGTAGGATAGTCACCTCCACCTATGTGATCATCATGGTGGTGTGGTCCTCCCTGTCTCAACTACCCCCAAGTTCATAACACCTTTGAACGCGTGGACTCAGTTTAGCTATCTGACAACAACAACAACAACAACAACAACAACAACACGGTCTAGCCCCCGCCAGGCATATGCATATGAAAATGCATGAATGATTCATCTTATCAAGTCTTTAAACATCTTTACAACTTATGGCATATGCTTTTTAAAACAACACATAAAGCTTCTTTCAATCAACACATGAAGCTTGTACAACACTTAAGCTTATAGCCATGGTTCAACTTCACCATTTACTCCAAGAGTAGTCTTACATCTTAGCCACTTATTAAATCGTACAACTTTTAATCATCAACATAATACACCATTCAACTCATTGCTTATGCATCATAATTCATACAACACTTAAAGTTCATCACAATTCATTGATCATTAAGCAACACATGATAAACAAACTTTATTTCCTAAAATCTTTTAAAGAAAGCTTTGTTTAACATTAATCTTTATATTGTCTCACATGATAAAAAAACTTGTTTTTAATGAAGTTCTTAAAGGAAAATTATATCTATTTTATTATTTCTAATAGAATTTTATATAATAAACATGATTCTAGCCTAATGAGAACAATAAAATAAATATACAATTCCAAGGGACCATGGTATAATTTCGGCCAACATACACTTGTAGCAAAGATAGTTCATTAAAAATTATAAGTCTAAACCATTATTCTTCTCTAAATAAGTATAGGATGAGTAGGTGTTAGTTTCTTGAAAGTTCATTGATTAAGTTAAATTTAAGGTATTTATTCCCTAATTATTTATAAAACTAGAATCAATATCATTTAGTCACATAGTCATTCATGTAGCAAAGCTTGATTCCCTTGAGTTATTTCTACAAACACCTAATGAACAAGGTTTATATCTACACAAGAACAAGTATTAATCTTAATAAAGCTAATATTTAAACTTTGTTTATCAAAAGACTTCCCCATACCTTGGTTTCTTTCTTCAAGATTGAATAACCTTGCTCCTTGTTCTCCTAATACTTCACGTGGACTTCCAAAGGTGTAGGCCTTTGTTTTGCTTTAGGTAAAAAGTGAAATTTGAAAGGAATGAAATGGACATGTTTTGGAGTGGGTTTTGGCACATTGGCTTCCCTTTGGGCAGCCAAATTTTCGGTTCTCACACCCTTTTATATGCTTGTTTGAATCAAATATTTCCAAGGCTTATGATTTCCTAGCTTTCCATTTGTTTTCCTTTCATTGGTTAGTATTTCCTAATCCTACAAGTGTCCATTTTTCAAGAAAATTCTACATCCTCCTTCTTGTCTTTCATTCTCACGTGGATTAGCAAGGCTTTAAAAGATATTCCTTTTGTTTTTCTTCTTTCACGTGGGATAGCTAGCTTGATCATAAAAAACTTCTTTTAAAGTCATGATAACTTAGCTTTCCATTTGCTTGAATTTTATTGGCTAGTAACTCTTGACCCTACATGTGTCTTGTTTCTTGAAAATTCCACTTCATTCTCCCTTCCCCTCATGTTGCACGTTCACTTTGCTAGCTTGTAGAGAAATCTTGATTTGTTTGATTCATGAAAATATCTTTAGGTTATTATTGCTTTCTTTCCACTAGCTTTGTTCTTATTGGCTATTCATTTTTCTCCATACAAGTGTCCATCTTCTTGATCATTCCACCCCTTTCTACCCTTCTCTCATCTTGTACGTGGAGTTTCAATGTTTGGAGGCAAGTCTTCATTTTCCTTTTACATGGAATGCTAGCTTAGTCACACAAAATCTCTTCTAAAATCCCGTTTTATTCAAATACTCATCCTAGATTTGTTAACCGTTAGATCTCTTTAAAATTTTAAGGGTGTATTACTATCTCATATATATAACTTTTGACCGTTGGGATTATTAAAACAATGCCTAGAAATGGCTACGTGCTTCAAGGAGTCAAGAGGAAGTTTTTCTTCAAAAAAAATCTTCTTATCTCATGATTACCTTCCTTTACATTTGGACCAATAGCAAAATTCTAAGCTTCTTAACCATCCATGTGTCCTTTTTCTTAATAATTTTTCACTATTTTTATTTCCTCTTAATTTGTACATGAGAACCTAAGCTTGTAGGACAAGTTTTTCTTTCTTTTCTTTTATATCCTTCAAGATATTATTAAAATGACTTATATTAATTCCTATTGGTCCATCTTTCCTTGAATTATTAAAATTACTAAACTAGTTCATTAAAAACATCTTTTCCTCTTATAATTAAGAGAAAACTCCATAGATTTTATCTATCCTTTTCTTACTACTTTTCTGATGCCCAAGGTAGTCTAGATTGAGCTCTTTTCAAAATATCTTTCAAAATTCCTAGAAATTTCAATTTAAAGTTTCTGATCTCCAACTATATTGATAATTTGTTATCCAAGAGTATTTTATCTATTCCTCAGGTCTCCATACAGTTTCTAAGGTTATCTGATCATTTCTGGCTTAAAGGGCATTTTGGTAATTTTACCCTTCACCTAAGGGCATAATCGTCATTTCCCTCCTGAAAATATCTATTCAACATATCTAAGGATATTCTTTGTCATTTCCAAAATATCCATGGCTATTCATAAAATTTTCCTCCTTAAAATATCTAGGGGTATTTTTGTCATTATGAAAATGTCAAGGGGCATTCTCGTCATTTTGTCCTAAATCTTTTGCACTGCCTCTAATGAACATTTCACTCTAGTAATAGTCTGAAGTTCTAAAATTTTGGGATGTTACAATGGGCACCATCAATGTATGACCTGGCTAGGAATACATCCTTCCTCGCAAGGGTAACTAGTCATACACCCCTATGGGTATCCATGTATATCCACATCACACAATGACAACCATGGGCACCATCAATGCTTGACCCGGCTAGGAACACATCCTTCCTCACAAGGGTAACCAGTCATGCACCCCCAGTGGAGTCAATATATATCCATATCATTTAATGACATTATTAGCATCAACATAATCTCTTTTCAATGGTATTATCAATATCCACATCACATCATCTAATTTCATCATCATATATATTAAACTCGTCTCATTTCCAACATCATTAACCCAATAAACTTATATCTCATTTGAACATTATTTCATTCAGACATCACCAATCACATAAACATTATCTCATTTCAACATCATTAACCACATCATCACTATCTCATTCAAACATCACCAATACATCAATAACATCTCATTTCAACATTATCAATGACATCAACATCACCTCATTCATCCACAATCCATATTACCACGAGACTGACATTTTAGGAAAATTTTAAATTAAAGAGGAGGACTAAAATATAGAAAACACACTCTTATGCCCATTTAAAAATTTAATAAAGAATTAAATAGGAAAACATATTATAAAATTTTGGGTAGAGTCTCCTCTATAATTAAGACTTTTCCCAAAATCCAATCATTACAACAACAATATTATTCACAGTTTACCCATCAATAAGCCAATTCATTGCATCCCATTAGTTAAAAAACATAGTTTTTCTTGAAAACGAGCACACACAGGAACAAACACACATCAATCATAAATACATCACATCCCATTAGTTGAACGTAGTTTTTCTTGAAAACCAGCACACAGCAGGGACAAGCAGATATCCTCATATTTGGACTCCCTGGCCCCCAACTATGGTACCAAAACTATAACTAAATAATACACTCCCCTTACCTAACTAGGAGTTCTCCCTGTTACAACCTGGAGGTGTTGTTTCGTGATCCTTTGAATACGCGTGCTTGTTCGAACGCAGAGCTCTATATACCAAATCGAAGATAATTTAGTATAGATTTCCAAGGTAAGATCAAAATTAACATTTGGGGTCAAATACCCACTCAAATCAAAAAAGGGCTAAAAGGGTGTTTTGGAAGTCCACATTAAGAGATATCATTTTGAAATTTCAATCACACCAATGTGACCGGTGTTCAAAAAGGATCATAGAAATGACATTAATTTCATAAAAAGGATACTTTTAACAACGTCTCATTTTCAAAGGGTTTTCAAAGGAAGTGTAAAACTCCCACCAACGGTATCCAAAACACAAGAGACACTAAGAGAAGCTTAAACTAGCTAGAAGAAGACAAAAGGGAACTAAGATTACCTCAAGGAAACCAAGAAAGAAGGATTTGGAAGCTCTGTTCTCTACCAAAACATCGAGAAGAGTTTTGAAGATTTCACTCAAATTAAAGGGTTCCTCTCCGTGCGGTGGTCCAATGGCAAGCGACGGTGCCTCGTGGTGGAGGAGGATGGTGGGGGAGCTTGGAAGCTGTTTGGGGGAGGGAGAAGACCAATTTTCGTGGTCTAGACACTGCTGTATGTATTCAACACCGACTTGAGTCGCCTAGGCGAGCCATAAAGCCTTCCCAAATTTGCCTGGGTGAGTTGACCCAATTTTAAAATTTCTGCTTCAGTGAAAAATTAATTTCCCATGCTTTAGATGTTATTTTGCCAATCCCCACAGTCAAAATTTTTATATTTGGGTTAGAAACGCACCTTTAAAAGTTGAAGGTGCTTCAACAGTTAACCAATTTGGAATGGTGATTTTACTAAAATAGGTTTTTGGTCAAACTCGGAATCACTCAAATTCAACGCATATCAAACAAACTCTACATAACTTGACATCTACCCCAAGCAATTTCACATGGATAATTCACATAACATTTCAAATAATATAAACTAATCAAATAATCAAATAACACAAAAAATATATCAAATGTCTATTTTCAGTTATCGAAATTTCAGGGTGTTACACCACTAAAATAGGAAATTTCAGGGTGTTACACCACTATTAGTAGCTTCATCCTTCCATTGAAAAACATTTTTCTTTAATAAAGCATTTAAAGGCTGTGCTAACTTCCCATAATTCTTCACAAACCTCCTATAATAACCTGTCAATCCCAAAAATCCCCTTAATCCCTTGATATCTATAAGCAAAGGCCACTTAGTCATTGCTTCTATTTTATTTGGGTCTGCTTCCACTCCCCTTCCTGAAATTAAATGTCCAAAATACTCTAATGATCTTTGACCAAAATTGCATTTCTTATACACATGCAACTCTTGTTGCTACAGTACTTATAATACTACCCTCAAATGCCTATTGTGCTCCTCCAAATTATGACTATACACCAATATATCATCAAAGAAGACCAAAGCAAACTATCTCAAGAAAGGTATAAGTACCTCATTAATGAGTGCTTGAAAAGTTGATGGAGCATTGGTCAATCCAAAAGGCATAACCAAGAACTCATAATGACCTTCATGAGTTTTGAAAGCTGTCTTATGCACATCTTTTGCCTTCATCCTAATCTGATGATACCCAACCCTTAAATCCAATTTGGAAAACCATTATGCCCCTCTAATCTCATCTAAAAGCTCTTCTATGATTGGTATTGGGAACTTATCTAGCACAATAATTTATTGAGAGCCCTATAGTCTACACAAAACCTCTAACTCCCATATTTTTAAACCAAAATTACAGGCTAGCAAATGGGCTAGTTCTAGCCCTAATAATTCCAGTAGTCATCATATCCCTTACTAATTTTGCAATCTTATCCTTCTGGTAATGAGGATATTTAGAGGATCTCAAATTAGGAATTTGATTACCAGGTTGAATGCAACACCCCGTATGCATCCGTTGTATTAACAGTTATTTAATTAGATTAGCGCAGTAATTAATTTAAAATCAATTAATTAAAACCAACAGAAGCGTTTTCAAAACCATATTTCTGATTCATCATGTATGGTAAGTATCGAAAATTACATATATGAATGCCAAAACACCACAACTATCCCCTACGATCCAGATATCATAAAGAACGGCAGGTAAAACAATAATGTCCATATAGATGATGGACTCCTGATCTGAATCAAGTCCTGTTTGCCCCGATCTTCCTTGCAATGGAATCAATTCTTCAATTGATAGAAAAACAGAATAGGAAATGCTCTGTTTTCAAGAAAGCTTATTAGGTTTGTGTTAAGAAATGGATCAGTGGAAAAGGATTAGGAACGGATTTGGATTGACACCATGGAATAGGAATTCCAATAAGTCTTGCAAGAATCACCACAATAGCTCAGAAGCTATTGATAAGAAACAAGAAGTTCTAAACTAAGAACAAGGGAGAAAACTCTCAACCTAACACACACAAAGTGCATTTAATTTCATTCAATCAAAAGTTCTTACAATCTATTCAGATGTAGCTTATATAGGACACAAAAATACAAGCTAATGAAATGTAAATGCGTCCTAAATGAAATACAAATGTAACTTCCAAGGGAAGCTATCCAAACAAATGCTTTTAAACTGAAAAATGGCGCCTCTGCAGCAGAAACTGAAATAATCGATTATTTCGAAAGGTAATCGACTATTTTGAAGCATGTAATCGATTACTAACTCCTGGTAATCGATTATATTGTTCATATCAGCCTGGAAACTGACTCAAGAACAATGTAATCGATTATTTTAACAAATAATCGATTATCACAGGAGCTCCCAAACCCAGGTAATCGATTATTTGATTGGGTAATCGATTATTTTGCTCATATTCATCCTGGAAACTGATATATGGCCAAAATAATCGATTAATCCGACAAGTAATCGATTAAAACAGAGCTATTTGCATTTTTCAGACTGATGTAATCGATTACAAGATGCTTGTAATCGATTACAGGCATCAGAAGATGCTTTTAATCTGTTACAGGATGCTTTTAATCTATTACAACAGACAGCACTCCTTTTGTGTTTTCACTACTTTTGTGGGCTTCTTCTTGCTTTTCCAAGAGGTATAAGTTGGATTGGATATGATCTTGAAGTGTTTGAGCCCTAGCCCTTGTCATTGGCCCTTTAATCACCAAAGGAAGTTCTTCCATGTGTAGTTCCAAGCCTTCCTCCTCTTGACTTGGTTTGAGGATTGCATCAATAGATATATCAGGAGAATCAGAAGCCATATG